>JANIJH010000003.1:19127741-19139053 GCA_024520975.1 Erythroxylum areolatum
TCATAACTTCTCATCCCATTGTCCAAAAATTCTATACTTTATATCAATGTAAAGATCAAAACAAAATCTTCAACTTTTATAAAGCATTTAAAGGCAATTTCAACCTCTAACTAGGTCAATTTTTCAATCAAATATTCTGCCAGATAATTGGTCATCCTATATCACATCCAAACTTCACAATTTCACATCTTCCAATTTCCACACACTCAAAAATAACATATTATACATCATTGTAAAGCTATGCAATTTCTCTATAACTTTCATGTAGACTACTTAATTTAATTTAATCCACATCAGTCCAGAATTTGCCTCAAACACAGCATACACAATCCTACACTTAAGAGCATTTTTAAAAACAAAATAAAATATACTTAAATTCGAATAGTCATAACTTTCAATCCCGACATCGGAAACTGTCATACTTTATGGCGATAGAAAGCTCTTAACAGAAGCTACAAGTTTCATGAAGATCATTTTCTCAAATTCAGCCTAAATCAACCCAGAAAAATTCATAAAATTTTTTGGTCAAAAAATCAACCCTGCTACTATTCATCACAAAAAATCAAACTTTCTTAATTCTCCAAATTCTCACACTTTCACTCTTTATTTCTTGATTTTCAAGTTCCATTTCAATCAACTCATTCACTTTAACTTTCATAACCCATACAAATCTACTCAAAACTCAAAGTCATCAAAACCAACCAATTCTTTTCTCATCAATTTCCTTAAAGCATAATAACATCTATAACATAATACATATACAAAAATACTCATATAATTTCATTTAATAATTCCAAATTTCACTAAAAGATCGGGGTCCAACAGTCGGTGGACATATAGGTATCTGTTAGAGAAGTGCACTAAAGGCAATTACCTTTAGCACTTATTGTACAAATCATTTTATGATTAATAAAGACATTTTTCATTATTTCAATGTTCATATGTTTATGGATTTGATGTTGATCTTAAATTGATTTAATGAAGTCCTTGATACAAAACATAACATGGAGGAAATCATGATGAGATAATGATAATGAGATTCTTATCATGTGTAATTATGCTAGTATCTAAACTTTTCCAAGTCATAGGATTAATGATATGGGATATCATTAATCCGGATAGAGTAGCACATGTTATACTCCTTGTGTTGGACCCCGTTTTCGAAGTTAAATATGTTGGACCTCGTTTCCAGAGCCCAACTATCTAGAATATCATAAGACGTGAGCGTAGTGCCTTGTAGGGTTGTTTCAATGAACTCTCATTAGCCATCATCAATTTATCCTCATTTTGATAACATCCCAAAAACTTTTCTATTTGATCAATGGATATACGACGATCCATTCTTATGTTTATGTCCTTAATCATCATCCTAACATATCACTCATTTGTGTTTTCTCTACTAAGTACATTTTAAGTTCCCTTCATGCCTAAATGTGTTATAGAAAAGCATCGATGAGTCACTAAAAATCACAAATTAACTTCTTCATAACAATTATAGCTCTATGTCTCTAGTTTATTTTGAAACAAGAACCATCTCATTTGGGGCTCTATAGATCAAGATATGATTAAAAAGCCAAAGTATGTTCATAACCAAAGTCATACTACTCCAACTGATCCTCTCACTTTCTTTCCATCAATATTTTTCAAATCAATACCAAAGACTACCAATTTTTATGGAGAGATAGAAAAATATGTTAACAATCTAAAAAAATATGTTAGGAATCTATTGGTTCAAGAATCACTTCATTTGGAGGTCGGATGATGAAGTTATGGCCAAAAGAATTAAACATGATTATGTCCTCAATCATATTGTACCTGTTTTGGGACATTAGGCATAACTTTCACTAGAGATGTCAGATTAAGGTCGTTTTAGGATGGTTTCGAAGAAGACTTCGAGATCTACAATTTCATGAAGACCCAAAAGAGAGATTTTGCAATCTAGAGAGTCAAAATTGTGAATTTCAAAAAGTGTATAGTGTATGTCCTTTAAACGGACATATAACTCCACCTAACGGACATACACGAGCTTTAGGGTGTCTTTTGAACCCATGAAGGTCCGTTTAACGGATCTAAAGTCCATCTAATAAACATAGGTGAGACAAAACTCCCCCCAAAGCATCTCCAATGATTCCTACATCCATTCTAACATCACTTTCACTCATAATCTTCCTAAATTCATTTCTTCTAATGCAATATCACTTCTTAACCATTCAATGACCAAAATGATTTCATAAATCTCCCAAATCTCAAATAAAATGATTCATCACATACAACAAATTCTCATCTTTCACTATAGCTATCTTGTATACATCTTGTGTAGCATTACTAAATTATAATGATCATATTTCTCAATTCCAATATCCAAAAATTTCATACTTTATATCATTGGAAAGCTAGAAAGATAACCTACAACTTCCAAGAATACAACTTTGTCCAATTCAACCAAGATTAATATAGTTTTTCCCTTGAAGTCAGAAGACAAATGTTTCCCTTATGAAAAATTTGAAATTTGCACTGTACAAACTTGGAATGTCATGAGTATAACCATTCAACTACCAATATTATTTCATTAAACTCTCTAATCTCTACTCATTTGACTTATCACTTACTACTAGTTCTCATCATTCACAAAAATCCTATCTTTCTTTTCCATAACATCCTACTTATATATATAACAACAATTCATGTTCAAAATTCATCATCTCAAGTTGATAACTTCTTCAAGTATACCTAATTTCAACTCAACATCATCTATACACAATTCATATTTCATTAACATTATAAGATAAGAGTTTACAAAGCTTTAATGGCATTTCATGCCATAATACATCATTTCGCAAAATCTCCAAAATAGAAAAGATACTTGAATGATAATTGCTCAAAATGCAACTACAGTTTGGTTTTACATAAATTACTCCAAAACAAAACAAAGTATGCAAATTTGGAGTGATGCCTTGGCTCTCGTTCACTCGATCTCTTGCTCATCACTTGAATAGGGGAAGGAGAGTGGGGGTGAGTTTAAAAGCTCGTGAGTAATAAGTTTATAACGGATAACAAGCAAAACCTTGAAATTGTTCATATGTCATAGAAAATTTATATTGAATTCATAAAACGCATAGTTCTTAAATTCTCAACCAAATTCACAATAATACAAATCATATGTGCATCAATCTTATTAACATATTATGAGCACATAAGCACGTCAAAATGTTTTGGGTAGGTTCAAAACAGAATGTACTACACATTTTCATATAATAATCCCGTGTAGCCGTGAACATAACTTACTATCGCAATCCCAAATAATGGTATCGCATAGCCGTAAACTTATGGGAGTCCATGAAGGAGCTCCGTGCCACTAGTGGGTAGGCAGAAGAAGACTTTTGTCAAAGTGCACTTGACTTAACTTAGGAGACCTCCACAAACCCACATAATATATAATTCATGGCATAAATGTACTGCCCTAAATGACATTGGAAACTTGTTTTTCGTGAGCACGAAATATTTCGAAAACCATTTCCATGTCCATTTCATAATTCATCAACCAAATTCACATAACAAACATATGACAATTTCTCAAATCATTCAAAAGCAATAAATGCAATATTTACGAATCAATTGAAAATATTTTATTCTCTTGATTTAAAAGAAAACTTTAATGGCTCATTAGATCTATGATAACCATATAACCCACCTAGAATTTCTTACTTAAAGACTTGCTCAAAATGTCTCTCCTCTTACTCCTCATGCCTCTATTGATTCCCTTAACATTGACAAAATTCTCAATTCAATAGGAACTCCAATTTGAGGAACCAAGGAAACATATGTATAAAATTGATCCTAGAAAACTTAAACCCATGCATTTCCTAAGCTTCCTGAACTAAAACCCTTCCAAAATCCAAAAGATTTAAAATGGGCATATCTTGATTATTCACCAAATAAGGAGATATTTGGCTCTAATGGAAGCTCTTATCTTTCTCTTCCTTTTTCTCTTCTTGAACAACCTCAGATTTCCTCTTGAAAGTTAAGAAAAGATGAAACCTTAGCTTTTTCTCCCTTCCTTTCTCTCATACGCAAATTCTCTCCTTCTTCTCTCCTATTTTTGTTTTTCACTCTTCTCTCCCTTCAATTCAATTTTTTCTCTTCTTAACAAGCAAGACAACATATTCTTTTTCCTATAATACCCTTAATGAGTGTGCAAAGTCCCTTTTACCCTTCCTTTAATGCCTTATAACTTAAATGCTTAATTGAACTACCAAGTCCTTGTACAATCTTACTACCTTAACATTTTAATTCAATTAACCTATATCATATAATCTTATTAACATTAACATAACAATTAACTCCACAAAATAATTCCATAAAGGCTCATAATTAATTTAAATCATGCTTATTCATCAAGAAAAAAATTCAGGGGCCAACACCTTAATTAGATCAGGTAGTAGATCTTATAAGCTTTAGACATGAGTTATTTAGAGTTAACATTTGGATGTTTATTAAGTGTAGTAAGTATATTAGATTGATCTACTATAAGACAATCATATGGATATTCTATTCCAGTGTCAATGATAGTCTCATTATAGCAATGGTGCAAGTATCCTTTGCTTTGAGGTGCTTAAGGATATCTCAGATACTGATCTTGTGCTCTGACTCCATTTATCGATGCCTTTGAGGGGTTACTCATAGGGTGGTGATTAGGTACAACTTGAGATATTCAGAGGTAATTGAGTAGCTAATAAAAGATTCACCATTCCTGATAGAAGGAGATGATGCCTATGACCTCTTGTTAGGTTCATTATTCGGGAGTCTCTAG
This sequence comes from Erythroxylum areolatum, assembly GCA_024520975.1. Taxonomy (NCBI): domain Eukaryota; kingdom Viridiplantae; phylum Streptophyta; class Magnoliopsida; order Malpighiales; family Erythroxylaceae; genus Erythroxylum; species Erythroxylum areolatum. The sequence goes on from JANIJH010000003.1 coordinate 19,132,552, forward strand.
CCAGAGCAGATATGCATCATGAAGAGAGTCTTCAATGATACACAGAGTGATGAGATCCTCAGGACAAGATCTAATATAACTCAGACTAGATGTGACATAGTCAGTCTGGTGAGAGTTGACACTTTGACCGTACTATGAATCAAGTGGGGTATAAATACGAAAGGACGAATTGCATGAGAACATTGCGTATAGAAGAGTTCGTAGTCAAATCGCTAACTTTTCGATCAATTAGAGGTCATGACATGTTGCTAGATACCGCTCTTGACTGACTTGAATTAAGTGTTAATTCAAGTTGCCAACATAATCGGGAACCTAATGGGTCACACACATAAGAGATCCGAAGGATGAGTAAAATGGTATTGAATGGTGATTCAAGATATGAGAGAGCGTTTTAGGTTTGTATTGCGATATGATCATGGTAGAAAACGTTGCATGGAATGGATTAGAATCAAGTGTTGTTGGCTGCCAATTTGGTCATTAACTTCCCAAGCTTCTATTAATGCACACTATTCATGGTCATTAACTTCCCACAACTTCCATTAATGCATGTTATTCATGACCATTAGCTTCCCATAACTATCCATTAGTAATGGGGTTATGGAAGGCCAAATGGTGCAAAAAATAGAGATAATTTTCGTGCATCTTGTATAAGTCATAAGTAAAAAGAAAGGCTCTTTCTTACACACACACTTTTTCTCTCTAACTCTCACAAGATTTTTTGTCTTTGTTAGCACAAAGAAAGAATTCTAACCATCTCCTAATGAGATTTCATCCTTATCTTCATGTGGACTTTCATTAGAGATGGTCTACATTGATCATTGTGGTTTATTATAACCCAATCCAGAGAAGATTAAAGAACGAAGGAGATCACCAGAAAGGTATGTAAACATCTTACATTTTATGAATTTGTTTTCTATGTCTATATGCATGAGTATATATGTTTTTTAAAGTTCTGTTTTATTTTTTGTTGTGTATATTTGATATATATTATGTATGAGATGTATGATCAGAACCTTACAATGGTATCAGAGCCATCTTATACCTTGACAGATGTAGAATACTTGACATGTGAAAACTGTTTTCATAGTTGTGATAACTTAGAGTCCTGTAATGTTTTGTTCGAAATTAATTATAGAAAGATGATTTTCACGATTTTCTTTCACCAATATATTAATAAGATGTAAGTATATGATTTAGTATGATTAAAAATATTTTTAATGTGATTAAAATATTTAATTTCGAATTTACAAAACATGCATGAAATCAGCCTTTCTACTAGGCATTTGATGTCTATTGGATAAATTGATGAAGTTACACATGATTTTAATGGAATTGCTTCTGGAAAAATTATGTGAACATATTTGGGATATGTTTATGCCTCTGTAATTTTTTTAGAATTATTAAAAATGTTTTAATAATTTTAGCAAACAATTTTTCAGATTTGGACAGTTTTTTTAGAAATTGTAGAATCTATTTTGTTTGATGTTTTTTTATGTTTATATTTCAATTAAAGAACCTTAAAAATATTTTTATGTGATAAAAATGTGTTAATTTGATTTTTTGATGCATGTCTAAATGATTTTGCTCGAAATTTGATTTTCAGAAAAAATTTTAGAAGTTATATTTGTCATTTTTGGTGTCTTATCTGTGTTTTAGTGATCATAATAATTTTTGGGTGATTCCTAAATTATTTTCATCATCATGAAACAGCCTAGAGATTCTTGGAATGATGATTTGATGTTTTGAAAATTTTGTAAAATTATAGAAATTAATTTTAGTAGAGAAATAAATTTTCTAATAAGACTAGAAAAATTGGCATATGTGACAAAATTGAAGTTGTTTAATTTTGGACATCAAATAATTATTTTAAGGTAAATTAATTATGAATTAATTTATAGAATTAGGCATTCATGTTAATTAGATTAATAATAATTCTAAATGAAATAACATACAATAGTAATTTTAGCCAAGTTAATAAAAGGAAGATAGTAAATCTAAGTATTAGATTAGGCTTAGGTCCAAGTGTTGGATTGAGTCTTTCATGTTAGGATCCATAATACGTCATAGCCAAAATGATGTGTTTACATATATGCGTTAGAGAATGCATGGTTAGGAGAATGTGTAGGCTTGCATGATGAATGGTTATGGGCTTAGGCCCTATTTGATTGGGTAGTCTATATCACGCCATGTAGTTATAGAATAACTCTATGTATATGTGTGTGTGTGTGTATATATATATATATATGAGTTATATGTATAAGACCATCTAAGTTAGATGAGACCTTAGTCAAACCCCTTACTTAGAATATTAAAACTAATGTCTTCCTTTAATATGGCAAGAACCGCAGTCCTTTTAAAGTTATGTTGTTGGCCAAACCCAAGCCCGCTTTAAACGGATATGTTCGAACCACGAAAATATGATTTTCGAATTAATGGGTCGATTTTAACTAGAAGCGTTGGTTTGTTGAGCAAACCCAAGATCAATATGGATAAAGGCAAAGTTGGTAGTGTACATTCGATGTATACATGTCAAGAGTTGATAGTCCAATGAGTGTGCACACATCAATAGTTGATAGTATTAGATTCGATAGTTGCATTAGAGATGCAATTGATATGATCGATCTCTACCGATTGAACTAAGGTGGCTTATTGGGCAAACCCAAGGTCATTCTTAGGGATATTAGATATCAACCTACTAGGAGAATTTCTCCACATTTTGCTTGGATTTATATTGAGGGTTATTAATTTGTGAAGAATAGTGGGAGCCATAATGCATGTTATTAAAGTCCTTATACATATGTGTTTAAGTACATTATAATTTTTCTCTCTTTGATCATAGGTTGCTATTGACCAAGTTAACACTATGAGTACTAATGTGAATCTAAGATCATTAATGAAAGCTAACAAGTTGACTGCACCAAACTTCCTTGACTGGCTCAAGAACTTGAGAATAATTTTTAAGTCCGATGAAGCTTGGTTATGTCTTGGAAGAACCACTTCCTAATCCCCCTGCTACTGATGCCTCTGATGATGATCGGAGGGCATATAGGAAGCATCTCGATGATAGCAAGATGACTAATTATATTATGCTAGCCACTATGTCACCAAAGCTACAAAAGTAGCACGAGGCTATGGATGCTTATACCATAGTCTATCATCTTAGGGAGCTCTTTGATAAGCAAGCAAGGTCTGAAAGGTTCGAGACTTCATGATTGCTCTTCTTCTCTAAGATGATTGAAGGGACATCTCCAGTGCAGTACGCACTGAAGATGAATGGCTACATCGAGTGGTTAAGCTCCTTGGGTTTTCTTTTGGATCATAAATTAAGTATTAACTTAATTCTAACAAGTTTAACCAATAGTTACTTATAATTTATACTTAACTATTGGATGAACAATATATCCAGTGCAATTTCTGAGCTGGTCAACATACTTAAGGCAGTTGAGCCATATGTCCGTAAGGACAAGGTTGTGATGTTGGTGGACTCTTCTAATTCAAAGAAAAAGAGCCAAAAGAAGAAGAAGTCCACAGGGCCTAAGGGAGGTGTCAAGAAAGCAAGAAGACTACCTAAAAGGGAACTTGCTTCCACTGTGGCAAGGATGGCTACTGGAAGAAAAATTGTAAGGCCTATCTGGAGTCCTTGAAGTAGAAGAAAGAATCTGATGACTTTTAGACCTAATACATATTGATGTATGTGGTTCGATGTTGATACATGCCAATGGTGGTTTCCTATACTTCATTACCTTTATCGATGATCATTCTCGATATGGGTATGTGCATCTTAAGAGATACAAGTCTAAAGCCTTTGAAAGGTTCAAAGAATTCAGAAATGAAGTTGAGAAACATCTTAGGAGAAGTATTAAATCACTTTGATAGGATCGAGGTGGTGAATACTTAAGCCAAGAGTTTTTGGATTATCTCAAGAATAATAGAATATTGTCCCAGTGGACTCCACCTTACACAACACAATGGTGTGGCTTAGAGGAAAAATCAAACCTTGTTATACATGGTGAGGTCTATGATGGGTTTAGCGAATTTACCAAAATTCTTTTGGGGTAATGCACTCGAAACTTCTATTTATGTATTAAACAGAGTCCCATCTAAATCAATTGATGTTACTCCACATGAGATATAGACTAACAAGAAACCCTATCTTTCCATATGAAAGCTTGGAGTTATCCTATTTATGTGAAGTAGATTCAGTCATATAAGCTTGAAGCTAAATATGATAAGTGTCTATTTGTAGGATATCCTAAGGAAACTATGGGATATTAGTTCTACCATGTTTCAGAAGGTGTTTGTTTCCAAACATGTTGTCTTTTTAGAGAAAGAGATTCTTCTAAGAGAAAACTGTATGAGCAAAATTAAACTTGTGGAAGTTCAAAATGCTCAAACAGATGCAGATCAACTGTCTGGACCTGAGATTATTGTTCATGAAGATGAAACAATAATTCAACCTTTTAACACACAAGAAGTTCTTAGGTTATGTAGGATACGTCATGTTCCTGAGAGATACGAATTTCTCATAAGTGAATTTAACGACGTATTGCTCATAGAAGATGATGAGCCTACTACTTATGAAGAGGTTATGAAGAGTTTAGAATATGATAAATTGCTTTAAGTTATGAAATCCGAAATGGATTCCATTTGTGAAAACCAAGAATGGACTTTGGTTGACCCACCCGAAGGGATAAAACCCATAAGGTACAAATGGATTTTCAAAAAGAAAACTGACATGGAGGGTAATGTAGTTACCTATAAAGCTAGGCTTATAGATAAAGGTTATCGTTAAAGGTAAGGTGTTGACTATGATGAAATGTTTAGCCCAATAGCTATGCTTAAATTCATTAGGATACTCCTAGCTATTATCGCTCATTATGATTATAAGATATGACAAATGGATGTGAAGACGACTTTCCTTAATGGAAACCTAACCGAGGATGTGTATATGAAACAACCTGATGGTTTCATATCAATGAATAGAAAAAAGGTATATAAGCCTCACAAATCTATTTATGGATTAAAGCAAGCATCCAAGAGTTAGAATATCCGATTTGATGAGACAATCAAAGAGTTTGGTTTCTTATAAAATCTGACTGAGCTGTGTGTTTATAAGAAGATTAGTGGGAGTGAAATCATGTTCCTTGTACTGTATGTAGATGACATATTGCTAATAGGAAAACATGTCTCTACTTTACAATCCGTCAAAATTTGGTTAACTAAGAACTTCTTTATGAAAGACTTTGGAGAAGAAACTTATATTTTGGAGATAAGGATCTATAGAGATAGATCTAAGAGGCTGCTTGATCTTTCTAGGTTTACATACATAGATAAGATGTTAAATAGGTTTAGCATGGAGCATTCCAAGAGAGGATATCTTCCCATGGTACATGGAATTACACTCTTTAAATCTATATGTCCAAAGACACAAGATGAGAGGACTTGCATGATTTTGATTCCTTATGCTTCGATTATAGGATCAATCATGTACGCTATCTTCTGTACTAGACTCGATGTATCATATACTTTAAGTGTTATGAGCAGATACTAGTCAGACCTTCGTGAGGGTCATTGGATGGCTGTCAAGAATATCCTTAAGTACTTGAAAAGAACTAAGGATGTATTCTTAGTATATGAAGAGGGTGATCTCGTGGTAAGTGAATATACTTATGCTAGTTTCCAATCTAATAGGGATGACTCTAATTCCCAGTCCAGATATGTATTCACATTGAATGGTGGTGCAGTCAGTGGGAAAAGTTCCAAACAAGAGACGGCTACAGATTGGACGATAAAGGTAGAGTACATTGCATCTTCAGAAGCGACAAAAGAAGTTGTTTGGATCAAAAAGTTCATCATGAAACTTGGTGTAGCTCCGAGCATCGCTGACCCAATGCAGTTGTATTATGACAACAATAGGGCTATAACATAGGCAAAGGAATTGAGGTCTCATCAGAACTCCAAACATGTACTCAAGCGCTACCATTTGATTAGAGAGATCATTGGTAAAAATGATGTCAAGATAGATAGAGTTCTCTTCTTCTTCGGTTTCTCTCCTCCGGTCCCTCTCGTCGCCGCTGGTCGCTCCTCAGATCTGCTCCTCCCTCCTCGCCGCTCGTCGTTGCTCCTCCGTCGTCGGATCTGCTCGTCCCTCCCTGCTCGGATCTGGTCTACCCTCCTCCCTCCTCGGATCTGCTCGTCGCTCCTCGGATCTGCTCGTCACTCGTCGCCGCCTACTCCTCCGTTCTCCTCGTCGTCGACGCATGACACGACCACCGACCGAAGAAAGACCCGACGACCGACCCTCACCGGAGACCCGATTGTTTTGGGTGTATATTTTTGACTTTGTGTTTGATTTTTAATGAAAATTTGTTGTTGATTGCTGCTGTGATCCTAGATTCGTAGGTGTTGTGGAGTTGCTGTTGATTTCTGCTGAGATTGAGAATGAGGGAAAAAATGGTGGAAATGAATGGAAAATCCGAAAATGGTTTAGGAGGTTGAGTTG
>JANIJH010000003.1:19160551-19175180 GCA_024520975.1 Erythroxylum areolatum
AGCAATAATAGTTCTGTTTCTCCAGAACGTTCCCATCTCTGTTTCTGCAGATTTCTTGTTTAGATCTATTTCCAACAACGTTGTCATTTTGTTCTTCTGTATTTTGTAGTGTTATCCTTGTCGTTATCTCATGTGAGAGAGTCTTTCTCTATAGATGTACACTAAACTTCTTTTTCTCGTTAATGACTTTTTTTAACTCTTAAAAAAAAACTCACGCCGCAGAATGCTTTTAATATATCTATTTTGTCAAATGGAAAATGAACCAAAGCTTTCTATTAACAAGATAATACGGTATTCTGGCACCATGAGAAACAATCTTTCTGGTAGTGTTAAAATTAAAGAAAGAAAATCACTACCTTTGTTGGTTTTTTACTAGTATTATTATATTCTAAATTAAAGATCTAAACCCCAAAAGTTCGCAACATAGCCAATCAATAATGCCACAATACACTAACATCATGTAATTGTTCTCAACTTAACAGTAATTCAAGAGGGAAGCATGCAGACCGGTATATCTATGCACTTTTTTGTCCTCTATATTGCTTGAATTGACAACAAAGGTTTTCACCAGTCGCAATTTAAGATTTTTTCCTTTTGTATCTTCATAATTGAACTCTGGCTTAACAATTGACGAACCCTAGCTTCCCGATCCCGATGTTTTCCTTACTGCTTCCATTCGGGAGAAATACAGTCCCTGCTGCTTCTTTTGCTTCATACGGTGTTGTGTGGGATTTTGTAAACAACGTCGCATGAACAACATCGTTGGCTACATGCCACACTCTTAACACTTGTACAGCTACGTTTAAAAGTGACGTTTTTTTGCATGGGAAATTAAGATTTTTAATGACTTTTTGGAAGTGTTGGAATTTTGAAGAAAAACTAAACTAAAGAAATAACAAAACGTAAAACAAAGTTGAGGAATACTATTTTTATTCTTCTTTGATCTATATAAAAACACTCCAATAATCCCTGTATTTATAGGTTTACAAGGATTAAAAAAACTGCCTAAATTTATTGTAATTGTAACTGCCTAAAATTTATTCAGATAATAAAGACCAATTAAATACATGAAACCGTTGCACATAATTAGGAATTTAACTTTGAATTAATCTTCAACACCCACCCTTAATTCAAAGTCACAACCACCCAACTATGACCGTTGATCCTTTTTTTTTTTGATGCACTTTCTCATCAACAACCTTGATGCACTGTCTCATTAATCTTGAAGCACTTTCTCTTTACAAACATTGATGCACTTCATCACCAACATTCCACTGAAGCACTTTCTCTCCAATCGTCCACAGGAGCACTTTATCTCCTTCTATCAGAACAAACATTCTTCACCTTCATTAGGTTTCTCTCCTTGCATCAAATTCACATGTTCAATATTATTCCTGCAATTTTTCTGTATATGACCAAACCTTTTACATTGGAAACACTGAGGTTTACCTTTGTGCCAACAGTCTTTTTCTTCATGACCAGGCTTCTTGCAAATGTTACATTCTTTTCTATTTGATGATTTAGCTATAAAAGCTTCTTCAAATACCTTCTTACTCTCTGAAGTTTTCAAAGCTCTCCTCTGCTCTTGTGCCTGCAAAGCATTAACAAGTTCCGATAGAGATATTTCAGAAATATCTCTAGAGTCTTCCAAAGATGAAAGTTTTGCCTCAAATTTTTCAGGCAGGCTTATGAATATCTTTTCAACAATCCTACAATCTGGCAGATCTTCTCCCAACAATCGAATTTTGTTGACAACCACTATCAACCTATCATAATACTCCTGAAAAGTTTCCTTGTCTTGCATACTTAAAATCTCAAAATCTCTTTTGAGATTCAAGATTTGCATCCTTTTTGTTTTCTCATTCCCATAATAGTACTCCTTCAATATATCCCATGCTACCTTCGCTGTTTCAGAATTCATTATTTTTGTGAAAACAGATTCTGAAACCGCAGAAAAAATAATTGATAAAGCTTTAGGTGCTTTAGACGCTTCATCTTCGTGGAGTTTAATTTGATTCAGAGTAGGATTGCTTGACAGAGGTGGTAGATCACGTTCACCTTCAACCCATTGCCACAAACCAAGACCCTTTAAATGAGCCTTCATCTTTACTGCCCACACGTGATAATTTTCACCATTAAAATTGGGAAGAGGCAGAGAATGATTTGAAGACATTTTTTTAAAAAAAAATTAAAAATTAAAACGAAAAAAGGACCTATGGCTCTGATACCATGTTGGAATTTTGAAGAAAAACTAAACTAAAGAAATAACAAAACGTAAAACAAAGTTGAGGAACACTATTTTTATTCTTCTTTGATCTATATAAAAACACTCCAATAATCCCTGTATTTATAGGTTTACAAGGATTTAAAAAAAAAAACTGCCTAAATTTATTGTAATTGTAACTGCCTAGAATTTATTCAGATAATAAAGACCAATTAAATACATGAAACCGTTGCACATAATTAGGAATTTAAATTTGAATTAATCTTCAACAGGAAGAACAGACATTAGAGTATCAAAATCACGAGGGAATTTTTGATAGTTTTAAAAATGAGGGTCACTTTGATAATTACAGCAGTCCTGCGGATTTAACTCTATAATTTAATGTTTCAGTTGTTTTGCTGTTTACATTGCCTGTTTCTAAACCTCTTCAACATGCAAGTCATGTTGAGATGGATAGACAAGGTAGACAAGAAGATGGTTCGTCATATATGCCGTTCGATGTTTTTCTTTATTTGAAACACAAGTACACACATGCTTAAGACAGACATGCCGTTTATTTCATGTTATGTTCTTACTGACGCTCAAAGGTAGCTGACAGGCAAAAGAGAGAGGGGCTGCTTTTTGGAGACAAGTAGACTAGGACCAGTTTTTCCCTCCATGTCAATATCTTCCTCCTTTGTACCAACAGGTAATTTCCAATCAAAACAGTACAACAGATTTGCAGTTGCTGTCTGTAAGATTATCAATGCCATATTCAGCCCAGGACAAATCCTTCGACCAGCTCCAAATGGCAAGAACTCAAAATTATGTCCATTATAGTCCACAGAGCTATCCGCAAATCGTTCGGGGATGAACACTTCGGGGTCTTTCCAGGACTTCGGATCACGCCCGATTGCCAAGGCATTGACAGCAATTATTGTCTTGGGATTAATCTCATGACCATTTATCTTGCAAGAAGACATGGTTTCTCTTGGAATTAACAGCGGACCAGGAGGGTGCAATCTGAAGGTTTCTTTTATCACCAGTTTGAGGTATTCAAGCTGATCAGCGTCGTTTTCAGATACCCTTCCTTTGCTTCCAACACTGTTTCTGACTTCATCTTGTGCTTTCTTCATCACTCGAGGGTTCTTTATAAGCTCAGCCATCACCCAATTCATGGCAACCGCAGTTGAACCTATCCCTGCCAAAAATAAATCCTGACCGACAAGCATTTGTAAGTAGACATGTAGTTTCACAACAAACATAATAGCGAACACGAACCAAATGACAAGGTTTGATCATTTAATATGAGAGCATAGGAACTTTGCTCACTGGCATGGTAATCATTAACTTCCAGGAAATGAAGTCTTGAAACCCAAGAAATATATCAAGCTGATTACAGAGATACAGAGGAACTTGCCTTGGAGCATTTACAACAGGAAACAAACTTTAACAGACATTTGTTCAAAGTTAGGAATTGCATCGCTCTGATATCGATTTTGCGAGGTATTAGAAAAAAAGTAGCTGTCCGATGGCAAGTAAAGTATAACTATTAAGACCACCTCAGACAAGTTCTTGCTAAAGTACCCTGATACAAATACAGCTGAGAAAAGCAAGCTTCTAGGATATAGGATATAGGATATATATATATATATATATAGATATATATAATGAAAATAAATTTGCTGAATCAAGTGACATACATAGAAGGAAATCATCATCTTACCACGAGAACTGCTTTAACGTTATCATTTGTAAATGGAATTCCCTGTCCATATTGTTCTTTCTCTATTTTCAGCAGCACGTCAACCATGTCTTCGCGGTCTTTTATCAATCCAGGTTTAAGATGGTCATCAATTACCTGCTGTAGAACAGCATCCAACTCATGGAAAGCCCTTTCCATCCTTGTACGGTAACCAGTAAGCCAGTCCATGATCCTACCGAAGCATGGCAAGTATTCAACCGCTGATGGACTGCCCATTATAGCCTCCGCTTCATGAACCACTTCCTGAAATCTATTGCGATCAAAGTGGGTTCCCTGAAAACTGAGTCCGAAGGTCATTCTGAAAGTTATGTTTGCAGCGAGAACATAGAGCTTATCAGTCAGATTGACAGTAGCTCCGTTGGATGATGACTGAGAGAGCGAACTCATCAGGAGGCCGACTTCTTTTTCCCTAATGAAACGAAATGACTGCACCCTCTTCAAGTTCAAAAGTTCCATGATCATTATCTTTCTCATGTTTCTCCAATTATCAGTATATGGAGCAAAAGCCACATCCAAAAAGTTGTACGAGATTCTACCAGTGCCAACCATTCGAGGCCTACTGCAACAGATATGATCATGAACTTTTAAAACCTCTCTTGCTGCTTCAGCAGAAGAGATCACAACAAAAGGTAAGCGACCAATGTGAAGTAGCATTACAGGGCCATATTTCTTGGAGAGTTGCACCAGAGATTGCATAGGTGAAGGAACAAGCTGGTGCAAGTTTCCTAAAATTGGAAGCTTAAGAGGGCCTGGAGGATCTTGGTTCTGGATTTCCATCCTCTTCTTAAAGAAAACAACCAGAGGCAAAAGTAACAGTAGCAATAGAAGATACATCGGTAGAGTAGGGAGAGTCATCAGTTTTTTTTTTACATATAGCTTCCTTGGAAATGTTCTTGATCACCTTTTAAACTAGCCAGATACTTGCTGTTTAGAGCTAGAATGTATTATCATTTTTTGTCTTGATCGAACAACTTGAGGTTTCAGGAAGGATAGTTTGTCGTCATGTATGATATCAGAGATTAGCATGTGATACAACAGGTATTGCAACATCAACAACATTTTGATCCATAAAAAGAACAGCATGGTACTGAGATAATGACTCTTCCACACTAGTCAGTATTTTCATGATTTTCTCCGACTCAATGCACTGTTAGTCCAATATTTTCTTTCCTTTTGTATCGTTTTCCTTTCACAGATTTTCTTGATTTCCCCAGATTTGCCAAGTTGAGTCATCCCTTTTCCTCCTTTTTGATTGTTTTCTGTTTCAATTATTTGATTATTTTAACTTCTTTTTTCCTCCACAGTGACAAAGCTATGAATCTCAGAATCAATCTTGAAAATAGAAATTTGAGTGTGAACAACATATTATTAATTACTGAAAGAGCTATTAAAATTTATCCATTTTAAACAAAGTGAATGTTTTACAGGGGCCTGTTAAGAGATATCAAAGCTTCTCCATTTCAACGATCTTGGTATTTAATTACTTCTTGTGCATGTCATATCCGACACTCTGATACTAATTTTATCATAATCGATGTCCAATCAGTAGTATCATCTGTACTATACTCCACCAATTTTTATCATCTCTTAAACATGCTCGACTTTCTTTTGTCTTATTTGTGGCAGCTACTGTTATCATCAGTTAAACGTGCTGGTCTTTTTCTCTTTGTTTCTTCTACTTTTCGCTAATTTTATCATCTCTTCAACATTCTTCACTTTCTCGTAGTTACTCACTTGTTTTATTGTTTATAAGATGTATAAATTTCCTGATAACCTTAATGATCATAACCCTGAGTTACAAATTGTTGTATGCATAATCTTGATAATTGTTGGATATGTGTTTTATGTTGGGATTTTTTTAAAAAGAAGATGAACAAGATTGGATAAAATAAAGATTAACAATACGTGACACTCTCATGCATTTATTATTAAACTTGGTTGTCTTATATATACAAATACAAACAATTAAAATAGATTTTTCAACCATTGGCTTATAAGATAAGATTAAAGATAATCTAAGACTTATTCTAAGATAATCTAAAACCTATTCTAAAGGAATTTTAACAACTATAAAATTTTGAATTAATTCTCAACATTCTCTCTTAATTCAAAATTTCAAAAATTGAGCATTTCTTTCCTAATCTTCAGAATATTAAGTGAAGCATTTCTCTTCACTAATTTCTGTTGATGCCCTTCTTGTCAACCTGCAATTATTGGAGCACATCTCTCCAAACTTCTCAATAGAGCACTTCTCTCTATTCTTCAACTTGAGCACTTCTCTCATTACTTATCTCCATAGAGCATTTCTCTCTAAATTTTTTATTTGTGAAGCACTTCTCTTCACTCTATGATGCACTTCTCATCATCTTTCTATTGTTGTACACTTCTCTCGACTCATTTTTTCATTATCGAGCACTTCTCTCAACTAATTTTTTTAAAAAAAATTCTTCAGCCACTTCAATCAAATTTGCATGTTCTTTTTTGAATTTGCAAATCTTTTGCAGATGGTCAAATCTTTTGTAGTTATAACATTGAGGCTTTTCTTTGTGCCAACAATAATCCTCTTCATGACCAGGCTTCTTGCAATGATTATACTAAGAAAATTTTCCTTTCTTCTTTGATGACAAAAACTCCGCTAAATAAGCTCCCTCCGTCATCTTTTCACTTTCTTGGTTTCTCATTTAATTACTCATACTCCCCTCAAGGATCTAAAGCTCTGATACCATGTTAGGATTTTAAAGAAAAGAAGATGAGATAAGATAAAGATTAACAATATGTAACACTCTTATGCATTTATTATTAAACTTGATTGCCTTATATAGACGAAATACAAACAACTAAAATAGATTTTTCAGCCACCAAATCTGGCTTATAAGATAAAATTAAAGATAATCTAAAACTTATTCTAAAATAATCTAAGACTTATTCTAAAGAAATTTTAACAACTATAAAATTTTGAATTAATTCTCAGCATTTTATAGTACCTTTCTGTATAATGAAAATGCTTACTGCTCTTCAGGAAAGGAGATTCATGCTTATATTAGAGAGCTCCAATTCGACTGTTGACTAGAACTGACTTGAAACAAATTGCAGACATTGCCTGCTTCAAATCTGTTTACTTCTACATGCTTCTTCGAGCATTTTTTGGAATGTAAGAGGGATGATAGCTATAAAAGTTGTAAGAAGTATCAAGAGAATTCTCACTCCGCGCTTGTCTTTTTTTTATCTTTAACACTGGATAATAGTGGCATGCATGCGCAAAAAGTGTTGTTTAGTTCATGCTATGTTCTGATGCACACTCAAAAGGTCGCTGACACGAAACATAGAAAGGTTGTCTTCTGAAGACCAGGAGACTAGTACCAGCTTTCTCCTCTACGTCCATTTTTTCCACCTTCATCAAAAAGGCAAAGCCTGTAAAATAGATTTCTAACTGCAACTGTACTATTGTTATTTCCAGAAGCCTCCCGGGACAAATTCTTCAGCCAGATCCAAACCAAAAACCTTAAAGCTTTGTCCCTCACATTTTACAAAGCAATTGACAAATCTTTCAGAGATCTTGAACTCTGTTGCTATTCCAGTACAATGGATCGTGTCCGGCCCAAACATTGGCAGTTATCATTGTCTTAGAAGTAATCGTCACAATTTATCTTGCAGTATGACATAGTTTCTCTAGGAAATAGTAGCGCTGGTCCCAGAGCGCGCAACCTCATTGTTTCTTTTTCTACCAGTTTGAGGTATTCAAGCTGAGTAACATCGCCTTAAGTGCGTCTTCCTTCGTTTGCAACCAAGTTTCCAATTTTATCTTGTGCTTTCTTCATAACTCGCACGTTATTTGGAAACTCTTCCATTGCTCAATGCAGAGCAATTTCACTTGGTGTCTATTCCAGCCACAAAAAAAATCCTCATATACAAACTCTGTAGGTTCATAAAATTAGCAAGCATGATCGAAACAAAAAGGTTTTGGGCATTATTACAACAGGACAGGAACTTGTTTCACTGCATGTAACGTTTACTTGCAGACATCAGAACCTTGAAAATCTAGCCAATGAAACAAGAACCGGATCATGAAAGGATGATTATTTTGCTAAATTAAAGGATGTTAATCATAGATCAAATTAGTATGACTGCTTTGATGCTATCCTTCTAAATTTGATGCTATCCTTCTAAATCCTAGCTTCCCGTCTATCTTGTTCCTTCTCTATTTTTAGCAGTACATAAACCATGTCATCATGGACTTTTTGTCCTTCCAACTCTCTGTTCCTTTTAGGATTGACATCAACAGCTTATTCTAATAAAATATCCAACTCACGAATAAGCAGTTCAATCAATTACGTACTACATTTGAGAAGTATCAGCAAGAGGAAGGCAGTCCAATAAATCTATTGGCTTCTTGAACCACTTAAAGAAATCTATTGCCATCAAAGTTGGAACCCCAGTACCTTGAATTTGAAACACATTCTAAATTCTATGTGGGCATAGAGCTTTTCAGTGAGATTAACAGGAACCCTGACACATGATAACTGATAGATTAAACCAATCACATACTTAACTTCTTCCCCCATGAGATGAGGTGAATGTACCCTCTCTGACCTAGGAGCTCCTTTACAGTCATTTTTCTAATATATCTCCAATTATCATCACATAGTACAAAAGCTAGGTATAAATAATTGTAGGAGAGTCTGGCAGAGCCAATAAATTGAAGCCTACCACAACAGCTAAGATTATGAACATTTAAGAACTCCTCTTGCTGCTCCTGCAGAAGAGAATCAACATATAGTATAAAAACAAGATGAGATTGCTTATTTGCTTATGCACTGGACTAAGTTGGTATACGAGAAAACATACTAGAATCAACATAATAGGATCAATATTTTTAATTTTATTCCATTCCAGTCTGTTATATGACATACTGTTCAATATTTATAAAATACAAGAAATTATTTGTATTAAAACAATTGTAAACTAAATGATTGTTGCTCCATTTAGTTTGATTTGCATTACCATTCTCATTTTTGTGCAATGGAGCATTTGGTCATCTTTGGAGGGATGAGAGTGGCGACCAGAGTTGAACCCGACAGCAAGTTTTAACGTCTATAGTAGATTCAGGACCCCATGTTAGCTTGGTTAGAGTCAACAATGTGCATTGCTTTATCCTTGTTATTCTGCAAGCAATTATACATCCTACACATGATCGTGTTATGTCAGTCTATGAAAATGCAAGGCTTCAAGGTATCCCAAATTACTTTAAAACTCTTTGGCAAATAAAAGAAATTTATATTATTCCTTCACTCACTGCTACAAAAAACTTTAGTTCTACCAAGAATTCACAATCCAAGATGCTAGAGAATTTTAGCAGTACCAAGAATTCACAATCCAAATGAATCAGACAGAATGGAAAAATTGAAAGAGAATTTAAAGCAGAACCTGTGGAATTATTCTCTATAAGGACGCACCTCTTCTCCAGGAAAGGACTATCCAAGATAGATAGAAAACAAAGGGAGGAGGGCAGCCCCTCTTCTGGCAAGGACTGGAGCTCTGGACCTCTGCCAATAAACTAAATGTGAAGAGTAAGTGAGATGTTGATTACCCTTGCACTCTGGAGATTTCAGATTTGGAAAATCTCAGACCCCAAGAGATGTAGCTGTGGATAGTAGTAGTGACTCTTCAGGGAAGCATTCCACATTACATTGCAAATTCCACTGCTTGCTTCCATTAATGAGTTTAGTGATTGTAATTTTGAAGGCAAGCCTCCTTCAAGGCCAAGTGATTCCAAATTTGAGCAATGTTCTTAACTGAAGTATTTGTAAATTAGTTTTTAGTCCTGCTTTGGGAAATGATACTCAATTCGGACGACATTTGACTCGCAAGGAGATGAGAGATGTTTTATTTCCGCTATTTGCTTTAGTGCAGAAGGGGACTCAAAAGTCCGGACAAACAGAAATTCGTAGATGCGTTAAGTTGGAGAAGAACTAAGGGGAAACGTTTGAAGAAATCAGAGCATTCAACTATTAGCCTTTTGTAAACTCCGAGTTGCTCTGTTCTCTCGAGCAGAGGACTTTGGGATCCATAAGTTGAAAGCAAATTGCCAGGGCATAAAGTCAGTTCATGCGAAGCCTCCTATAAGTCCATTCTGGGGACACCTGGAATTCTCGGGGGTGAAGCCACAAGTTTCTAACATCCAATTTTATGGTAGTCAATGAAGGAAGGTGTTGAGGTAGAACATGTTTGAACACAGGACGCTCAATCATGTAGAGCTTTTGAACGAGATGGAAAGCTTTCTCTTGATTTCCACACGCAACCCATTGCCATTGGGGCATATTTTCAAACCTTAAAATTTGGAGGCATTGAAATGAGTTCCTCATTGATGTGGATCTACCATAGAACTCAGGACCTACAGTACAATTCTTCAAAACCTTTAATTAAGAGGTTTTCCAGGGACACTACCTGCTCAACCGGTAGTAGTTCGCAACAGTTTCTACAATTCTCAAGCTTCAAGGATATTACTCCTAAGAAAGGAATCCGATCTGGAAATCTTGTGATCAAATGCCTACTAATTGTAAGAGTTTCCTCATTTTCACGAGGTTCCAATTGCTGCCTAGATGTATTTTACCTTTGATGTTGGCCCTTAAATTCTTCTATGTGCATAATATCTTGAAGATTCTTAATAACAAGAATTATGCTGAAGATTCCCCAATTCTTGAACACTAGACCTGCTTTCTTTTCCAGTCAAGAAATCATTTAAACTTACCCAGTTCTGGGGGCATCTTTTGCATCAAGAAGACAATGTTGCCAAATTTCCCAATTTTAACAGTAACTCGACTAGTATACAGCATCCCATCAATAGTAAAATTTTCAAATGATACAAACTACACAAAGATCCAGGTAATATTTGGATTAATGTATGAGAGAGATTGAAATATCGGAGATACTTTACCTTATTAATTGAATCATATAACCTTGATGCTCTACAATTCTGAAATACGGACAGCACTAGTAGCCGGTTAAGTCTTGCTCTACAATTCTGAAATACGGACAGCACTAGTAGCCGGTTAAGTGTTGGAAGTAAATCATAAACCACTTTCGCATCAATCTCATAGAGCCTCCACCCATTTGAGAAATCAGTGGGCAAGAAAGGGTTCAGTAATGGTGATGTGTTCAAACTATTTGGACGACAATCTCAATATTGTGTCCTTGCATGAATCATCATTATCATTATCATCCAATCTCAAGTAAAATTCTCCAGCCACAAATTTTGCCATGCCATTGATAAGATCGTTCATAATGAAGACTGGTTCATCAAATTGACAGAAGAAATGGTAGCTCAATCTTAAAGTTGGAAGAATGTTGTCTTTTATAAATTCCAAATATAGTTCTTCAAAAATTTCTCCCATTCTTTACAGCTCAAGAAACCTCTTAATGAGTTTGCTGCCAATGACAAGCTCTTGTACTTTCTTGCTATTCCCCTGCTAATTTCTTCCCAATATGCACCAGCGTTTTTGCCACTAAATGCATGCTTTAAAAACTTAAACCTCTTATTTACTCTCTTATCATTGTATAGAAATTGGGCCATAGTTATTACCAACTCCACCCATCCCCACTATGGGACTAGGACCCAGATCATCTGATAGCACCAACTGAACTATGACTTCTTTATCTTCGTCCCTGCCATAAACACCAGATTCAACCATAACAGAAGTAGATGGTACCTTCCGGAATGCTTGCTTTTCTCCAATACACTCTTTTAGATCAAATGATGGTACCTTCTAGGATGCTTGCTTTTCTCCAATAGCCTCTTTTAGATGAAGTGGATAACTTCAAAAAGAAAAAATTCAAGCTTTTCCATTAACTCCACTATCCTTAATTCTTCAAAAAAAAAATTCAAGCTTTTCAATTAACTCCACTAACCTTAATTCTAGAGATGGATCATAAGAAGACGAGAACTTTCGAAATCTATAAATGGTGGTCTAAGATCCAACTTCCATTTCCGAACCCAAAGCTGCTACAACAAGATTATTCAACAAGTCAACAGCTTTATAAAAAGCATGTTTAAGCTCATCAAGCCACTTCGTCGCATCAGGCATGGTAATACGCTTCTCCTCTGCATCATCAAGCACTCCTTAAACAAAAATCATCATTGTCTTCAACTTCTCCAGCAGCCTACCATTAAACTTGCTTCCCCTTAAGAATTCTATAACCTTTTGAGAAGCAAGCCTATCAAACAACGCTTGAAAGAAAGTGGAGAGAAATGCACCCCCACTATAGCTGCAGCCTTGATTCTTTGCTACTAGGGATGTAAATTTTCTTTTTATCTAAAACAACAAAAAAGCCAAGTTGATGAGTTGTATCTGTGTGATTGGTAAGGGGTATTTGCAATCTCATCGAAATTTCCGCACGTACAACTTGACCTAAAAAATTTTAGAGTCTCAAAGTCGGTAATTCAATTGACAATCCATCCTTTGCACGTGCGATACCAGCTTTAGTTCAGGAAATGTCTACTTCAATGACAATCCGTCCTTTGCACATGGGATGTCAGCTTTTACTTACAACTTAAAAATCCGTTCTGGCCTACATTTGTTAGACATGAAATTCATTACAGAATGCACTTCTGTCATGTATTTTAATTGGCCCTAAATTAGGAACTAAACAATATATAATAGTTGTAAAATCCCAATAATTATAGAGAAACTCTTGTATTAATTTTCCTCAAATTTGTGTATAAATGTGACACATGCCTAACTTTTGAAGATATTTTGACAACACTTGTTTTGAAATAGTAGAATATTGTTCATTCTAATAATAAGGTGAATTATTTATTTGTTATTTTGTGTGCCGTTCTATTATTTTTGGGCACAATTGCTAAATCAGCCCAACTCCCTCTTCATATATGATTATTAGATGCCATGGAAGGGCCTATCTTTAGAATGGATCTTCGATAATTATATAATTCTGTTTTTAACTTTTTTAATGAAGAATCCGTTAATCTTATTGTTCGATGGTGTTGAATAGAATTATGAGCTATATCACACACTTTGTTATGACAACACAGTTAAATTTTTTGTCTCAATAGGTTGTCAAATCTTGTAAAAGTAGCCTCAACTACAAAACTTCACATATGTCATATCTTTGAATTTAGCTTCTATGTTTAAGTGAGCAATGATATTTTATTTCTTACTTCTCTATATGACTAGATTACCACCTACAAATGAGAAGTAACCAGGAGTTGATCGCATATCCTCTGTTACTCCATCCCAATCAGTGTTTATATAAATATATATGATTTGCTAATTTGTATTTTTAGTAACAAAATTTCTTTCTCAACAGAAGATTTTAAGTACCTTAAAATTTGCATTATTGCATCATATGTTGTCCTCTAGGACTATGCATAATAAATTTGTCAAAAATGCTCAATGTATAAGTAAGATCAAGTCCTGTATGAGCCAAGTACATCAGCTTCCTTACAAGTCTTTGACATCTTCCTTTATCAACAAGTACTTGATTTTCTCAACTAGCGTATTAACCCGTTAATATGCTAATATACTAATTTCTTATAATAAGTCTAATGCATTCTCTAGGATAGAAAATTTCATTTCTTTAATCTAGAAACTTTGATCCTAAAGAAATATTTCAATCAACTAAGATCTTTCATTCAAACTCTTCAAACAAATGCTTTTGCAATGCCTTTCTTATTTCAGTATCATTCCATGTGACCACCATTGCATTCACACATATATATATATATAAAGAATAATGATTTTACCTTACCTCTTATTTAAAAATAAAGTGTTGCCTAAATTCCTTTGGTGGTATCCAAAAGTTGTCATAAACTTTGTAAATCTTCCAACTCGTGCTCTTGAGATTATGTCAACCTATATAATAATTTTTCCAATCTTCAAACATTTCCATTCTTCCTTATTGTCACCATACATCTTAATGAAAGCGTTGTATGGACATTTTCATATAATTAACCATACAAAAAGGCATTTTTTACATCAAATTGTTGTAATAGTTAATCTAAATTTGCAACTAGGGGCAACAATACTCTACTGGATTGATTTTAGCTATAGGGAAAATGACTATGAATAATCCATTTTATAGGTTTAGGTGTACCTTTTTGCCATCAATCTTGCTTTAAATCATTCAACTGTGTCATCTACTTTATACTTTATGTTGTAAATCCATTGACATCCCATTAGCCCTTCTTCTTGGTAAACAATCAACAGGCTCCCACATTTTATTCTTTTGCAGGGAATAGCTGTAGTAGATAATTGATTTATAAATAACTTATTTGAATTTGGCAAGTTATGATTTGATATAAAAATGACTCGTAGGATATTTAACTCTACTTGAAATTTTAAGTTCATAGGTAGGCTTAGGAATATCTCTAGAGACATTCTAGTAATCGTTTTCTAGGTGGCTTAGGTTCCAAAATTGGAACATCCTTAAACAAAGTGGAGAATGATCTCTTGAAGAGAAAGTATACATGTTGGGTCCCGATTCGCATTAAACATGTTTTAATCATTTTGAGGATTAGTTTGCTAATTTTCTTCTAGTTAAAATAATTTGGGATTTTTAGTAAATATCATATATATGGAGACTTAAGTGAAGCTATGTCGTTTTAGTATAGGTTTTTAAGTTAGAAAGGCTTGTTCTTGAGACATTTT
>JANIJH010000003.1:19176423-19187914 GCA_024520975.1 Erythroxylum areolatum
AATTATTATTAGTAATAAAATATTTATTATTATTTTAAAAACTTTGAAAAAAAAGGAGGGAAGGAGAGGTAGGAGGGAGTGAGGGAGATTTTGAAATTTTTTGAAAATTTTGCAAAAAAGTCCCCTAAATTTTTAGTACAGCCGAAACCGGCCGGTACCGATCGGTATTCAAATCCGATGCCAAAATTCAAATTTCATAACAGTGCCTTACTCCCCCTTTCTTAAAGAACAACCCCTTTCTAGGTGTCAGTTTTAAGTATTTCAGGATTCTAAACACTACCTCCATATGTTCCTCTTTAGGATTGCTTTTAAATTGACTAACAACACTGACAGGAAAACTAATATCTGGCCAAGTATGAGATAAATAAATCATTTTTCCCACCAGTTTCTAATATTTGCCTGTGTCTACTGATGTATCACCCTTTTTAAAACTTAACTTATATATTGATTCCATAAGTGTTTCTGCTGGCTTTGCTCCTAACGTTCTAGTTTCCTCTAAAAGATTAAGATATACTTCCTTTGAGACATTGAGATACCTTTCCTAGATCTGTCCACCTCCATTCCAAGGAAATATCTCAACTTACCCATATTTTTTATTTCGAATTCTTGAGCCAAAGAATTCTTCAACTCCTATATGCCTTCCCAATCATCACCTGTAAAGACAAATGTCATCAACATAGATAATAAGGATAGTTATCCTACCACTAGTCAAACGTCGAATAAATAGGGTGTGATCAGCCTAGCATTGATAGTAATTAAGATTCTTCATTGCTCTTACAAATCTTCCAAACCATGCTTTAGGTGATTACTTCAGGTTGTACAGAGACTTTTTGTTAATTCATCAATTTGCACTTATTTTGGACTTAATTATCTTTAATGTGTTGAAATTATTATCCGAAATTAATGGAATTACCTTCTAATTGCTTACAGATGATTTTCAACACTTTCAAGTTGAAATTGAATTAAAAAGATGCAAAAGAATCAAGAAAATCCGAAATTCCTAATTTGACAGAAATTATGTGACTAAGCGTGGGCACGCCTAAAGATGGAATAAATCTGCAGATCACTTTTCAAAAGTCAAAATCGAGATTCTCAAAATCTTTGAAGATTATATTGCCATCTTTCAAGGGGATTGGCTACCTAAAATTGGGGGATACAGTATTGGACGAGAATCAAGAAAAGATAGGAGGAAAATCGGGAAAATAAGCATAAAAGGGGAGAAGCTCACTATTCACAAAAGCTAGTCTAATTTTAGAGATTTCCGTTTATGCTGTTTTCTTTTCAGTCTTTTTACGTTTTCTGCAATTTCTCCATTAGTATTTTCGTGTTTTGTAGTAAAGACCAGGGATAGAGACTTTACGCTTTGTTATTTCTTTCGTTTTCGATTCTAGTATGAGTAGCTAAACTTTTTGTCTTGGTTAAAGGGATCCGTGTTATCCGCTGGTATGGTGAGATGTTTTGAAGAAAGTTTACATTGTTAATAAACATTGAATATCTTCCGATCTACTCTTTTCAATTGGATTCGTTAGTTTTTATGTGCGCAACTAGAGATTAATGTGTTTAACTGCTAGATTAACGAAATATGACATTCAGTTTCGCTAATCGCAAGTAGCAATTAGGATTGTCTTCTCTATATTAGAGACAGAAAATTCTAAGGAGATATTTGCTTGATTGATTGCATGTCGTACATGTATTTCGCTTGCTCATTGGTTCTTGGTTCGTAAAGCTATTATTCAATTAAACCTATGATCGTATCTAGGTTGTTGTTTAATAAGAATGCTAGGATACATGTTTCTAGTCATTACACTTAAGAGAAAATATCCCCAATGTATGTTTGTTAATGATTGAAATTTTATATCGATGATCCATTTTAGCATGATAACATCGGTGACCCGAAACTAAGGTTTGTCTCTTAATTTTTCAGATTCAATTATTTCTTTCTATTTACGATTTTTCTTATACTTTTTCTTATATTTTCGTGAATCAAAACCACCCACCCATTTCGTTACTTTGTTTTAGTTTTAAACTCGCTAATCTTTACTATTGACAATTCCTCGTGGGAACGATATCCACTTACCACTATTACATTAAATTGTATTAACGGAAGTAATTTCTTTTGAATTTGGCTGCAGGCGATAGCAGTACCACTTTTTTTAAGTTTGCATACTCTCTAACGGTGATTGTTTCCTCCTAATCCCGATGGCAACTCCATATACACACCCTCTTCAAGATCACCATTCAAGAAGGCATTTTTGACATCAAGCTGATGTAAGGGTCAGCCTAGATTGGCAGTTAGTGACAATGGAATCTTAATTGTATTGATTTTAGCTACCGATGCAAATATTTCCTGGTAGTCAATCCTATGTGTCTGTGTAAACCCCCTAGCCACAAGTCTTGCCTTATACCTATTAATACTTCCATTAGAATTATATTTGATGGTAAACACCCATTTACATCCCACCACAGTTTCTCCTTATGGTAAATTTGTTTCCACCCAAGTCTGATTCTTCTTGAGTGCACCTAGTTCATCATTTATTGCCTCCCTCCATTTGGGATCCTTAACAGCCTCCCAAAAATTATGAGGTAATTTTTCAGTAGATAACTGAGCAACAAAGGTCTGAAAATATGGAGATAACCTGTTATAAGAGGCAAAGTTGCTAATTGGGTGCCTTGTTCATGATCTTACTCCCTTCCTCAGTGCTATAGGCCAACCAAATTCATCAGAATTTGTAGCAAGTTCTGATTCGTGACCTTGCTTGAAAAGTATGATGGATTTCTCTTGTTCAGTTTCACTTGCTGCTTACTGCTCATTTCCTTGTTTTGTTCCCTTCCTTCTTGTGTAAAATCTAGTATAGTTTTCTGGTTTGTCCACCCTAGTTTTGGTCTCCTTCTCCTTATCACATTCACCATTTTCAGTGGAATTCTTATCTGGTTGGGGGTTGGAATCATCTGTTACAGTGGGCTTAAAGGGTTGAGTAGCCTTTGAAGTGAAAGTATCAAGTATGATTTGATCAAAGTCAGGTGTAGAAGGTGAAAGAGAAAGTAATGTGTCTGGTGTGCTATCATTTACTGAAAACAACCATTCACTCTCACAATTCTTCCCCTGAATGGGTGGTTTTGGATAATAGGGTCGATTTTCAAAAAAAGTTACATCCATTGTCACAAAGAACTGATTTAGAGTAGGAGAAAAACACTTGTAACCTTTTTTAGTAGAAGAATAACCTAAAAAGATACATTTATGAGCTTGGGGTTCAAGTTTTCCACCATGATAATTTTGAACAAAAGCAACACAATCTAACACTTTATAAGGTAATTGATTAAGAAAGGGAACCGAGGGATAGGTTTTAAGTAATTTCTATAAAGGTGTAAGGAAACCCAATGTTTTTGAAGGCATTCAATTTATTAGATAAGCAGAAGTAAGCATAGCCTCTCCCCAAAAGTAGTTTAGAACATTTGTAGTGAGCATAATAGACCTTGCAACATTAAGTAAATGCCTATTTTTTCTCTCAGATGCACCAGTTTGTTGTGGTGTATTGACACATGAAGTTTGGTGTATAATACCATAGGTGATAAAAAACTGGTCAAAAGTTTGACTTAGGTATTCTTTCTTATTTTCACTTTTAAAAATCTAAATTTTTGCATGAAATTGATTCAATATAAAGGAGCAAAAGTCCTTAAAAATTGAAAAACTTCTGCTTTATCTCTTATGAGATATACCCAAGTCAATCTCGTATGATCATCTATGAAAGTTAAAAACCATTTGGAATTTTTCTTGGTTTTAATCCTTGATGGCCCCTAGACATCACTATGTATGATAGAAAAAGGTTTAGTGGGTTAATAAGCACGAGGTAAGTAGGAATTTCGTGTTTGTTTAGAGAGTTGGCAAAATTCACATTGAAAAGACGAATCCTTATTATTGAAAAAAGTTGGATATAATTGTTTCATGTAAGATAAACTAGGGTGGCCTAACCTATAGTGCCAAAGTGCAATTTCAGTGCTAGATGATAAAGTAGCATTTACTTTCCTGCCATTCGAGTTGCCAATATAATATAATCCATCAAACTCCCTAGCACTGCCAATCCTCTTCCCCGACTCCAAATCCTAAAAACACACCCATTAGAGTAAAAGTTAGTTGTGCAACTATGCTCTTTAGTAAGTCTCTTCACAGACAATAGGTTGCAGTCCATACCAGGTACATAAAGAACACCGGTTAAGACAAGTTTATCAGCTAGTATAACAATGCCTATTCCTTCAACCTTAAGAACCTATCCATTTGCTACCTTGACAGTTCTATGATCTTGACAAGACGGAATATCAACAAGTAAAGATTTATCATAGGTCATATGGTTATTTGCCCCTAAATCAACAATCCAAATACCACCATTTGGGGATTTAACACCCAAGGCACTGCATGTGTTACCTGTATTCACCATATGACTCATAGATACAACCTTTTTAAGCTTTTAGATCATACTTGCTCATAATTTTTCTAAGTAGATCGATCAACCTTCTCCTTGCTCATCAGTACATTTTCACCTTTTACCTTGTCATTTCCAACAACTGCATAGTTTTTGCTCTAAGTTCTGGTTCTATTTTTCATATTAGGCAGCTTTCCATGGATCTTCCAGCAAGTATCAATGGTATGCCCTTTTTTTTACAGTGTTCACACCAAAGTTTACTTGATTTTTTCTTTGATTCTGGCCCAGTAGTTCCCTTGACAGCCATAACTAAGGATTCAGGAACCCCATTATTGTTTAGAGTCCTATGAATCAGTTGTCTCCTAATTTTTTCACACTTAATAAGATTAACTACTCCCATGGCTATTAAAAAGGGACTGGTAGCCATGATTTTGCCATGAACATCATCATAAATTGAGTTTAAGCTCAACAGAAACTCATACACCTATTCCCATTACATAATCCTCCTGTAGCAATTCAAATCTTCATTGCATATCCATTAGTGAGGATCATAAAGATCCACTTATTGCCATAGCTTCACCAATGCTGTGTAATATTGAGTCACTAGCTTCTCTCCTTGCTTGGTCTCTTTTAAAAGACTCTTAATTTGGAACAAAGCAGCAATATTTTCGATAGTAGAATAAGTTTGTTTAGAGTTTTTCCAAATTTCTTTCGCAGATGTGGCTAATACAAACTACTCACTGACTTCCAGGGTCATTGAGTTGATTAATCAGCTCATAACAAGGTTGTTTTAAGCCATCCAAGTCTAATATTTTGGCTCTATCAGGTTTGACATAGCAGGTGGCGTTGTACTCAACTATTTTTCTTTCTCTCTCCCTCTTATGAGCGTGAGCACCTAGTGGGACCATGGTAGATAATTCTTCACATTTATCATATGACTGACTATGCTAGTTTGGGAGTTATCAACACTGTTTTAAAGAGAGGGTGGGTTTGATGCTGGTGGAGCCATACCAGACAAGCCAGCGGTAAAGATCTCCTCTGACTCAACCTGCATGGCTCTGATCGACCCAAAGGAAATCATTCCCGAGTGTTCTACTATCTCTCTGATACCATGAACAAAGTGGGGAATGACTGATCTCTTGAATATAAAGTATACAACCATATATAGGCTATTACAAGTAGAAGTTTAAATATGGAAAGTTATCTAGATATATCTAATCTGATCTAATCTAATCCCTTAAATTAAGAATTTCGAACTTATTCTATAATAACTATATACAGCCTATCTATATCTCAATATAATCTAGTTGCAGCTGTATAGTATCTTGAGAGAAATATTAGTCATAATATCCCACCGACAATCCTCAATAAATGATTAGTGTGGTAGTATTAGTTAGGGACTCACACTCTTTGACTAATGGAATTATATCTTCTAGTTCAACTATTCCTTCATAGTCTAAGTGATCTTCTAGTTTAACTAAGGTTTTTTATGCTCCAAGTGATCATAAACACCATGATTTAAAGTTTTATTATTAACATTTAAATTGCCAACAATAATAATACAAGGAGAAAATTTTGATATTGGTGGAGTAGCTATAGTCTTCTTTAGAGCTTGGAGTGGTGTTTGAAAGTTAATAGAGCAAGAAGGAGTTTGATTTATTAAATATGTTGAAGAGTGAAGAGTTTCTTTCAATGGAATAATATAATATGAGCTTCAATTCATAAGACACAAATAACTTCCAATGGAAGCCGATATTTTCTCTCGATCACCACATTTTAGTAGGGTATCAACATATATAGTTTGATTAATAATTAAATGTGCAAATAATGCTATAATTTAGAATTATGATATTCTCTACCATTATCGCAAAGAAGAACCTGAATTTGTGCATTATATTAAGTTTTAATGAAATTGTAAGTTTTCATAATAGTAAATTCACCTTACTTTTGGAATTCATTAACCACAATCAAGTCACCCTACCAAAATCATTAATAAAGGTAACAGATCATCAAGATCCCCTGAGGCTGTAATTTTGGACAGACTCCTTACATCATAATGAACGACTATAAATAGTAAATAAATTTTACTTAAACTTGATGGAGAAATGCATTTCGATGAATTTTTTTCCAATATAAAAACAATATAGCAAAAAGTAAAGACATTAATATTTTCAAATAAACTAAGAAATAATTTTTTGAGATACCTGAAAGATGTATGCTCCTGTCATCGATTTTGTAACCAAACTTACAGCTTTATTCTTCTCCACCTTAGAATCATCCACTACCAAAAATTTTTGTCACTTGTTTGGACTCTTTGACTGTGAATCCAAATAATATCTTCTAATACCACAACTAATCATCTACTTTGTTTGAATGACCTTAAGAAAAAAGTTAGGCAAACAAATTTAAAATGCAAGATAAGGTCGTAATCTAAGAAACATATATGAGATTATAACCTAAAGATGGGATAACCAACAAAGAATCTAAATTTAAGGTATTAATGAGAGTTAAAGATCCTTCCCTTGTAATTAGGACCTCATTACCATTGGTAGTAAAAATAATTTGTATAGATTGTTTAAGTTTCGCAACCTGTCTACAATTAAATGTCATATTATTTATAGCAACATAATTAATTATCAATAAACTATTACAAATAAGTGCATAAACGTTAAAAGTCTTACCACCATTAGGTATAGTTGTTGCTATTATCGAAGTTATTTTAGTAATATCATCATTTTTTTAACAATATAAGTAGTTGGGATTCTCTTAGATTTTCTTCTTTATGGTGAAAAATTATGATCCCACTAATCTAAATACCTTATAAGTTCATAGTAATGACCTTTGATATGGCCTAGCTAGTTATAATGGGTACACTTGTAGGTGTTTTTATCAACAATATTAGTGGTCTTGGATTTATTTCAAGTTATCATAGCTACAACTTTAGAATTTCCAAACTCACATTTTAATTTTTTATGATGTACTGACTCTCCTTATATAGAATCTCTCCCCAAACCTATTAAAAAGATCATCTAGTTTAGCAAGACATATAATTGCCCTTAGTCTTTCAATAAGCTTTCTATATTCTATAACTTCATGGCATCATTCATGATCACTTTATCCCAATGGTCCAATACTTTAAAAACTTAAAAAAGTTATGTATGGTATTTAAAATATTTTTATTGAATCTATTTGCAAGTGCTTATAATTGATTATAGTAAGTAAAAAAAATTGGAGTATTCCAAAGTATCGATCTTACAATGACTATAATTAAGAAATTTGTTAATCCAAACAAAATAATGAAACTAAAGAAAAAAATCTATAAAAAGTGATTAAATTACTAAAATAATAGAAATAAGATAATTAAATAGTAAAAAGGAATCAATATGACAACTGCTAGGGCTATAAGATTCACTATATGGAATTCCTATAAGCATGTAAGATTGATTATCAAAGTTGAAATAAAAATTATCCTATGTATATATATCCTCTCATGAGGTATATTTAACTAGGTAGGTACCACCTTCTGATGCATAATTTATCTTAATCAAACTTATTAAGTATAGTTAATATATTAGTTAACATGATAGTCTAGTATATCTCTTTCTTTGGATCTAGAATGTTTATTATGTTAATGCACATATTATACTTGTCCTCTCAAAACTTAAGGTTGATCTCCTTCTAATCCTTACTTCCAATCCTCCTTAGATGCTAAGAAACCATAAAAATATTTACATAATGACAAACAACTACCAAAAACCTCCACAAGTCTCCTTTAATTAATCATAATAAGAGTATTTATAGGCTAAAGTTATATAAAAGAGTTCTAAAGCTATTAAACTTGTAAATCTAAGCATCATTAGATTATGAATCACAAGTCTGACGCATAACTAGCTTCCATACTAGTGTTGGTTTATTTTTAGACTAAAAATCACTTCTTTTTGGTGTTTAACTTATGCTTGACATAAATATGTAATCGACTCTAGTCTTGTGTTGCTTCTTTATTCTCTTCCAATTTTTGACATGTTTGAACTTGAGTTAATCTTCGAAGCCTTCTATAAAGTTATGTTCCATTAAATTACCTCCCAATTGACTTTCATTTCACCTCAATCAGACAATTATAGAGAAAGTTACACTCAAATATGATTCTTTTAACATTAAATTATCACTTATAAGTTAATAAATCAAACATTAGAAAACATCATATAATTTCATATAAAATATGCTATAAAAGTGTTAAATTATAAACTAATTTAGCCTTCACAAATATTGATCGGGTGTTGAAGCCCTCAAAATTAATCTTTGCTTCACTAAATTATTGTAGTAGTCATGGAATCAAGTCGAAACCCAAGAGAATTAAATATCAGTTTCTTAATTTTAATTGACAAAACAGAATAGGTATGCTATGATTAACTAACTAATACGTTAAAATTAATAAGAAATCAAAACGAATCAACAGAGTATAAAAGTAAGAAATTCAATTTTACTTATAGAAGTCAGAAATTCAATTTTACCTAACTTTGGTTTAAGGAAAGGATCTCATTCGATTGTAGCTCTGGTTATTGGTTTAAAAGAAATAAAATTTGACAACTTAAGCATTTAATTTGAAACCTATTAGGATAGCAACAATAAGTCTCAAAATTTTTCTAATTAATTTATTCAAACTTAACATTAAAATCAAAATTTACTATTAATTAATTGTGTATGATAACATTCTATAACAATTAAATTATAGTAATAAGCTTAATGAAAAATAATATCCCTAAATTATATTTAATTGAGATAACCATAACTATCCAATTTAGTTTTCTTATTTCTCGTAAGTTAAATATGCAAATACATAAATAATCTATTTGCCACTTGTACCAGTCATTCATGACAATTAAGAATTACTAAACTTATAGATAACAATAGAATAATCAATACCGAAATAATTTTTCTGATCAATCAATATTAATTACTCATAAAATATAAAAATAAGAAACAAGAAATACTTTAATTAAAATAAAGTTCAAGTTTAAAACAAAATCTCTCAAAGTAACATATGAGTTTTAGTTCCTCTTGAATAAGAAAATACAGATTTATCAACTCATGAATATCTTTTCACACTAAAGATAGAAGAAATAAAGAATAGCGTGTTCTTCTCTCTCCCAAAAAGTTTAGTCTATAATTAAAACAAATCAGAATCCTTATATATTATGGCTAAAAATAAAATCTCCTAATTAGACTAAACTTCATAGAGTGAGTCTGACTCGAAGCATGAGCTCGTCTTATTAGTTTCAATTATGTCACCTTTTACTTTATCTTCCTAAAATTTTGTGGCTTCAGTAAATAATGCTCTAAATGGAGATTTGAAACCAAATTTAGTCCAATCTCAACTTTTCACATCCTAAAATAAAATAAATATTAATTTTACCAATTAAACACCCAATCAACCTAAAAAAAAGAG
Source organism: Erythroxylum areolatum (assembly GCA_024520975.1). Lineage (NCBI taxonomy): Eukaryota > Viridiplantae > Streptophyta > Magnoliopsida > Malpighiales > Erythroxylaceae > Erythroxylum > Erythroxylum areolatum. The sequence continues at coordinate 19,186,288 of JANIJH010000003.1, forward strand.
ATAAGCCTAATTAATATAATTAATCACATATTATCAAATTCTCTCACACCGGACTCATGCTTATCCTCAAGCATACATCAATTCAATATATCAATCATCCTCTTAGTAGCCTCTCATCCTTTTTCATGTTATCCAAAAATATCTAAAAAAGTAATATACATTAAATGCCTAAGAGAAAATGCCAATCAAGAGAACAATGCCAGTCAAGAGAGTAAACACTTATAAGATAAATTTTTAGAATGAAATTGCGGCATCTAATCAATTTCATCAAATTAAAATGAAACAAGACTTAAAACCCTCTCATATGTTTCATTCTAAGTACTCAAAGAGTTTTAAGGTTCATTAAACTCTTAAATAAAAGTATAACAAGTTATTTCCATGAGCTTGCTCATAAGTCATATCTCCAATACTAACAAATGTAAATTTAATGCTCAAATAAAAAGGTCTTGATAAGGGTTATAATGTGGTTTAGGTAAGGTATCACAAGAAAAGAAATTTTAGGTTTAACAAATTAAAGGAACTATACAAAATTATCCATACAAGTTTTTAGTTAAATACGTCTGGAATTCACTTGATTCAAATCACATAATTTTATTCTCATCATCATTCATTTTTCATTTTATTTTTTTTAAAAATCAAATAGGAGATTATTTTTACTATACTTCTCCCCATTTCTATAAAGACTAAGAAATCAAAATACTATAACTTGAACTAACTGTTTTACTGTTCCTAAAAATGGTTAAAATCTTATGCAAACAAGATTTATAAAATTCCTTCAATTTAAAGGCTCAAAATTACTGATAAAATAAGAAAAGAAGGGTAAAAGAGACTTGTAACAAGCTTTAATATGCAAGGAAAGAATGGTCAAAGCACAAACTAGTTCTTTAAGGGTGAAAGTTAAGGTAGGCTTTTATAGGTTAAAAATGGTTATACTTAAGTGCTCTTACCATCTCCATGTATAAATTCACCAAAATTGTGGTCTTAAGATAAATATAAGAGCAAGTTCAAGCATAAATAAACTATGTAGTTCTAGTATAAATAAACTATGTTTTTTACATATAACAAAGAAAAATATATGAGCACAAATGTGATGAATTGCTCTTAAGTTTAAAAGCTACATAAAATATACATTGTTCTTAATGTACACATAAAATTCTCACAAACAATAAAATTAATTATCATAAATTAAGTGAAAGATTATAATATTCCCCTTAATTATGATGGTGTAGGTGGACATGGAGGTGTCAACCCTATAAATTAAAGCAAAGAATCCAAATTCTTCCCTATTTTTGGAAATTTTATGCTCCAACCTCTTCAGTAAAAAAGATAATTGTGTCATATCGGTGCTGCCAAAAGAAACAAAAGTTATTGAACATCTAAATCCTCATGTTGACATGATAGTGAACCTTCTTGTTGGGACCCGATCCGAGAACCGGATCCCAACCGAAAAACGGAACGGAAAGACGGAAAATCGAAAAGCGAGAACTTGCTAATCGGAATACAAATCGCATCATCAGAGCGAAACGAATACTCGAAAAATTGGGCATCGGAAATACGAATAACAAAGCGGAGAAACTCGAAAGGCAGAATTTCGAATCGAATGCGAATTCAAAATAATCAAACTGAA
>JANIJH010000003.1:19208405-19219729 GCA_024520975.1 Erythroxylum areolatum
TTTAGTATACTTTAAAAATTATCTAGCATAAATAATTTAACTATATAAAATAAAATATAGTTAAAATTAATAAAAGTTCTTTTTATTTTTATGTTGCCAAACAGTCTACTGTATGAAGTTCTTTTAAAAAAACTGTTTTTTTAATTGACAGCCAAACAGTCAACTGGTTTTTAAAAAAAGCTCTTCTCAGAAAAGCTCTATTGACAAAAGCTCTACTGATAAAAGCTCAACCAAACGGTATGTGTTAGTCTCTAATCCTTTCAACATCACCGATAGGGATAGTATAAAGATTATGGCTATCACTCTTTCTCCTCTCCTTAGCATTGACATGGAGGACTCTTTCTAGTGGCTAAGACACTAATTGGGATATTTTACCAATAATTCTTGCATACTTCTCTTAAGATGACCTGCTTCTAATGTGTATTGGTTTAACATAATTTAGTTTAACCAAGCTCTTCTTAGAGCTTCCTTTGTGCTTTGGTTGGTCTTTAGGTTGAGACTTAACACCCTTGATAGAATAGAGGGATTCATAATATTCCCACTTATTATATACTATGTAATCAAGTACCTAAGACAATAATCACATCTTCTTTTAGTGTTTCTTTTATAGCTTCACGTGGAATTAAATCTTTAAGCTATGTAACATTTCCTTAGCTCCTAAGGATTGGTCTGAGGTCATCGTTTGGCTTCCTCAAATGTATAATTTGGCTGAAAGGGGTCAAACTATACTCAAGATTACTCTTACTGATATAATATATTGCTAGTGAAGGGAAAGGAACCTAAACTATACGCAAGATCACATTAAATGGAATTCTATTACAACCTAAAAACTAAATTGGGGAACAATTATTGTTCCATAGTATAAGCTCTAAATGCTCCATGTCCCTTGCTATCAACGGAGGTATTGTTGTTCCTCTATCATTACAAAATAGTCGTTCCTCTTTAAGAGACCTTATAGGCCCATTACATTATTTAGAGATGGGTTGAAGAGAGAGGGGTTGAAGCAAGAAATCATTCCAAGGAGTGTTTCGGGGGTGAAAGGGAGTCAATTCCTACTTATTTTGAGCTGGTTCAAGGTTAGTGGAGGGATTTTTCAGACTTTAAAAGGGTTGATCTGAGGTTTGAAAATGGAGCACGTTAATGAGTTTGCTAAACCCTTATTCCCTTTGTTTTTGAATTCCTATGCTTGATTTATTCTTGATTGTTTAATTTTAGTCTATATATGCAATTTTGACTATTTAGGATATCATTTTTTGGTTTAATTAAATTGATTACTTCGTGGTTTTAACGTTTATGCAATTGTTGGAATTTTGACATTCATCGGACAAATTTCAATTGTTGATTAAGTTTCCTTGTGCTTAATGTATTTTTGATGCTTGAATTGAGCTAGTTCAATTCTAAAGAGTTAAAAGGGATAGGTAGGAATCGGCTCATTGGTTTTCTATATTTAATTTGTTAAATGTCTCATATTATCAAGGTATGTCAAAATTGTATCACTAAACTTAAAAAAAATGTTGCTTGTTCATTTGTGAATATTAGGGTAGTTTATGTTTTATTTCTTTGATTTCTAGACTCGATTTGAACTCCCTCTGTTTTATATATATAGTGACTTAGCTAAATTTATAGGTTTCTTTATTTTGAATTGTTTTGGTTTTCGAATTTTTCCTAATTTCAGCACATTGATAAGGTTAATTTTGTATGTGAATACAATTGGATGTTCCTTTCTATATGTCTTATACTTGATTAAAGTGAAACTTGTAAATTCAACTTCTTATTAATAACTTGGCTTACTTTCAGTAAGGGTTAAAATTGAACATAATGAGTTATTCGCAAGAAAAATGCAGAGTTGAAATGGAGAATGATCAAGTTTATGTTGATTTTGTACGTTACTAGAAACTTCACCTAAGCTGTCCAAGTTTTTATTTTCCTTTAAATGTGCTTTATTACGTATGTTTAATCTCTTCTTAACTCGAAAAATAGCATAGCTTAATGTATTATGCTCAAAAGAACTATGTATTGGATATTTCATACAAAAATGTTGATTAACATGCATTGTGGCGTATCTAGAATTTTTCTTTGAATGGTTTATTAGTTCCTAGAAAGCCATTTTATTAGTTGAATTATGTAGAGACATGTGTCTTGATTGAAGTAGATGTGTAAACACGAAATCAGGATTACTTTAAAAGTATTACAAGTTGAAATAGGACTTGTCCAACTAAAATTTGTGAGCGTTTATTCAGATTTTGTACTTTGCTCTTAGCTATGAAATCATTAATCAAGTTGGTTTGATTTTAGGAAGCAATTTAGAAGTTGAAATATCTACTTAAATTGATCTTCCAGCTGTTGAAAATTCAGGTTGAACGTGAAAAATTGTTAAGTTTATATATGCCTATCTAGAGTGAGGTTAGAACACTCCATGCGATGATTGTACTTAAACAACAATCTTGATTAACCAAGTGATAACTAAACATTTAGTTACACTAAGTTGATTATGATTTCATGCTTATATGAATGATAGAAATACTTAGTTAGAAAATTGAGTTGAATTGTGTATGATGTGTTGCTAACATTATGACTCTATCTTCTTAAAATAAAAAATAATTTAAATTTTTATTGACTTTGATTTATGTTTAAGTGACTATTTAGATCTTAGTTTGGTACGAAACAAAAGCTAGAAGTGAACCTTAAAGTTTGATCAAAAGGAGCTAAAAAACTGTTTTATTCTAGAAGATTCAGATTTATGAAAGTAATCTTTTTTGCTTTTATTGGATCATTTAGAGTTGCAAAACCACTTTAATCATGCTTTCATAGAAATGTGTGATATTAGAAAGAAATTTAGTCATTAATGAAGTATGAGTGTAAGCATTTTAAACTAAAAATTTCTTATTTGTATGATTTCATTTCACCACTAAAAAATTCCAACATTATGTATATTTTGATAATTATGATTTATGTCAATGACAATAATTTCTAGCTTTATGTGGTTCCAATAATGTATTGCAAGTTTATTTTCTTAAGTTTTAATGTTGTATATTAATAATTTTGGTTAAAAAGGATATTATGTGTTAGTGCATTGATCATGTTTCTTCCTTTATGATAAAATTGCTTTCATATAAGCAAAATTGTTAGGATATCTGCACTTTAAGTTCAAATTGTTGATATATAAATCTGAATTTGAAATCGAATAAGTCATTTATAGGTTTCTATTGTATTGATGATGACTTTCGCTTGTTCAAAGGTTGATATCGACTTATTGGAATCTTTTTAGTTAAAAATATTATAATAAGCTTACTCACAAATAAACTAAATTTGTAAATTAATTTTTTTCATGAGATCAACTCTTATTTGCTCTATACTAAATTGATTAATAAATTCAAAGTAAAATAAAGATCTAATTTGTACACGTTTAACGACATGTATCAAATTTTGGCGTCGTTGTCAGGGAAAGTGCCATTTTCCTAGTTTATTTATTTATTTTTGAATCATAATATTTATTTATTTTTTAAACATAACTAACAATTCTTTTGTTTTTTTAGATAAAGAAGGGTGAAGGCATTTTTATGAAATTAAGAGAAGGAAAAGAAATTGAAGTACAAATCAAATTGGTAAACGACCAATGCTCAAGTTCCCAAGGTCGAGCTCGAATCGAAGCCCAAAATTGAAAAAAAAAATAAGCTTGGTCTAAAGCCTAGTTAAACCAGACCAAGCCTATTGACTTTAGGTCAAGTTAGGTCAGTTGAGCTAGATCCAGGCTAATATGTTAAGCCTAGCTACCTTGGAGCCTCAGCTAACTTATAATAAGTCTTAGACCTTTTAGTAATTTACTTTAAATAAATTTCTAATTTTAGTTAAACTTTAATTAGAATTATATAATTAATTCTAATTAATACTAATTAGGGTCAAATTAGATCTAATATCTCATATTGGTCTTTATTTATTAAATATATCATATTTAATCTTAAAGTTTCTCAAACTTTATAATCAAATCCAACTTAATTAAAATATCTTTTCTCTCTTCAACTCGTTCTTTATATGTGACACATTCCCAAATAAGTTGGTAACATATATAAATTATAACCCTAAATTATATTTAGGATTAAATCAATTAAATTTCTTTAATTCATTTTTAATTCTCTATTAAACAATTCATATTTATAGATCAAGATTAACATCTAACAATATATCATGGTCACTCAAATATTTAGAAATATCAAGATAATTTTGACATACCTTTTCGTACATTGTTGTTTTTTATATAATTTAGTCATTTCATCATACAATATTGCGATTAGAAATAAAGTATGAAATTAATGTCTACTCTATTTGAGTCCAATCATATTATTTTTTAATATTAGTGATTAAATTTATTAATGACATTTAGAAACTTTTTTACAAAAAGTCATTCCATCTTGGCCAAAATATTTTTTGTATTAATACTAATCGAGAATAATATAATATTTTCTCTAACCACTTTAGGGTGATAAATCCTATATTGATCACTCAGTTATCTTTTATAATTCATTCTATGTCTAATGACTACCAACTGAACTACCTTTGACTAACATAGGTCATAAGTAATGTTAAAAATATAACAATTTCTATATGAGATACTTTGGTAATTTAAAGTTAAATAATCACTTATATAATCATCAAAATGAGAATTTTTCATAACCATACAAGTAATATTCTAAATGGATTAGAAGAATTAAAGGTTTAGTTAAATAATTTATATCCATAAATCATTAATATCTAGCAACACCTCGTGATTACTTAAATACTTAATAATGTCAAAGTGGTTTTGACTAATCTTTTTATATATGAATTTTCTATATAATTAAATATTTTTATCATACAATGTTATGATTAGACATAGAATATGAAATTAATGTATACTTTATTTGAGTCCAATCATATTAATTCTTCATCATTAGTAATTAATTTAATTAATGACATCTAAAAACTATTTTTAAAATTCCATTCCACCTGAATGAAAGATTTATTGAATCAATATTAATAGAGAATAACAGACCATTTTTTAATCACTTTATAGTGATAAATCTTATGTTGATCACTCAACTACTTTGATATAGTTCATGCTATATCTATCAACTACTGATTAAACTACAATTGACTATAATAAGTCATAAATAGTTTCAAAATATGTCAATCCCTATATGAGATACTTTGAAGGTCTCAAGTCAAAAAATCACTTATACAATTATCACAATAAGAATTGCTATAGACATATAATTAATTGAATTCTCATGTAAGTCAATTTAGTGAACTTTTTCTTTCATAAACAACCACTCTATAGAATCGACTACTTTCTTCATAAGAAAGAAACATAACTTGTACTAGTCTCTTTACATTCTATTAATGTCCAATCTTAATAGAAGAATGATTAATAATAATACACAAATGTAATACAAATTTTTTAATTATAATTTCATCATAATTTCATTTGTAATATACGTATATCTTTATCATATATATCTGAATATATATAAAATAAAATAAAAACCTTTAAAAATTATGTCACTTAATTGGACAAATTTCAAGATTATGATTTTGCAAATACATGTTACAAGTGTCATGTATTAGAACAAGTTCCTTTCTTATTGTAATAATAACCAAAACCCTTTTTGTTTCGGTCACACTTACTGTATATTTTGTGAAACTATAGAGTTTGCATATGAGGATTTATTTATGACTGGAATAGACATAAGTGAAATTACCTTACGTTGAGCTATGGCTTCTTGAACCACTTCAAGAAATCTATTGCCATCAAAGTTGGAACACCAATACTTGTATTCGAAAGATATTTTAAATTTTTTGTAGGTATAAAGCTTTTTAGTGAGATGAACACGAGCCCTGACAGATGATAACTGATACATTACTTTGATCACATACTTCTTCCCTGATAAAATGATGTGACTGTTCTCTTTAAGCTTAAAAGCTCCTTTACAGTCATTTTTGTCATATTTCTCCATTTGAGGCCTATTGCAATAGGACAAGTCATAAACATTTAAGACCTCTCTTGCTGCTTCTGTAGAATTGAATTAACATATAGTACCCAACAAGCTGATATTGCCTTAAAATGCCATATCTCCTAGAGAGTTGATAAGCACACTAGACTAAACCGATATATGGGCAGGCATAATTTTTTGAAAAATAAAAGGAATTGTATTAATACTAGCAAAAGCTACAAAACATCATTATAATGAACCACTTAATCTGCCTACAGATTCAAAATCCTCTAATAGTTACAAAAAAGGAGTACATCAATTGATTATAGCAAATCAACTTGGATAAATGTATGTTGTTTGTTGTTGGCAATAAAAACTGCACGTATAAGCAAATAATCCCACTATTATAATAAAGTAAATAAGTAGTAATTGTCTTCCATTGAGCACCAAAAAAGACATTCCTTTCTAAATATGTACAGTCTTTATTTTTGTCTCAAAGAGGCTGACCATAATTGACTTCCTATCTGTTACTAATTCTCTCGTCATAGAATGTTTGAGAGGGTCATTTAACCCTCTTGTGTTCCATATTAAAATGATCATTTAAGGGGAATACCCCTTCTTTTTGCTTTTCCTTTTAGTTGATCTTCTTTTGGGGTTAGGGGAACTGTCATGAAACCTTTCTGCTATCTTTACAATTTTGTCATTCTCTAGTTGTATCAACAACAAGTTGCTTGTTGGATCATTTTCTAGTAAATCAGGTTCATCTTTTATCTCTTCTTCCATTAATTGTGAATCTTGTGTAGTAGTTATAATTTTCTGGTTATCAGGTTCCTATAGCCAAGACATGTCTCCAGATGGTATATAGGGCTTCCCACCTTTAGTATTTGAAGTATTTATAATTAAGTTACCCAAATTCTCATTAGCATAAACTTAGACACCCGCAACCTCATCATTATCCACTGGAGAAGATTCAACTCCCAATAGCTCATCCTGCTATCCAGTTTGAAAAAGTTTTCCTTTGAGGACCCATTTCTTAGTTGAATTATGAGGCTTCCAGGGATATGTTACTTTAACTTCAGAATTCACAAGCTCACCTGTTTTATCTAACTTCAGAATTGGTAAAAGAATTAGGTAGGATAGCATTTCCTTCGACCTCCACACATATTTTTATGTACCCAATTCGCTCCGTTCTTGATGTTTGAGCATCTATACAAAGAAGCTTACCTAATGAACTTGCTATATCACCTTACTTCTTTAGGGTTAGGTCGCCTTGCTATTGCCTCTTCAGATCTGGAGCTAGGTCACCATGCTATCACCTCGCTTCTTCTTCAGAGCTGGGCCACCTCTTGTATCTACTGGGCCGCCTCTCGCTATTGCCTCTCGCTAGGTCGTCTTTTGCTGGGTTGCCACACTACTACTGCGCCTTTCACCAAATTGTCCTCTCTTGTGTGAAAATGTTTATGGTGGCAGGCATATTAGAATAAACATATTGAATAATAATATATTTATAATTTTTGTTTCATTCCAAAGATAACTCATGAAAGTTATGTAATCCAATATTTTGAAGATAGAGATATTATTTTTAAAACAAATGTAAAGTTTAATTATTGTAAATAGGGTTTAATAAAAATGTCAGCTATTCAAAGCATTACCTTTGTAATAAATCACAAGAAAATTTTGATATATTTTTCTTTTCAAATATATTTTGTGGTTTAGTATGAATTAGGAAATTGTTAATATGTCAACATTACTTACTACCATTTTTCATGTTTAAAAATGTGATATTTCATTAAAAAGATTAGCAATGACAAATCTTAATTTAAAAAATTAACTTTATTTCACCTTATTCTTTTTTTTTTGGTAAGAAAAGAGGTGAGCAAAGCTCACAAAAACAAAAAACTACCTAACATGAGAGACCCCTAAGAAATCATTATCAATCCATCTATCAACACTAGAGGGAACTTGCTCCAAAACATGAAAACCAGGAGCAAAATCAAAAGCAAGGTGGGAAAGGGAGTCAGCAGCAAAGTTCCCTTCTTTGTAAATGTGAGTGATTTCCACATTGTTGAAGCGCTTCAATAAGTCTTGAATTCTGTTAACAAGAAACAAACAATCTGAATTTGCTTGGACACCACCGATCAACATCTTGACAGCAATCTCATTATCACTTTCTACAAGAGCATCCAAATATGCCATATTATGAGTGAGTTGAATACCATAATAAAGAGCCCACAACTTAGTACGAAGAATAGAATAATGACCCGTCTTAAAAACAAACCCATGTTTCCAGCGACCATTATGATCACGAATGAAACCTCCACCTGCAGCAATCCTGTGGAGGAAGCCAAAGAAGCATCATTGTTGAGCTTCATAAAAGGAGAATGCGGACATTTTCAAAAAATTAACCTTGAAACTAAAGGACTATTATTCTCCGAGGGTAGCTTGCTGAAGTTATCTTGAATCAATTTAGCTTCAAAAATAGTGCTCTGCAAGATATTAGAAATGGGAGAAACACCAGAATTAAACACTCTGTCATTCCTTCATTTTCAAATATTCCAGCAACCTAAGCCAAAAATAATAGGCCAATTAAGATCATCATGAAAGAGATAGAAGCTTTTCAGATTCAATAACAACCAATATTCTAGATTAACACTCCAAAAAGAGCTCAAATTATTAAAATCAGTAAAAGGATTCCAGAACTGAACAACAACATGACAATCACAGAGAATGTGTAACAGGGATTTAGGCTCCTTGTTGCAAAGATCACAAACCCCAGAGTCACTTAAGTGACTTCGTTTCTTTCATCATTAGTTAAGACTACATTGTTAAGGGCTAGCTAAAAAAACATTTTGATTTTTTTAGGGCCATGCCACTTCCAAATCAACTTCCAAAGGAAATTATGAGAAGAGATGAAATTCTTAGAAAGAAAATCATACGCAAAACTCAAAGTAAAAATTCCCGAAAAAGATAGACCCCAAAAAAGAGAATCCTTACCACAAGCATCAAACGGTACAAGTGTAGCAGCAATATGAGAGCAAATTGAAGCTGGGAGCAACTGAGAAAAATAGTCCCATCTCTAATCACCATCATCATAAACAAAAAAAGAGACAGTTTTATCAATCATATTATCCAAAATAGGCCCACTAGCTACTTGCAGCAAAGGCTCTGAGACACCCGACAACCATCTATGCTTCCAAAATTTAACAGCATTCCTATCACCTAAGGCCTAGAAGACATTAGAAATCACAACATCCTAATTTGCAGTCACTAAATGCCATAGAGGAGTACAAGAAGCAGGAGCAACAATATTATTTGGGATATCAATAATGAAGTTGTATTTGGAACGAAGCACTTTAGTCCACAGAAGCAAAGGGTTTTTCTGGGGGGATCTGGATTCTTTGGGATGATTTTTATGATATTGAGGTTGTAATTAGTAATCATCAGTTTGTCCTTATCTCTGTCTCTCATAATAATAAGTTTCTATTTTTTCTGTCTGCTGTTTATGGACATCCTAATCCATCTTATCGTGCTAATTTGTGAGAGCATCTTCTTAATCTCAATACTGTTATTTCCTTCCCTTGGGTTCTGAGTGGTGATTTCAATGCCATTCTTTATTCTCATGAGAATAAAGGGGGTCTCCCAATCGAACTGGGGTCTGCAGGCAGTTCATTAATTGGTTTCAAGAAACTAATATGATTGATTTGGGGTACAAAGGTTCTGATTACACTTGGCGAAGGGGTTGTATTTAGGAGAGACTGGATAGAGGTATTTGTAACTCTTACTGGAGGTTGGCGTTTCAAGAAGATGTTGTGACTCATCTCCCTCGTATTCACTCTAATCATTGTCCTTTACTTTTATAGACTTGCAGTTTTTCTCATGCTTTGGCCAACAAACCTTTTCGGTTTGTTGCAGCTTGGTTAACTTATGTTGATTTTAGTGATTTTGTGAAGAATAGTTGGGAGTCCCATTCTCAGGTGTCTTCTTCTCTCTCCAAGTTGACTAATAAACTGAAGGTCTGGAATTCTGAAGTTTTTGGAAATTTTAGAGCAAGTTGTTTTATAGGATTGCTAATGTGGAATGTGCTCTGGATACACGCCCCTCGATTAATCTGATGAATACTTATAATCAACTCAAAACTGACCTGGATATCATTCTTCACAGGGAGAGCTCCTTTGGATGCAAAAGTCTCGTAGCGATTATATTAAATGGGAAGATCGCAACACTACCTTCTTTCACATGAAAACTATTAAAAGGAGGAAGCGGAATCGAATTGAGTTACTCAAGGATAAGGAGGGGAACTGGGTGAGTGATCAGGAGGCTCTTCAGAATATTGCTTTGCATTTCTTTGGTAGGTTGTACAGAGATGATGTAGCACTCCAGCCATCTTATCCTATCAGAGGGAGTTTCCCTATTTGTGACCATAATACCTTGGAGTTTCTTAATAAATCTATTGGTGATGAGGATATTAGAAGAGCTCTTTTCGATATGAAGCCTTGGAAAGCACCAGGTATTGATAAGTATCAAGCAGGTTTTTATTAGTCCCAATGGCATATTGTAGGCAAGGATGCGTGCAATGAAGTCAAAAATATTTTTGAAGGAGGAGATATTGACTTTAATATTAATAAGACCTTGTTATGTCTTATTCCTAAAGTGGAGGTTCCCAAGCAAAATTGATCAGTTCAGGCCAATTGCTCTCTGCACAGTGATGTATAAATTAATCACTAAGACCACTGCTAATAAAATCAAGATGATCATGCCTTAAGTGATTGGGCCAACTCAAACTAGCTTCATTCTAGGAAGACATATTACTGATAATATTGTGGTTGCTCAAGAAGTTATTCACTCTATAAGAAACATGAGCACGAAAAGAGGTGTATAGCTATAAAAGTGGATCTTGAAAAGGCATATGATAGAATTCGCTGGGAATTTCTATTTGATACCCTTCATGAGGTAGGATTACCCTAGGCCCTCAATAATACTATCATGAAGTGTGTTTTTGGTAGCTCTATGCAACTTTCATGGAATGGTAGTATCATGGATCACATTCTGTCGACTCGAGGTCTGCGCCAAGGGTGTCCCCTGTCTCTTTACCTCTTTGTGTTATGCCTGGAAAGATTATCCCATGGCATTTGTAAATCTGTTGATGAAGGGAATTGGAAATCTATCAAGCTTAGCAGAGATGGTCCTTTGCTTACTCATCTTTTCTTTGCGGATGACCTTATCCTTTTTGCTGAAGCTGATAATTCTCAAGTTGATATTGTTAAAGGGGTGATCGCGGCTCTGTCGATTCGACCTTACGATCGATCCTTGGAAACCGGTCAAAAATAATAAATTCCAAGATTGCAGTATAGGATGCAA
>JANIJH010000003.1:19219829-19237064 GCA_024520975.1 Erythroxylum areolatum
AATTGCATAAAACATAAGCTCACCGTAAGAGACTAATTTAAACACAAAAATCATGAATTAAGAGTCAAAAAGTGCATCAACAACCATGAAAGTGTAGCCAATTATATATTAAACTTAAGCTCAATCAAGGGGTCCTTCAAGACTTCTGTGCTTGCTCAGGTCAACAAGTCAACTCTCATAAAAATCAGGTTTTTTTTCAAAAAATGTTCCTGCTTCTACGAGAAGCACCTTAAGTGCTAATTTGGAATTTCATGAAACTAATGACTTGGGGAAATATCTATGAGTCCCTCTCCTCCATTCTCTGGTCATTAAGAAGAGCTATGGGTATATCCTTAATAAAATGAAAGCAAAAATTTTGAGTTGAAATTCTAGTCGTCTTTCCTTTGCAGGTCGTGTTACTTTGGCGAATTTCTCTTTGTTTTCAATGCTGTTCTTTGCCATGCAAACTTCGAAAATCCCTGTAACTATTTGTGATGAGATGGAAAAAATCAGCAGGAATTTCATATGGACAAAGGAAGATAACAGAAAGAGCCTTTCTCTAGTTGCTTGGGATAAAGTGCAGAATTCTACGGGAGCTAGAGGTTTGGGTTTGAGGAATCTTCGTTCGGTTAATATAGCATATGCTATGAAAGTTGGGTGGCATATACATAGAAATATTTATTAAAAAGAAAAAGTGATCTTATTAAAATAAATATTGATTTAAATTGAATAGCAAGTAGTCTAATACAGTCACTCTATTAGTTAAGGGAAAGACTGTATATACCAGACCTCCTCAAACTCCGTATTTAGCAAGATTTTTACTCAATTATCATTTTTGTTATTATTGTAGCAAGTAGTCTAATAGGTTAATCTCAATTCGACAAATCAAAGGTGTGACCGATAGAAACATTATGCCGCTCAAATTAATAAATTAAATAATGTTAAATACGTAAAAAATTATTATGTATAGTTCATAAAAGTAATTATCAAAATTTATTTTAAGGTATTTTGGTTATTTTTTAATTATAGTTTATTTTTAATTTCCTTTAATTAAATGTATTATTTTTTAGACTTATTTGCAGAAATTTAATAAATGTTCTTAATCAAATCTCACTATTCACTAAAATTATATTAAGTAGATATATAATATTACTTTCTTAAATTTTAATATTTTTTTACTTTAGTGAGATGTAAAAATACTTTCTAGTTTCGTTGTAGTTTATAACAAATATTTTGTAATTTTATAATTTTAATGAAAATTTTAAGTTACATAATGAATTGAAGAATTTTTTTATTTAGTTGATTTAGAAAAATAACGTACCTTAAATGATTTGATACGGAAGTATGAACTCAAGCCAAAAATGTAACCCGCATACTGTACTCTTCATTTTTCATGATAGATAAAACTTGATTAAAAAGGAAATATTAGCTCATAAGCATAAATGTAATACTTTAAAAAAAAAATCTAACACATTCAGTTATTTTACAACTAAAATAACGAAGAAAACAGAAATAAAACACCAAAGCCCAAAAGCATCATAACTCAACCACGGCTAAGTCAGAGGTTAGTTAAGCTAACCACAGATCAACAGTGCAGATCGATGATTGGGAACAAATCAGAAAAAAGGCCTAGGGTTAGGGTAATTATTCGCTGGCAATGGAGCTGAATCCATGGACAAATTTAGTGGATTATGAATTAAATGGAGATGGATTATGTCTCTGATTTCCACCATAGTCAAATGGATCGTCGTCCCAGAAAGAGGCCTAGGTTTGCTTGGGACGTTCCTCAAGCTCACGCTAAGGTATTACTTTCTCTGATGTTTTTGTTCTTCGGTTGATTATTTTGATTTGATTGGGTAATTGATGTACGAAGTCAGGCTTTTTGGTTGTTTTTTGTGGAAAATGTTTTTAGGTGAAGATTGTCTGATGAGCACTTTTGTTTAGAATAAAGTTTAGTTCGTTAGCGGGTTGTTGTCTTTACTTTGTCTTTGTTCCGTACGCTTGAGGCTGGATTTTCTGTGTTTGTGATGAAAATTGGTCGATATTTACAGAATCGTCAACAGTCTTTCTGATGTAGCTAATCTAATAGTATGGTTCTTGCCAATTTATGTAGGTTAAGAATAAATGAATAATATCCCCGTTTACTTGAAATAGTAACCATTTAATCTTTCCCTGTTAAATGTGTGATTGGTATTTGTAATATGACTTTATAAGGTAGTACACATATTTGTTTGACCCGTTCTTTATGCTAGTTATTCTTATCATGGGTCTCAGTTTGATGCTAATGTTAGATTTTATGTTATGTTGGGAGTTCTTATTTGATTGGTAGTATAGAATGGATTAGCTTGAAAGTGAATTGTTGAGAAAGGGATGGCTTTTGAATTACTGTTTGTTCAGCGGAAACTAAACAATGCGTATGTGTAGGCGCAGTCAGGATTGTATTGTGGGCAAGGGCTTGGAAACAGAACGAGCATTGCACCATCAAGAATACTTCGAGGAGACCCGCCGAGTTTATATGTAAATGGATTGACTCAAAAAGGCTCTCCCCCATGGCGAAATGATGACAAAGATGGACATTACATATTTGCACTTGGGGAAAACTTAACTTCTCGCTGTAATTACACTTAATTGCCACTTCATGAGGCTTTTTCAGTTAATCCTTGACTTCTATGTTGTATATGAATTACATCAGTGTAATTGTGGGTCACATTTATAACCATAATGATGCTTTCTCTTCATTGTTTTAATTTCTTTTTACTTTTGGCATCTGATTTTACTTCAAATAGTTCGTATTGACCTTGTTTCAAATTACTTCACAAAATTTGGAATTTTCCCACTAAATGAATACTGTTGAGCACTTACCAAAAGAATTTGAACATCAATCTATTCCTTCTTAAAATTGTTTGCAATTTGAGATTCTTCTATTGTCACTTTCCTACATCATTTCCATGTTTGTTCCCCCTGAACTTGAAATACTCTTTTGGAATTATTAACTCTCCTGGTTACTAGACTTTCCTCTTACTCACGTTTCTTGTTCTTGCAGATAAGATTCAAAGAAAAATTGGTGAAGGTTAGGCTAACTTTTCCTCTTTATATGTTACTTTGTTTTTCTGTCTGGTCCAGTTTAAAATCAATAAGAAATTAGGACTTTAGTTACTCAAATTGTATAGTGCATCAACTAAATCTGTTCAATCATACAGGCACCTTTGGACAAGTGCTGGAATGTTGGGATAGGGAGACAAGAGAGATGGTTGCTATAAAAGTTGTCCGAAGCATCAAAAAATATCGTGAAGCAGCAATGTTGGAAATTGACGTGCTACAGTTGCTTGGAAAATATGATAGAAATGGCAGTCGGTAAGTATTCCTCCTTTTTCATTTTATTATTTCACATAATGACTTCTTTCTATGTCTGCTTTGAGGTACACCATTATTGGTTAAGGCATTTTTTCTTTTCAGCTGTGTTCAACTGCGAAATTGGTTTGATTATCGTAACCATATCTGCATCGTAAGTTAATAACTATTTGTTAGATGTGCTCTCCTCATGTTTAACTTTGGGGTTATGACTTCTTGGTGTGAATTGGCTTATAGGTATTTGAGATGCTTGGACCAAGCTTATATGATTTTCTTAGGAAGAATAACTATCGCGCATTCCCTGTTGATCTTGTTCGTGAACTTGGCAGACAGTTGTTGGAATGCGTAGCATGTGCGCATTTCTCATTTCTACCACATCTAAGCCTTTCCAACCCTTTTATTTTGGTTTATTGGGTGGCACTGATATCATAATTCTTACAAAATCTAATTTGTGGTTACGTTCTATATGTTGTAGTCATACATGATCTGCGCCTCATCCATACTGATTTGAAGCCAGAGAACATCCTTTTTGTTTCTCCAGAGTATATAAAAGTGCCGGACTATAAGGTACATGCCCTAGGATGGATGTCTAATCTTGAATTGTACTTCTACTACTACTTTTGGATTTATGCTTTAACTTTTCATTTGAAACATTTCTTATCATTCACGATTACAGTTTCAAACGCAGTTACCTATTGATGGAATTGCATACAAGAGATTGCCAAAGTCAAGTGCTATTAAAGTTATAGATTTTGGCAGCACGGCTAATGGCGACCAGAATCACAGCTATATTGTTTCTACAAGGCACTACCGAGCTCCTGAGGTTATCCTTGGTATGCAGCACTTTGACATATAATACCTTTTAGTTGTGATCATGCATATGTCCCTAACAGGTCCAATTCTTATTTCACTTTCCAGGACTTGGGTGGAGTTATCCATGTGATATGTGGAGTGTTGGTTGTATCTTGGTAGAACTCTGCACCGTAAGCTCACATCCTTCAACTTTTCACTTCCTAGGTATCTTGAAACAGTTATGAAGTCTTATAGTGGTCTTCACAGGGAGAAGCATTATTTCAGACGCATGAAAACTTGGAGCATTTGGCTATGATGGAGAGGGTTTTGGGCCCTTTACCTCAGCTCATGTTGAAAAGAGTAGAGTGAGTGCACTCTTCTTAGCCTATTTAGTATTGTTAGCCCTTAAATTATGTGAAGAAAATTTCAGTAGATCAAATTTCACATTCTACTTTTTGGGTTGGGGGAGTGGGGTTGGTTCAGTCGACATGCTGAGAAGTATGTAAGAAGGGGCATATTGGATTGGCCAGATGGTGCAACCTCTCGGGAAAGCATTAGAGCTGTTATGAAATTACCACGTCTGCAGGTATAGGTTTATTGTGCTTAGATCTTGAAGTTGTATCGGTAGTTAGTTCCTGGTGGCATACTAATGACAGGCATATTCTACATCAATACTGGCTTTGTTAGTTTGCATGCCAGTTATAAGTCTTCCGTACATTTTGTATATCATTTTCGTTTTCATGTGTTTATGTACTCTTTGCATTCTTGGCAGAATCTAGTAATGCAACATGTTGATCACTCTGCTGGGGATATAATTGATCTACTGCAAGGTCTTCTTCGGTATGATCCATCTACCCGATTAACTGCTCATGAAGCCCTTAGACACCCCTTTTTTACAAGGGATTATTACAGGAGATTTTAACAAGGTGATTCTATAATATTTGCACTAGAATTGTCTGTTGTTTGACAATTAATCAAGAGTGAAGGAGGGTGATGTGGCTCTTTGGAGTGTTTTCTATTCTCATATTTTCAGCTTTCCAAGCAAGAGGAGAGGCTGGCCATGATTTCCGGATTTTCTTTTTCTCTGTGAACTTTCTCACACATTAATGAGCCTTTGTAAGTAAACGTGTCATTGGGAGAAGTTTTTCTCCTTGTTCATTTGTTATCCTTTTTAGGAGTTGATCACCATTAAGTTTTTTCTCTGCCTTTCTATAGTATTAGTAAGAGGGAGGGTTGATTTCACAAAAATGTTATCATTGGATATGTATAATTTCATACTTAAAAGTAATGAATCTATGTTTTCCTTGACATGTGATATTATAGTTTCCATGAAATGACGTCTGCTTCAAAATTCCAGTTGTTAATACAGCAAATTCGCACGGTCAGGTAATGCAAACATTGATTGAAAAGAAGGCTTAATCAACTAATCAGTGGAAACAGTGCATGATCAAGCGAGTTTAAGAATGATTCCAATGAGATATGCTCAGGACAATCCCCAAGATAGTTTCTTACAAGTTGGGAACGAATCAAATATAGAGAGTTTCCCGTTACTTCCACATCAACGTTTTGTTCTACATTTGGTTGCTCGTAGAACACCAGTAGGAGGGTCAGTGACCATGATAGTGCAGTGACCATATAACCAATACGAGTATCGTAGTATACCCAGATTAGATCGTACCCTGAAAACCCCTTTGACCTCGAATAAGATTCCATTCTGATTAACCTGCTGTACAAACAGTTGGCTATCCTTTGGAGGAAGTCGAACCTGACTGGTCATCATGTGAATATTGACGAACCTGGACTCACGTTTTGCTGCCGAGAATGGTTCAACATATTGAGTTCCAATAACAGTGCTCCCATAATATAAATCAATGATCAAGGAACTAAAGTCCACTCTCATCTTCTTGTTTGGATTTGTGAAGTTAGCAAGCACCTGAAGATCAGCATTTAGCAGAGAGTTATTGTCGGTTAGAGAGGCAGTGTCGAGGTATGCTACATTGAGAGTGGCACTTGAAATCTCAAACCAGGGATTCCTTGGACGGTAGACAAGATATATTATGAGGACAATAAGACCTCCGAGAAACACTATTATCCAAAATATAGCACAGAAGACGGCACCAAGCCAATATATGGGTCTGGTCGGTCGTGGGGTTGGCACTCGGTGATGTCCCCTGCCACGGTGCTCTGGAAGCTGTGTTGCTCCGGCCACTCCTTGGGCACGACGGGCGTGATCATCTTGTTGCTTTTTTCCTCCTCGTGGTTCTCTGTCATTTTCTTTTTGATGGTCCCTTGGTGGTATAGGCGCAGGAGGATGGCGGTCCTTTTCCTGAATCTCCTGACGTTTTTTTGGATGTGGTTGTTGGCTTGTTGGCCATGACCATGGACTCTGGTATTGGCCATCCTCCGGTCGAGCATGTGGGTATTGTTGGCCATGAGGTGTTGGTGCTGGTGTCAACCAAGGGCTACGGTATTGCTCATCAAACCGTGGATGTGCGGCTCGTGGGGGGAGAGGCTGACTTACTTGGTCTCGGATCTCTGGCTGTGGTACTTCATGTCTCGGGGGTGTTTGAGGAAGTTGGCCATCACGTTGCCGGTGGAGTGGCCCGTAAAAATGGGGGTTGGTTTCAGGGTGGCGAGACATGGATATGGAGACTAATGGTAAGAAGTGAAGAGAAGTAATAGGTGTGATGATGGAAGTTGAAAGAGTAGGTGTAAGAAGTGGAGAAGAGGATGACTTGATGAGAAGTTCAAGTAGGATTCATGCAAAGGCAAAGAATCAAACACAAGCTAATTAGAGGAGGCAAGTAATCTTTTAATGTTTGCCTTTTTCTCTTGAGGTTCTTTGCTAAGATAGGCCAGTCTGTACTTGCATGGTCCCAAAAATATGATCACATCGCTGACTTACTTGTCTTGAGCTCTACTGCATAGTTGGATTGGTTTGTGACGCCAAGAACATAATTTCAAGACCTCTAATATTGCCCTTTGTACTTTCTATATAGCAAATCTCACATTTCCCACTTTGACTGACTTCAGAAGGAAAATGGTTAACGGGGGAAAAGAAATTTGATACAGTTTTCTAAGTTGATGCCTTTTATAGTTAGGTTGATGGACTCCCCAAGTCTTAGTAATGCCTTACAAGACTTCAATTGACCGTGCGAAACGCCGCATTATTAATTTATTTATATAATAAGACTTCCACTTTATTAAAAGAGGTTAACAACAGACTCAAAGGCTACAAGCCGTTCTCTGTTAATCACACAAAACTTATCTGACGCTTATTTTGCAACATTTAACTACTGAAGATCAGTTCACAAGGATACCAACAAGAGAAGACATTGAAAGCAGAATTTCACTTGGATAGAACATCTTTCACTCAAGTAAACAAATCAAGTTGTATGTGAACCAAGCGTATCACTAGAAGATTCTTGGATGATGGGGATTTTCTCTTTAATCAAGTCATGGATTTCTCCAAAAAGCTTCCAAGTATTTGGTTCTTCATTCTAATGATATGACGAAAATTCTGCCCGATCACTCCTTGCGGTTTTGTTGAGCTCTGTGAACAGACAACAGCATTGATTTCATCAATTCATCAGACATTAATAGCTCGAGTTAAGGTGAACAAAGAAAAGGAAGAAATTACACAACATGAAAATTAAATTCAAGACGTCGAGTTAGAAAATCCATACCTCTCCGTCTCAATTTGAATACTTAGTGTTCCCCAGACGACTTCATCCTATAAAACCAAGTCGTATCAGGGAGTCAGACCCTACTTGTTGAGGGCCTAGGCAACATAAAAAGACAACAGTTTAGTGCCTTTCTCATTTTCTGGGTCTTTACATCATGATCACAGGTCAGAAAGAAATCAAAGAAAATATTAGATAATCTAAAGTAAATAAGAAGACAAATACTATACAACTCGAGCTTTATTTAACATTAGTGCTATCTACCATGCAGAATAGTCTATCTTCAAAGAATATGAATCGTGAAGTCATATAAGAACTTACTTTAACTGAGTAGCCGGTAATTTCCTTAACAACTCTCTGAACTTTTTCGTTCCATACATAACTTCATGGAATCAGTGACAAACAACATCAAGCTGAGACAATGGAAGCAGAGACAATTAATAACCACTATAAATTCTTGCACAAAAATGAGAAACAATGAATGCATAAATTAAGATATTTCAAAGTTGAGCCCTAGTTACTTTTTGGTGTCGGGGCACCTCCTGTTGAATGGAGTGCATTGATTAGTTCCTTTGAAACAGCTTTATCAAGAGTAAAGCCTTTTTCCATCATTTGATCCCACACTGTACAAGCAACTGAAAGTTTGTTTTCTCGAATAAGCCCTCTAATGATCAACTTATACGTTACTTCATCTGGATAAATGCCTCTACTCTGCATTTCTTTGTATAGATACATTGCTTCATCAACTCTTAGCGATTTGCAAAATCCATTTATAAGGGCGTTATAAGAAACAGCATTAGGGGAAATCCCCTGTTTTCCCATCTCCCTAAAAACTTTATAAGCACTCTCAACTTTCATGCTCTTGCATAAATAATCAACAATTGTATTATAAAATATTCGATCAGGTAACAGACGCAATGCTATCATCTGATCATGAAGCTTTTTCACTATGCCAGGACTACCTTCTCTATGAAAAGAAGTTATAAGTATTGTGAACGTCACCACATCTGGATCAATACCCTTCTGCTTCATTTTCTCAAACAGGCTATAAGCCTTTCTGGTACTTCCCTGCTTGCATAATGCACTAATTATAGTGTTGTATGAAACAACGTCACACAATCCTTTTGTCTCCATCGTTTCCACCATCAATCCATGGGCTTTGTCAATACACTTAACTTTACAAAGTGCCTTCAGAAGCTGGTTGTAACTGTACGCATCAGGTTCTATGCCAATCCTCTCCATCTTATCCACTAACCTCTCTGCGTCTTCCAACATAAGCTCCTGACAATAGTAGTTCAAGAAAACATTATATGTAACCAAATCCAATTTAGGCCCATGCCTACTCATAAACGAGGCAAGAGCCTCCGCTTTATCAATCTTGCCTACTTTAAAAAACCCACTAATTAATGCATGATAAACCAATGTACATAATTCAGCTCCTCTATCACGCATTATATTAACTATAAGTTCATAAGCCAAATCTACCATCCCTCCTCTACACAACCCAACTACAAGTGCTGCACAGGCCTTGTTATCCGGTTTCAAGCCTTTGTGAATCATATCATGCCAAAATTGTACTGCAGTATAAAATTTATTTAGTTTGCACATATTGTCAATAATAATAGTGTAAGATACAACATCAGGTTCTCTTCCTCTCTGAACCATTCTCTTAAACATCTCCATTGCTGATTCTAACCTTCCCTCACTGAACAGAAGATGCAAGCAATCATTAAAAGCCCATATGTCCGGCACGCAATTAAGTCTCTCCATATCACGCAACAATTCATCAATGAGTGCAAAGTCCTTAACTTGACACAGCCCAGAAATGAACCGAGAGTAAGTGAACGGAGATAGCGAAAACCCACCCAAGCCCATCTCAGAATATCGCTGGTAGGCTAATTCGAATTGAGATTGTCGAACCAAAACACCGACAAATCGGTTATAGTCCACGCCGAAAATGCGGCATTTTGACTGAGTCATTTCGTCGAATACTTGGATTGCGTTCTCAATGAGGCCTGTTTTAACATAGAAAGCAATGCGAGCGCGATATATGAGGCGTTGTGCGCCCAAAGATTGAATCATGTCAGGGAGATAGGCATAGCAAGTGATTGGATAGTAACCTCATGGAGCAGTCAAAGCAGGGCTGTAGTGAGAATCATGGAGAAAGAAACCGAAAAAATTAACAGTGTGTATACTTCCTATAAAAGAAGCTTACAACGAAGAATAAAGGTTTAGAGAGAAGATAGCAGGTAGCCTGAAACTATCAAACTGGTTTTGGCAATGGAGAAAATGCATAGAAAAGAATAGAAAAGCAGCAGAAAGCCGAAACTACTCGTCGGAGGGAAGCGAAGATGGGGGCCCAAAATATAAACTTCAATCATTGAGAAGTTCTTTTGGGCTACTATAGATGCATTTAGGCCTCTTGATGGACAACGCGAGTCTGTTTTTTTCTTCTTTATGCAAATGTTTTAGACTACAAGTGATATTAAACTAGATTGTAAAATTGAAGATATCCAATGTGGTAATAAAAATAAGTTACTACGATTTGATGATTGTTTTAAGTGTAAATACTTTTTTTAAAATTAAATAGTAAAAATGCTTATATATATAAAATATGTGGAGGTTTAATCAATGCAAGTCATTTACTGATCTAAGGCTAAAGATGAAAGTAAGTCAGGCCGAGTTCCGGGCCTTGACCCAAGACTTACTCGAGCCTCAAGACACAAGGCTAGAGCCTGACCAAATCAATCTCAGGAGACTTACACTATTACATACACTTCATTGTGTATTTCACGGACTTACACATTCACCTACATGGGTGTACAATAAGTAGAGGGAAAAAAAATTAAAGAGTATATATACACACACATATGTATTGAATTCCTATCTAAAATGACAATGATAATCTAACAAATTAGGAACTCTCTTGCTTTACAAATAAACCTCGTGACCCTTATTGCTTTTGGCTAAACGCCTTTTGATACAGAAGAGGAAGCAACTAATTGCTTTTGGTGAAGCAAAACTAATTTGAAATGTTATATTTCGTATAATTAGTTGTTTTATAATAAATTAAATTTAAACTTAAAATGAGACTCATTTTAGAGTTTGAGTTGAGTATATGGTTAAATATTTTTTAAAAAAGTTGAATTAAATTTTAGTTCAATCCATTTCATGGACAATTTTAATCAACATCTATGCTCGCGTATTAGGAAACTTTGACTAAATAACCTAATTTGTTAGATTATCATTTTCGTCAAATATTTTCATAAAAAATCAATAAAAATTATGTAATTCATAAATTTAAATATGACGTTTTAAATTATTAAATCATAAAAATTTAAGAATAAATCAAATCACATAGTAAATACATGTCTTTGTCTTGTATTCAAATTTATATAAAAAAAACATTATAACTTATAGAATTATTTAGTTATATATAGAAAATTAGAAATCTAATTTTTATAACAAAGAACAAAAACTAACATCCAACATATACCATCTTGTTCATACTTTGCTAACTTATTTGGTATTCACTTCAATTTAATTTACATTTCTATGGTACTATATTAAAAGTGAAAAATAGATGGCAAATAACTCCCAATCAATTTTAATAGTTAAATAATTATTAGGAGGGCCAAAGATTGTATATAATGTAGTCAAACATTAGTCAATATTAACCTATTTCATTCATATACAATTAACCCACTTCATTCATATGCAATACCTATTCAAATTTTACTGCAAAAGGTCTTGTTTAAGCTATAACTTTAAAGAGATAAATTAGAGTCGAAGGACATTAAATTGAGTAGGACTAAGACCGAATACTTGAAATGTACCTTTTCAGGCCATAGGGTGACTTCCAATGTTGGAGGTAAAGATTGGTTCAGAAATTATACCTCAGAAATAATGTTTTAAGTATCTAGGATCTATTTTCTAAAGCAATAGGGAGATCAATAAAGATATAGTTTACTGTATTAAATCAAGGTGGCTTAAATGGAGAAGCGTTTTAGGAGTTGTATGCTACTAAAACACACCATTCAAGCACAAAGGTAAATTCGATCATTTAGCGATTAAGTCAACATGCTACATGTAATAGAATGTTGACCTATCAAACAGGTACATTGTCATAAGTTAATGGTGGTGAAGATGATAATGCTCAACCTTATTAGAAGAGATAGGGTCAGGAATGTAATGATAAGAGATAATTAAGGGTGACTAATATTAATGAAAAATTAAAAGGCACAAGGCTTATATGGTTCAGTCATGTTAAAAGAGACATCCTGATGCTCCAGTGAGAAGATGCGAGAAAATTGTACTTAGAGATTGTAAGAGAAAAAATAAAGGCCTAAGAAGAACTGAAGGGAAGTGGTCAAGAATGATATGACTTTGTTGGAACTTATCGATGACATAGTCCTTAATAGAAAACTTTAGTGTACTAGGATAAGGGTAAAAGATCTCACTTAGAGAGGTCTTTTTCTTTCTAATGAGTCTTTTAAGCATTTTCCTTCAAGGCTTCAAGGCTTATGTCTTGTATTAGCTTAAACATGTAAACTAAATGTTCTCTTATGTAGCCTAAATATGTTCTTGTATTGACTCACTTGATTTAGTTATTTATTTACTTATCTCCTTATTTATTTACCTATTTTATCTTTTTATTCTTATTTTTAACCTTGTTTTATATCTATTGCAATACTATTGCAATATTGATTTCATTGCAATAGATATGAAACAAGGTTAGGTAATGAGAGCTATTGCAATGGTGTAGTGATTTTCTAATAAAGGAAATAACCTAAATTACTATGATTTGTTTGCACTATGAATATTATACCAATAACATAGTGATGCATTGTCGTATAGTTATCACTAAAGTCAAAATTTCTTTTTCATAAATAGAAAGACGGATATATTTAAAAGATAGGGATCTACTAAAGTATGAAATTGAATGTCCATCTTGTATGAGCACAACTCCAATTCAATCGCCTGACTAGTGTGCTTCAATTGTTAGAGGTTTTCTCCATTCTAGAAGAGTAAGCAAAAAAGCTTGTGTTAAAGATAATTTAAGCTAATTAAAGGTTTGATTAGCCTATAAAGACCAATAGAAAGCATCCTTCCACACTAGTTGTGTCAAAGGTTGACTGTTTTTCCATATCCTTTGATAAATTTATGATAATAACCAATCAAACACAAGAAACTTCAAAGTTGTCTCAATGTTTGGGGGTATAAGCCAATCTCTAATTGCATTAATTTTCTTATGAATAATGATTATATGCCTTAAATATTCCACCTCCTTCACCCAAATGAACACTTTGATTATTTAATATACAATTGGTGTTTTCTTTGCTATAGAAGAACATCTCTCAAATGATAAAGTTATTGCTCCCATGTTAAACTATGTATGAAGATATCATGAAATAATAATAATACAAACTTACTCAGATATGCTTTAAAGATGGAGTTCATGAGACATTGGAAAGTTTTTGGCACATTAGTTAACCTAAAGGGCTTAACTAGAAATTTGTAATTACCTTTTCATGTGTGAAAGGTTATCTTATGCACATCTTTTGGATCCATTCGAATTTGACGATACCCAACTCTTAAATCGGACTTGAAAAAAAATACTCTAGCCCCTTTAATTCATCCATTAATTACATCAATTAATAGAATGTGATATTTATCTTTAATGGTTTTATTATTCAAAGTCCTATAATCTACATAGAATTGCTAAGTTCCATCTTTCTTTTTGACTAATATGACAAGTGAGGAGTCTCTAATTAGTCCCTGATGCAACATTTCTTTAATTAATTCCTATAAAACTTGTTTCTAATCCCTGTGCACTTATACGACCTCATATTCACTATATTCACTCCTTTTTTCAACATAATTTTATAATCATGAAACCTAGAGGGTAATCCTTTAGGTTTATGAAATAAGTTTGCATATTCTGCAAGTAATGTTTGTGACTCCTTTTGTTGTTTATCATACAGAAATGACCATGACTAGTTTGCAATAGAGTGAAATGGTATGTTTGTTTCATTCCTCCCACCTATACCTCCAATTTGGGGTAATAACAAAAATTAATACACCACTTCATCTCCTGTTAATCATTTCTCCATTTCCTCCCTAATAATTAAGGTATTCTTCTAGTTGTAACTTCATTTCTTAACTCCATCTTAAGTCCTTTCAATCAAATCTCATTATCCTTTTATTGTAGCTAAATATAATATCATCCAAAATGGGAAATCAGTGCACCCCTAACACTATATCACTACTTCCAATATCAATGATCAAGGCATCTACGACAAATTCATATCCTCCCATCACCTATTTAAATGATCTACACTTCTTATGAAATTTAATTTGCAAACCCCCTCCAATAATAATTGTCACATTTTTTTATTCAATTGAATCACCCTGTTTATTCATAAATTTTTTATCTACAAATTTGTGAGAACTTACATCATCTACTAATATATTGATCACTATCCCATTATACCTACTTATCACCTTTATATGTTAAAGTTTTTTTGTGTCATTACTTGTAATGAAATAGGTAGACGGTATCTTCTAGTAGTTGTTCATCTTCCTGTTCATCTTCTTCCTCAGTTTTAATAACATACATTTACATAATTCTCTTTTTATATTTATTACCCATATTATACTTCAACTCACAGTAAAAACAAAAGCCCTTAGCCTACCTTTTATCCAATTCCTTAATATTAGTTGTCCTTTGCTCATTACTTTTAACACCATGGTTACTTGTTGGTCTAGGTAGGATTCTTGCTACTAGTCTTAAATTTTGTTATTGATTTTCTAGCACAAAGAAATCTTTGTTCCCTCTCCTTTCCTACTATAACAATTATATGTTACTATTACATGTTTCTTCGTCAGGTCATAAGCTTGTTGAAGAGTTCTTTCTGCTCCTATTCTTATTAGACATTCAATTTATGGTTTGAGTCCTTTAAGAAAATAACTTACCAAATATGGCTCTAGCATAACTAACTTATGGGACAAAAGACCAAATCGTGCACAATACTCCTTGATTGATCTTTCCTCCTTTAACTCCTATCAGGTCCTTAAATATACTCTTACTAAATCACTGCTCTAGTGCCAACTAATACTCCCACCAACTTGATTCTTCGACTATCATGTCGATGCTTCACCCTCTAAATGTATTGTATTTATTCCCACTTTGAGCTCTGGGTGCATTTTATCTAGGCCATTTTTATAAATTCAATTCCTTAACCCCTCTCTTGCAAAACTTAGAAACTTAATCTTAGCTAACCAAGTAGGTATATAATACTGGTGACTTCCATAAGCAACTCTATTTCCTATTTCTAGTGCTCTTCTATCTATTCCTTCTGACATACTTTGGTTGCTTTGCCTCATCAACTATGCAATCTGTTCTTTCATTATCTATAGACCACTTGTATTTCATTTCTATTTCTTGCATCTACATCTTCATATTTTCTTCCATTTTTTGTAGATCATGGAAACGTTTTCCTTCCATTATACTCTAATGATTCTTGAGTTGTGATACTAATGTAAGATGTGTTTAGTGAAAACCTTAATTTCAATAACAAAATTTAAGGTTTAGAGAAGAAGAACAAGAAAGATTGTAAAGAGTATAATCAAAGATTGTTAATTCATTAGCTTATGTTGTTCCCATTACAGTGGTCATATGGTCATTAATACACATCCACTAGAATTATTACACCTATCATCTATTCTTTACTAACTCGGATGATGTTGTTTGTACACTTTTTTAATCATTATACAATCATTTGATGTTACTTCATTATTTATAGTATTGCTCTTCATCTTCTACCTTTGTCCTCCCTCTTATTATGTAACATACAAAATGGTTCCAAACTCATCATATGATCCTCCTCATTTGGTACCAAAGATCTTGAATCAACTAGGTGTACCAGGACTTGATTCACGTGGGGCATTTGTTGTTCGTAGTCCTAAAAGCATAGATGTATAGGTAAGGAAGAGTAACAACTCACTACTGTGAAACCATGTTGAAATGGTTGCAAACCAAGTTAAACGATATGAAAGAGCTCATGGTCTAGTTGTGAGCATCAAAAAAGAAAAAAAAACCTCAGAATTATTGGGCGTTCTTACTAGTAGACAATTCCTGGAACAAGTCTTCAAAAAGGAACAACTTTTTTCTTGGACTAATGGTATTGTTACAGCAATTTTTAAGGCTGTCGGTGAGAGAGAGGTTAATAATTACGATACAGGTTTTGAGGTTTTCCATAAGGCACTTTCTGGTGGGGTTGCTCCACCATTTTCTATGTAAAATGCTAGATCAGTAACTTGCCTCTTGACCAGAGAAATTAGATAAAGAAAATTAGGCAAAAATTTGCTAATGGTGTGTCACATCATCCAACCTAATGTTAAAGGCAAAAGGCTAATATGGTCAGACAAACTTGTAAAGATGGTGCTTTGTTGTACACTCTTCACTATTAGCAGTCAGAAGATCCATGTTGTCACAAACACAAGCCTGATAGGGATGAAAGGTGGACTCCACCCTTATCGTGTTAAACATGCCATCGAAATAACTTTATCAGAATAAACATGAGATATCCTCGATAGTAGGTGGTTCTGCAAGCCTTTTATGATGTACATATTTAAGGAACTACTATGTTACTCATATACTCACGCTTGTCTAGGAACAACTTTGCTAGTTACAGCAAGTAAAGAAGTTATAACACAAAAGGAGTGTTTTAAGTACTTAGGATCTCTCATCCAAAGCAATGGAGAGATTGATGAGGACATAATCCACTGTATCAAATCAAGGTAGCTTAAATGGAGAAGGATATCAAGAGTTTTGTGTAACAATAAAATACCATTCAAACTTAAAGATAAATTCTATCGTTTAGCAATCAGGTCGGCCATGCTTTATGAGGTGAACTATTGGCCCATCAAGCAGGTGCATAGTCATAAGTTAATGGTAGTGAAGATGATGATCTTTCTTTAGATTTGCAACCTTACTAAAAAAGATAAGGTTAGGAATGTAGTAGTGAGGGATTAACTAAAGGTGACTAATATTATTGAAAAATTAAAAGAGACAAGAATTAGGTGGTTTAGATATGTTAAGAGGAGACACCCAGATACTCCAGTGAGAAGATGAGAAGATTGTATTTAGAGTCTGTAAGAGGAGAAAAGGAAGACCTATGAAAAATTAGGAGGAGGTGATAAAGAATGATATAACCCTGTTGGAACTTACCGAAGACGTGACCTGTAATAAAAAACTTTGGCGTACTAAGATACGAATAAATGATCCCTCTTTAAGAGATCCATGTCATTTTTATAAGTCTGTTATGTAACATCCCATCACCGATTGGAAGGGTAATTTGGTCAATTGGGACGGGTTAGGAATGTTTAAATATATCTCGGCATGCACATGCATCTTATAGCCTCTATA
>JANIJH010000003.1:19444087-19459712 GCA_024520975.1 Erythroxylum areolatum
ATTGTCCACTTACTGCCTAAGCTGGGAGTAGATTCCTTGTTCTCTTTAGTCACTTTCTTGAATATGCAAGGAAGCAAAGCATCCCTCGTTAATCATAAATTTTTGCACTTCTTTTTGGATCAAAATCAATTTCTTGTCTGAATACATGGTTACTCTGTGCTCCTCTGTGAAAAAGAGTGTCCACCCAAAGTGTCCCATTCCACTACACTTTTCTTGAATCAAGGCCGCTTTAAAATCAAACTTTTTTTGGGAATTGACTTTCAAATCAAACTTGTTTATCCTTGATTTATAATTAAGGCAAAACATTTCATAACCATAAATAAGTTATACTCAAATTTTCTTAGCGACTTTCTTCTTCACCCTAAATAAATTATTTGTTCTTCTGCTTCAGGGACTTGTGTGTCTGCTAAATATTGATGGTGCTAATGGCTTACTGGGGAAGTCGTGGCCTGACTTACACATGCTTCCCTTTAGGATAGCTTTGTGATGCAGGTGACAAATTTATGATCGTCGTAACCTTCTATTCAAGTGCACTCTTTACTAATTCCATGCAAGAATTAGGTAGGCAAGCATTAGCGACCATATCTATCCCATATTGAAACTGCATAAGAGGAACTGAAGTACGTTTTGGCCACCAGACATTCGGTGCTGGATTCTTGAATTCAAAACATCAAGGTTCTAATGATGATTACAAAGACCGTCTAGGAATACAGAACGTATCTTTGTTTATTGTCACAACTCAGGCTGAGTAAGACTAAGCACAGTCAAGAACAAAGAGTGCACATCCATGGCTCTTTACCTCCATTGATATTGAATCACCTTCCGTTCCTACGTCTCTCCCACTCCAGATTTCTTTCCCTTTGCATGAAGCTCCATTCAAGTTTCCCCCTCCAAGATCCTTGACCACATCCGACACTCTTGTAGATATCAATGTCATTTCTTGGTTCAGGTTGAAAAAGGCCAAATATATCTCCCCTGAGTAAATTAATAAATTCATTGTTAATAGTTCACTGAGAACAAGAATACAAGTTACTGTTGTTTGACCTTGATCTCTATTTTTAAGCGAGCAAGAGACAGAGAGGGGGGGAGGGTATCTTTCAAATCATGAGCATGCTTTTCTGGATTCCCTCTAAAAGGATGAAAAAACAAAGTCACAAGTCATCACTCATTCTTCTAAGAATGGTTTATCACGCTAATTTAAATGACAGTAAAGGGACACGAAATAATCTATGCTTGAAGCCAACTTCATCAAGTTTTGAAGAAATCAAACCTCTTCTTCCTGTAGCAATCCATGAACGGATGCCGCCAACGCCATCATTAGCTGCAATTTTTAACACTTTGAGATGATATGAATCATGGGCTCAAAAGTGTGCAGATTTCAGCTTTAAACACATTACCTTCAACTGAATTTACAACAGCACAGAGACCAGAATAGTTGCTGATGAGGGCTCCATCATTGGTCAACTTCCACATCTGTCAACGGCATGAATTCATTGTTTAAGTATCTTCCACTCAAATCTAACTTATACGAGGAAGACATATCAGATTCACCAAATAAAAGGTCGCGGTAAACAATATTGAAACAGTAACAGACGGATCGGGATTCTATGAAGCAATGCATTCCCATGGGCACTATCAGTCAAATAACTAACCGTATTTCTTTGACTTGCATTTAATGTTTTCTATTGTTTCCAATTGATTTGCATGGGAATAACATTTTCCGCACTTCCTTCTCCAGCAAAAGTTTAAAAGCTCGTTCTTAGAATTACCTGGTTGGCATCCCAACGGCAAGGTGAGAATGAACTGCCCTTCAATCCTCTAGCAGTTTTCTTAGTTCTGGGAGAAGCATCCAAGCAGAATTCCAACCCATCACTCGCAAATAAATTGAGCTTTCCTTGCTTATAGATCACCTGCTCATCACTAAATTGCCATCCAAAGAATCATATATATGGAAGCATTAGTGATATCTCACTTAGAATAGTTTAATTAAGGAAAGGTTCAGTGTGATTACAGAGCAAAGAGATTCTTTCTCTTGTATAGGCATATAGGTTCACGGCCCTTCAAGTTCTTTTTCCAGCAGACCTGCTCAACATCTTGGTCAAGAGCCTCAACCAACCAACCATTTACTTTGGGATCTTTGCAGCTTCTACGACCCAAAACATATGCATCAATTGGATGTCTTCTAGATATTTTTGCTTGAGGGGTAATGCGACTTGAAGTCAGTCTCAGTCTGCCAGTAACATAAGGAAACTGCAATTCGCCAAAAATACATTACTAATTATATTCTAGAGGGCAACATATATATCAACAAAGCTTAACTTGCCTCCTTGTTTTTTGAGCTAAAATAATTTATTTCCAGCAGCGTGGGGTTAGTAATCAAATTATAGGTGGCATCATCAAGTTTTCTGGCATCTCCTCCAAAAAAAAGTGGAGACCTCGCCATTGCCCACAAAGTCATCTGCAAACGGAGATCCATGGCAATGATAAAATAGTTGCTATGCACTAGCAAAACTAAATCCAAGTATAGAGTTATACATACTTGAGTTTGTTTCTCCTCTGGAGTAAGGTTAGAAGATCTGTGTGGACCTTCATTAGAACCTGTAACACATATATACTTTGCAGTTATGAATGCAGCACTAGATCATAAGTCCAAGGTCAGACGGCAAAAATATACTTCATTTATTTTTAGTAGTTTAAAATGAAAAGCACATCACCTGCAACAATTAATCAATAATACACGTGAAAAGAAAGTGAGAGCAGCAGAAATTTATATCACCTGCATCACTAAGCCATCCAAAAGGAAGCATGTCTAAATCAGGCCACGACTTTCCTTGTAAGCCCTTGGCACCAATCATATTGGCAGTCGAGAAATCCCTAAGGCAGAACACATAATTCATCAAGAAGGCTAAAGAAGCGAAAGAAGAAGAATAAGAATGAAGCCAAAGAGATAATGAGAAAGATCAAATTCCTATGTTTATGCCTTAACTCTGCATTGAAAACATATTACCTCACCTAGTAACATCAAAGTGACCTGCAACATCTCGCCATGTATCCCAGTCATCCCCCGTTATCCTGTACATGTTGACCAGTCCACAAACATCCTTGGCCATACTTGGGGTCACACTGGTTCCAGGAGATAGAGAATACAGAATAGGGTGATCAAGCTTTTGCAGAACCTGGCAAGAGTCATTCTTTTATCAGCTGTCGTGAGGAGAATCAGATTGTGACATTGTTAATCTCTCGGAATATGTCGCATACCTCTGACACGGTTGTTATCTCATCTAAGTCCAAGTCATCACCAAATACACAATCATGCTTAACTGATAAAATGATGAGAAAAAACAAAAAAAAAAACAATGAAAAGTCAGGAAATCCAAATGAAGTCATTAAGAATATTAACTTAACTTACAATCAGAGAGAAACAAGTTTCATTTTCATGTCTAAAACCAAAACATGTACTATCTCAAGTTTTCCATCCTAAGCATGCCTGAACCATAGGCAAACAAGCTCCTAGATAAAACTAAAAGTACACATAAAATAAAAAGTTATTGAGAAACAAATAAAGCTTCAGTTCCTCTAAATAACTCTCTAGTTCAGTAAGTTTGTGAGTCTAAAACTTCTACTTCAATCCGATAGTTGGCTGCTATAATCATCTTTGATGACAAGCTCCAGTTAGCAAGTGAATCCACATGGGGACTCGAGGTAATTGTGATCAGTTCAAAATCAAGTTTGACAAAGTTTAAGGATTCAAGATTGAATACCCATAGGATCATGGGCTCAGCGTATCTGCAAGGTTTAAAATTCCTGCAAAATCCTTTCACTAGAACAATATGCATTCCTTGAATTACATGGATAGTAGTGCAGTATTGTTCTATTCATGAAAATTTTGCTGCTACTGAAAAGAGTCGATGGAAAATATTATATGGCAGAACTCTTGAAAGCATTCTCTAAAAAAAATGTGAAAATTTCCAATCTTTAACATTTATACGGTTAGATAGGCCTAACTTAAGTGTCAATTACCAAAATCAACACCCCACTCCGCATACTGTTGATAGAGTGACCTCAAGAAGGCTCTTCCTGCTCCTAGTTTGGTGTTTACACTCATGAAGCCATGTGGCATCCATGCACAAGCCCTTTCCTTGATCCCTATATCTGTTGCCCTCCATACACGTCCGGACTCGTGGTAAGTGCCGCCCTAACAAGAAGTGAAAAGAAGAAAGTTTCTTAAAGTAGTAATTCTTCAGTACTAACGGATCACTTCTGTAAGCTGACATTTTTGGAATTCTAGCATAACAGTAATGAAAGGAGAAGAAAAGGAGAAACAAGTAGAAAACTAATTATGTATAAGGTAAGGGAGAAATACCGTTGTAGTATCCAAGATACGGGTGTTTGCATTGTAAGCTTGTGTGCTTATTCCTCTCATAACATGGATTCCAAATTTCAAACCCATATCGTGCACTTTCCTGGCCACTTCCGTGAATCCCTTTCCTCCACGTGAAGATGGCCATCTACCTGGATCAGGGATCATTCTCCCCCATTCATCAATGACATCAAATCCAAGAGAATCCGTGTACGCACCAGGCACCTTTCTCCTATACCAAAGGAAATCTACCACAACATACTGTATACAATTGCACATAGAGAAATAGCAGAAACCAATGAACGTTTTTTTCCAACAAACCTCAACGGTGCTTAAACTTTAATGCTGATGCTCATACCTCATATCCGAAACCAAGTAGACGCTTGGAAACAATTTCCGCGTTTTGGAGGAACTCTTCTTCAGAAATGACCCAAGAATAGGAATCGTAAGAATTCCATCCTCTTGGTGGGAGGCTAGCACGCTCAGGTGTCACCCTGAAACCATTTGATTCACGGAACAGTTAAACAAAGTTGAACTTGTGGGAACAGAAGCGTTTGCCGACAAAATGCACGGAATCAATCAGACATATGTATGTAAATCGCATCTTCCTCTACAAAATGGCTTCTTTATGAGGACAATCAAATATCAAACACCGTTACGACATTCCATATAAACCCAGATGGAGATGTGAAGTGAACAAACATCTCTAATCAGAAATCATAAATCTAACACAGA
This sequence comes from Erythroxylum areolatum, assembly GCA_024520975.1. Taxonomy (NCBI): domain Eukaryota; kingdom Viridiplantae; phylum Streptophyta; class Magnoliopsida; order Malpighiales; family Erythroxylaceae; genus Erythroxylum; species Erythroxylum areolatum. Next base: position 19,449,183 of record JANIJH010000003.1, read on the forward strand.
AGAATCCTCTTTCGTCCCAAAACCAGAAAACAGATGAGATCAAGGACAGCTGAGAGGGATGTACCTGTAAATCCAAAAGGATGACAACAAGAACAACAGAGAGCTCAAATGTTGAATCTTCATGGTTTCTACTTTCTGAGCACTGAAAGGATAATACTCGTTCATATATATACTCTTCAAAACTACTGCCTTTGACTCTTTAACAAGTCATTCAGACAGAGCTACTCTCGTGTCCTAAGATAATCTACTCTGGGTGGGAACCAATAATTACTTCCCTGTTCTGGATAGATATTTCTCGTGTCTTCAAATCTATTTTATGGGTTGTCGGGAAATTTTCCAATGTTTTGGATGTAACCACGTGTCAGAATCTATATTTTGTCCGAGGAACGTATTGACTATGTAAATATCGAGTTTTGATATACCACTCCATATCAATGTTTAGTTGTTTACCGTTGTCAAGATTTGAACTTTTTGATCAAATCAAGAAAAAATGATTACCACTCCATATCCATATTTACCATTATCAAGATAGAACTTTTTGATCAAATCAAGAAAAAATGACTCAAATTACGCCATAAATCTTAAAAATTTAGATGTTTATGCACTTACAAGTACTGCCTCTGCCCTATAAAATAGTCCTATATTCCCTTTATCTCCATGAAAAAAAGGAAAGAAAGCAGCACGAACGGTAAGTCGGCATCAGACGATTAGTGCAGATGTTGGTTATTGATAACCTCCAACTCCAAGTCACCTACTTGGCGTTTTCCCCGCACGTTATCACTTATTATAAGCCCTCAACAAGATAAAGAAGAGCATCAGTAAGCGGCGGTTTTGTCGTAAATACACTGTTATACACTTATACCAACATAAGCTTCCAAAACATAAGTCAAGTCCTATTTTATAGCCTATAAGCTCCTATATACATAAGTTTTATAGTGATACATCTTTGTCAACTAGTATTTTGGGTCAAGTGTTTGACAAACTAAACTACAGTTTTTATATAAAAAATAAAAAAGACGTCTTTAATTCTCTGTTGATCAACACTAATAAGGATAACTTAAAGCATACTAGATTGGAGAAACAAGAATTAGTATAAAATTTAATAGTAGGCTTTATGAGTAATCATATATCTTTATCTTCTCTTGTATCATTTTGTATGAGCGAAAATTGTGATTAGTAAAAGAGTGTCTACATGGTGACAAAACGTAGAAAGATAAGCAATTGACAGGAAAAATCACAGGTTAAGCTCTAAAAAAAAGTGAGAGTAGGTTTAAGGAAATCCAGGAAAACCAATAATCATAGATAACATACATGCTCTTAAACTCAAAATTAATAAATTAAACTTAAATTCAATCTTCCATCATCTTATTAATTAGGCTTATTTTCTTATCCCTAAAGTAATTAGGCTTGCATCATTCTTATACTGTTTCATTTATATATAGGTCTACCGGAAACAACCTCTTTACTATATAAAAATAAGACTATGTATTATCAGACATCTCCAGGTCTCGTTTTATTGCGAGACTTTAGACTGAATAATGATGATGATATAGTTTTCTTATCCCTAAAGTAACTCTTAATTATTGAAATATTGAAATCACAAAAATTTTGAATAAGTAAAATTTCCAATACGTTTTATAATAATAAATATTATTACAAAAAATCACCAATTTGTTAATTAACTATTCAATTTTTATCTTTACTTATTTAACTATATATTTCTTCAATTAAATTTTAATTTTTTAATAAATAATGATAATTTTATTTTTTAATTTTATTTTAAATTTTTTACTAATTTTATAAAAAAAAATTAAAATTTAAATATCTTATTTTATCATTTAATTTTTAGTCTAATTTTTAAAATATTTGTTACGCCAATAATCCAAATGTTTGGAATCAAAAAAGTACTTATTACCATCCAAAAGAAATAAAAGAGATTATGTCAAATATGATGCTTTAACCTTTATGACATGTAAACAAATAAAGAATATATGGAGAGTCCATCCTTATTCTTAAAATGCATATTTAATAAATATTTTAAAGAAAAACCCTAATCTATCTCTCAAACACCTACCTGTCGTCCTCGCTCAAACGCAGGCCAAACCTCATTTTATTTTTGAGTTTTACCTTCCTCTCTTTTGCTGTCGTACCTTCATCACTGCGCCCTTCTTCGTCCATCAATCCGTCTGCTTCTTTGACGGGACATGCTGCTTCTGCGTGCTTCTTGCTCGCCGTTGCTTCTTTGTTGATGGCTCGCAGTTACTTCTCTGTGCTACCGCCTCTCCTCTGCGCATTGGCTCGCGACTGCTTCGTTATTCAAACGAAAAACAGTAATTTGGAATTCTCAACGAAGATTTTTATTTGGACACTCGAGGATATCAGGATAACGCAAGAGTAAAGAAAATTATGGAACAATACGAAAATAATTAACTCTAAACGTGTAGTGTACAGGAGATGCAGTATCATGTGGGACACGTGTTGCTGTACTTAATTTTGTACAGCGGTGAATCAGGGTGGACCTAGCCGAGGTCCAGCCGGGCTCGAGAGAGCCTAGCCCAAATTATATTTTTTAAAATCAAAATGTAAGCACAAAATTGTTTTATTATTAAATTTTCAAAAAATAGAGTTCGTATCTCATTTCGACTTGACCTATTTACTTCAAGTCAGACTAGCCCAAACCCGAACCTGAACTCAAGCCCTAGCTATATTGCCGGATGTACTTTTGTTTTGTTTAAAATTGTTGTTATAATTTGTATTAAAATTAAAAAAAATTAAAGAGAAGATATTTTTCTTAAACTAATGAAAAATTATTTTACAATTTTAAAAAATTTAGAGTTTATTTTATAATTTTAAAAAATTATACAAAATGGCCCCAGTCATTGATTGGTATTGATCCCATATCAAGCCTTAGTAAAATCAAATCCAATACTAATAACGATATGGTATTCATCGGCTGAGAGTGATCTTTTGGGTGAATCGCTTGGAGGCAGAGACACCCTAAAAAGAACGATGCAATGTTTGCTTCTCCTGGTAGCAACTCGTCAATACACTGATGAACATACCTACGTCACTGGTATCTCTTTCTTTTCACTTTTTAGCATTACATCGTATATTCTTAGTTGGAGCATTTGAGGAACTGAAAAAAGTTGATCATTGGCATTGCATATTGCTGACCGAGAAGAGAAGGTAGGAATGACTTAGACGCTTAGGTCAACTACAGTGTGAAATTGGGAATTCGTGTCATGCATGATGCCAACATTCAATTTCGTTCAACAAAAAACAAAGTATTTTTAATTGTTAAGAGATCCATTGCTCCACCAACTCCCAGGAATCTTCCAAGTACTTGCTTGTGCCTCTAAGAATATGCTTTCCCTTTCCGGTCTTTGTTTATAGTTTTTAAGAAGAACATGGCTGGTATTGGTGGATATGCCAATAATAATGGAGTCGATGGCAAAAGATCTTGAATATAATTACATCCCATCAACGACTAACATCTATCATCCATTATATTAAACAAAAAGTTTAGAAGTGAAAGCAACCGCAGAATCCTTAATCCTTCTGTACATTACTTCAACACAGTAAAGGCCTGTGATTACCGTAAATTAATTAATTGCTTCCAGGGTTCCTTTTTCCAACAATCCCATCAAGTTAGCCGTTGCCTAGCTCAAGGAATCACACGATTATGGAACTGACTACTACGTCTGCTGGATCTGACGACTTTCCATCAAGTGGTCCAAGACGCAGACTTCGTTGACATTTTCCTATATCTACTCCAACTGATAAATTTCTGGGATTTTGAAATTTTTACAGAGTTCCAAGAGCATCAATGTCTACCATAACTACTTCTAAGATATTTCAGTTGATGTTCCCAGGTCATATGTTTTGCATAAATTGGCTATTTTAGTAAATATATAAAATTAATTAAGTTGATTACATATATCAATTTGAGTTATTGTGATAAAATAATTACTTAATATGGTGTCAGAGTCTTTATGATCAAATGGTCGTGAGTTCAAATTCTTCCACCTATCTATTATTTAGCATAAGGTAAAGCAAGCCTATATAAGTTGCAAGCCCAAAAAAACTTTCACTTGAGAGGATATGTTAGTGAATATATAAAACCAATTAAGTTAACCTCACACATCAGCTTAAGCTATTGTAATAAAATGGTTACTTAACAGGCTAAAGCTCCATTTAACGAGGACTTTATTATATTCTTCTGCCTACTCTGCAAACTGTAAACAATTTTATGCTATACATTGTTAACAAGTCTCACTTCTTTGTTTAATAATGTTTATAGACATTTCATACAAGATTCTTAAAGATTGCGGGGTACTAACTACATTCAAAGTTCTACCTAGAGGACATTCAAATAAGGATTTGGCTTCACTTCGCCTGTCCATTGAACTTGAATTAACAGGTCAGGTTAATGCATCAAGTAATGAATCATAAGGGCAAGGTTCATTGACTCTCCTTCTAATATAGATTACGAAAGGAACAGAAAATCTTCTAGTAATATTTTATAACGAAGTTTTTCCGTACTAATGAACTCTACAAGTAGAGAAGATACATTGTATAACAAGAAAAGATGCATTGTATAACAAGAAAAGGTAGTGAATGATGACTAGAAGTCAATCACCACCAAATCCCAATCCTGAACCCATTGACATAACTTAATATTACTAGCTTTATGCCTTATGCTTTGCACTAATTTAAATAATATTTTTACATAAATTGAATCATTAACGATAACATATTTTTACGATTATAATAAAATTAAACATTTTTTTTTTCTGTAAACCACAAAACTGGAGCCTGCGAAAGGGCGCATGTATCGATCAGCAGACGAGTTGCCAGTCAAACAACAATTCTCGCAAGCAGCTTGGTAAAGGCAAGTTAATACTGTTACGCCAAGGAAAAGAATTTGTCTTTGGCATTTATTGAATTCGCCCATCTCTGTCTCTTTTCCTTTTGCCATCAAAGTCTTTGGCCTTGGCTCTTGGTCTTCTCCAATTATTGGTTGTCTGCTTCTTTATGCTAACTTCCTCGGAATTTCAGTCCTCCAAGTAATTGTAGCTAAGATACCGAGTGTTCCGTTTCTATTTTTTGTGTTATCATTTATTTATTTATTTATTCATAGTTATATAATTTACTATTAATAATATTAAATTAAGTAGAAGATAAATTAATATACAAATAATTATTTTTAAAATTTGAGATTTGTGTATTTTAAAGGTATTTTTATTAAATATTTCTCAAATTTTAACACTTTTCTTATTTTAAAAATATTTTATTTCAATGTTTAAAATCAAATTTAATTATACTATTTGACATAAATTAAGTAAATATATTTATGAAATTAAAAACTCAATCAATTAAAAATTTTAATTAAAAAAGAATAAAAGAAACTCTAAAATTATTTAAAATCCGTACTTAATCGTTACTTGCGTCAGTTCCATCTTTAGAATTTGATGGACAGATATCCCATTAAGGAGACTATTGCCAGACTTTGGCGCCTTCTAAACTGCCTGGAAATTTCTGTGCTCTATATATGTACCCAACACAAATGCAGCACAAAGATCTAAGCGTCAGACACAGATTTGGTGCGCAGTTTAAGGATCTCTGCCCTTTTTACTTGCTCAAAGCTTAACTAACTTAACCAATTCTTGAGTCTATTCATTTCCTTTCTTCCTCAAATTTTCCTTCATTTTCTCGGTGTCCAAACATGAATTCTGCAGCTCTCAAGACTCTGCCTTTTCTTCTCTTAAGACCACCAAGTCGCACTTTCACTCACCTTAAACGAACCCAACCGATGATTTCAACTTGTAATACAAACCCTGATTTAAAATCGGATACTAAAACGTCAAACTTGTTCGTTCCTAGTTTTGCGAAGACTGAGACACCGGTGGCCACAGCCAGTTTTTCCTGCTCTACCACCCAAGATCCTGTATCCGTTAGGCTTCAACGCCTTGTTGTGGAATTCAAGTCGCTAACCGAGCCGATAGACCGCGTGAAGCGGCTATTGGATTACGCGGCTCGGCTGCCGCCCTTTGACGAATCGACTTGTTTGCCTGAGAACCGAGTTGTCGGGTGCACCACTCAGGTGTGGGTGGAGGTGAAAATGGATGAAAATGGAAGAATGAGGTTTAGAGCGGGCAGTGACTCAGAGATTACGAAAGGGTTTCTGTCGTGTCTGATTTGGCTGCTCGACGGTGCTACGGCAGAGGAGGTTATAGCGGTGCGGGCGGAGGAGCTAGAGGCGGTTAATGTGGGGATGCACGGTAGGGTCCAATCAAGAGTGAACACATGGCATAATATATTGATTAGTATGCAGAAGAGGACTGAGAGTTTGGTGGCGGAGCAAATCGGACGATCGCCCGAGGGGCAGTTGATTCCTCTGATCGTCGATGGTTTAGGTGATGACGGGAGTTTGAGCGACACTCGGGTTCAGGTATTTATAATATCCAAATAGTGGAGTATCAAGTATGTGTTGTTGTTTGTGAATGTTTAGTAGATGGAGTTAATAGGTTTGAACTTGTGTTAGACCACGTTAAAAAGTTCTTGCTGATAGAGTCTTTTGTCTTGGATTCCATGTTTGATTCTGGGGGCTGATATTTTGTGTTCTACGACATATACAGCAATCCAGATGGCAAGAGTTGGACGCCAACTTGTCAAGGCCGTAAGCGCTTGACCTTTTTATTTATGCGAGCAATACGATACTGTGTTTGTAGAGGTATTTACTTCCCTTCTCCCCATTTAGGTCCTTTTCGGTTAACCGATGGCTTAACTCATGTAAGATTTATCACTATGCAATCTGGGTTCCTATTATAGTGTTCTGAATATGAAAGTTAATGAACTAAAATGGGATGTAAGTTGAAATGCTGTGCTCCCACTGGCAGATGAATCGGACTAATTGAAGCTGTTATATAAATTGGTATAAGTTCCTTTCCATTTTTAATGGCAATTTTATGGCCGATCATTGTGGATGTAGTGATAAATGTTCTTTATACTTTTTCTTGTTGCTAATTTAACTCCACTTCCATGATAAAGATGTTAACAAAGTTCACTGCAAATGATTCTGGTGATTATGGTATCGGCTTTTCAGTTAACAAGTGACACATTGCAGAACTAATATTCACTTTACACTTATATCAGTTTTCTTCTAGGAACACCCCTGCTTCAGCTTACAAAAGTGAGGCTCTCCTATAATATTATCTACAACCATTGTCAGATTTATGCTTTCTAAACGATTTTTAATATCAACAATCTCACAAAGTGCAAACTGTGACTGTTTTGAAATTCCGCATGCTTTGATTTCGAATTTAAGCCCTGTCAAATAGACATTCATGATGACATCTGAACTGCATTCATTTTCATGAGCCAGATGTGACTCTTGGAAGTATTTCATGATTCCCTGGTGAGAAATATTTCGTTTCAGCCTTTAAAGCTGGGTATTCAAGTCTTGGCTTTCGGCCACTTGCAAATATTGGATGTCAGCTAGTTCTCCTGGCGAGATACGTAAGGTTTGTTTCCTCAGATTGGAAAGCATCTGTCTTTACATATTTGAGAGTATTCAGATTCTCTGACTTGGATTTTGCAGGCCAAGAAAGAGGATCGTGATGGTTGACAAAGTCATGTGATTAACAGTGTTCTTAGTACTATGCAGCAACTTATTGAAGCTTCGTTGTCTTGGCAACCAATTTGGGGCCAAATCATAAATTTGTTGAACTTTCAAGCCATGTCAGCCTTTTGTATTAGAAGGAAATTCAGTAAATGGATTCTGCCTAGAAGACTGGAGTTTTTTTTCAACAGTCTTACCAAATGTAATTTGCCTATTGGGGCGCGTTCCTCGCTGCAGGTTCTCTTATTTCATGAATTTGTCCGCTTGCAATGTGTCTTTGCTCTGCAGTGCAACCTTAATAGGCCTAGTGAATCATAGAGATGAATCTCAACCAGTTTTGTCATTGTCTTCCACCTTCTAGTTCCTTAGCTATCATATGCATAGATTCTTTCAAGCCTCTACGACCATCGCAGATCATTGTTAAACAGAGAAACATTACAAATAGAACCATGGACAAAGATGCAATTTTTGTGACTTGGTAGAAACCTAGTACAAGCAAGCGTCATGCCCTTATGTTCCAAGTCTCGTTGGGACATAAGGTGGCCGCTGATGTTTTGTGGTACTGTTAGATATCAAACATGTCAACGTCCGTCCTCAAGTCCCTGTTGTTGTAATGAAGAAATATTTCAAGTTTCAAGCATAAGCCAAGCTTTGTGAGAAAATTATCTTAGATTATTGAAATTCCAAATTCCAAGTCACTCGTACTTGATTTTAAAAGTTGACAAGGCTTGATCCTTAATAATGTTAAATTTGGATTTATATAATTTTTCAAAAGCTTCTTATTAAAAGCGCGGAAAAATGATGCTAAAAAGAGTCTTGGAATGTGATTTCCAGTTCCAGGGGACAGATAATATTTAATTGGCAAAAGCCATAGATTTAACGACGACAGAGACAACCTGGGGGTTGAGGCTTGTTTAGTAATTTTAGGAACGCCCTAAAAATAGGTAAATCAACGGACACCACGCGCACCAAGAAGTGAAAAAAGTGCAGATTCCCCCGAAAGAATCTTGACCGTCGAAAAGTGGGCACATATCAAGTGTATGTGCTTTTGATGCGTGGACACTATCTATTCATAGACCTGAGCAGATTTACAAGATCTCAAATTCTGCGAGGCCAGAACGTGATCTTTTTCTACGTCCACCAAACCACCGCCTACAACTTGATCCCACTAGAACGAAACAGTGTCACAACCAGCGCGTGATGAAATCCTAAAATTTAAATTTCCAATTCTGGCTCATAAATATTTAAAAATAAAAGTGAAAATATGACAAAAACCGGAAAATTGAACAACCGTTGTAGTCTCTCTTTTTTCTCACCTTTTCTTCTTCGCACTTTATCGGAGCTCCGGCTCCCTAATCGGATCCCCACCTCAGTTACCCACCCACCCGCTCCTCTCTCTCTCCTCTAAGACACCTATTTAAAGCAAACCTCAAAAACTGAAATAAATCAAAAAGATCTCTTCATTTTCTTTTCTTGTTGATAGTTAATTTAATTGTCAGATCTTTGAGAGCTCTTTCGGATTTCACCAAATGACGTCCAAACCGTGGGGCGGAATCGGGTCATGGGCCGCCGAGGCCGAGCGCGAGGAGTCCGAGGAACGGGAGGCCGCCGAGGCCAGAGCGCCGTCGACGGAGTCATCCCTGAGTTTTCCCAGCTTGAAGGAGGCGGTGAACGCCAAGTCTAAGAAGAAAAAAATGGCACTCAACGAGTTCCACTCAGCCTCCGGAGGCCTCGGAGGCGGTGGGCGTCAGGTTGAGTCCAAGGGGTTAACACCTGATGAGATGCTCCGCCTCCCTACTGGCCCCAAGGAGCGGTCTCCGGAGGAAATGCAGTACGGACGCGGTTTCTCGTATTATAACCGTAGCGGTCCATCGCCCGGGGGGCGGGAGAGGGATGGTTCGGACGGGTCATGGGGCGGCGGTCGGAGGCAGTACGGAGGGTTTGAGGATGAGCGGAGGGGCCCGCCTCCTAGGGTTTCTGATTTAGATCAACCTTCGAGAGCCGATGAGGTTGATAATTGGGCAGTGGCGAAAAGGGCAATTCCATCGTTCGAGTCGAACCGGCAACCCCGTTATGTGTCTCTTGGAGGCGGTTCGAGGGCCGATGACGTTGATAATTGGGCAGCTGGGAAGAAATCGATCCCTACTCGATCTTCCACGTTCGGGTCGGGTTTTCGTGATTCGGGGCCTGAACAGGATCGGTGGACGAGGGGAGGAATCCGTGAACAAGAACGCGAGAGGCCCAAATTGTCCTTGGATCCGCCGAAAGGAGATTTTGGAGGGAATGATTTGGCGAAAGCAAATAGGCCAAACCCGTTTGGGGCAGCGAGGCCTAGAGAAGAGGTTTTGGCAGAGAAAGGATTAGATTGGAAGAAGATGGAAATGGAAATGGATGCGAAGAAAACTAGTTCACAATCAAGTAGGCCGACGAGTGCACAATCGAGTAGGCCTTCGAGTGCACAATCCACAAGGTCCGAGGGACAAGGCATGCAACAGGGGTTGGAGAGCTTGGGGGCAAAACCGAGGCCAAAGGTTAATCCTTTTGGGGATGCTAAGCCTAGGGAGGTATTGTTGCAAGAAAGAGGCAAAGATTGGCGGAAGATTGATCTTGAATTGGAGCACCGTGGGGTTGACAGGTCCGTATTTCGTAAGATTATTGCGTAGTATTGTGGAAATGATGTTTTGAGAATGTCCATACATTTTTCATTATCTTTTTATGATTTATGGATGCGATGCTTTGAATAGTTTTTAACTTTTTATATCTCAAGCTGTTTTCTTCTTTTCTGTGGATGGTTTCATTAACCTCAAAGCTTTTTGCTGGTATAGGACTTGTATTCCATGTTTTGACGTGAAAATGATGATAATATATATAGCATTTGGATTTGTGGTGATGATTTAGAATCTTGATCT
>JANIJH010000003.1:19462062-19472710 GCA_024520975.1 Erythroxylum areolatum
TTTATTCTAATTAATCCATTTGTTGTAGCTTCCTATTTTGTAAAGTCAATCCCTAAATTACAGTTTACCTAATATATTCTAGGTGGCGGAGACTTTGACAGGTATATAATCTTTCTTAGCAGTTGCTTTCTCTCTTTTCTTGTGCATTACTTTTCTGTTGAATCCAGTGTCATCCTTTTTCCTGCTATTGTTACTAGGAACTCCAGCATATGCATTCAGTTTCCTGTTGCAAACCAAGAACAGTTATAAGTTGACCATAAATTGTCTTTTCCACCGTATGAATACAAAGGATGTTGATGAAATGGGTTTTTCTGATCCAACTGCTTGTTGAGTGCTTGGTTCATCTTTTATGAGGATGCTACTGGTTCTTGTATGATAGTTGCCATTTTGAGATACATGTAACGTTAGGGTGTAATGTAGTTTGGTTGTCGTCACTTGGTTTCTAAACAAGGATGCTCCTACCTGGCCATAACTTTGAATCATGTCACTTGCATATGCAATTTTCTTTTCCAAGATGCCTAAATTGAGCAAGGCATGTGGCCTGTAACGAATGTTTCTAAATGTTTTGCAGGCCAGGAACAAAGGAGAGATGGTGAAGAGCTTCGATGGAGTAGAATCAAGTTATGTCATCAGCTTTTGACAATCGGAATCAATTAATACCTTCTTAATTTTATCTTTGTTCTCTTGTTTTTTGCTCTGGAAATGGAGTAAAGAATTCTTGAACACTGGCACTGGAACCATTGCATTGATCTATTGATACTTCAAACTATGTAAAATTGCAATTTTTTAACCAGATTTTCGTCTGTTTTGGGGCAGGGAGCCAGTACTGTTGGGTAGGACTCGGAATTTATTGAACGCTATGGAACTCGCATGTTTCTTCTGTCCTTAGCTTATCTTTATACAGTTGGATTTTGTTGTGCATGTGACCACTAAGTTGGATTTATGCAGTGCTGCATTTTTCTTTCCCAGGTTCGATTGCGTTTGATTTGATGTATTCTCCTCTCACCCGATTGGTGAAAGACAATTCCTTCGGTGGCTAAATGTTTTCTTTACGCTGTTTTCTTTTGAAGGAATTGCAATTGACACTGATCATCAAGCCCTTGACCTTTTCCTTTGTAAATATAGGTCAAAAGATTCTCGTGACGACTTTTAAGTGGACCATAGATTGAAGTCGACAACTCTATGTTTGAACCATACACTGTAACAATGAATTGAAGCTGTGGAATAGACTCACTTTCAAATGAGCACGAGGATATCGTTTTTATTTTTTAAACAGTTCTTTCCAAGTTTAAGCTACGACAGGAGGTCCATTGTCCTTTAAGCCGTCTCGGTATGATTCTCTCTTAAGGTCTTCAATGATGTTTGTTTGTCAAGTGGACTTCTGAATTGAAGTTTCTCATCTAACAAGGAAACAAGGAAGGGAGCTCCGTAGCAGGGATTTGACTTCAATCTTCAAACGAATCTACCTACTTGCAGATCTAGCTGCAGAAGACACATAGACATAGCTAACTAGCAACTTGCTTCATGATGCTCCTGCATAGGTTGGCTTCCTACCTACTACTTCCTGGACAAGTACTAGGACGTGTCTGTTTCAAACGGAGGTGACAGCATCCACGCTAGAACATCATATTCTAAAACTTAGTAGTTCAAAGACAACGGCACATGCTCGGACAAGTATATCTGTTGACAGCTAAAGTGAGTTAGGTTAAGAGTTGGCATGTGCCCAGTAGAGAAAAGACGATTTCAGACCACAACCGACCTCAATATCTGCAAGACTTTGTTGATTTCTATGCCCTGCGAGTTCCTTCACATTTGGATTCACTTTTTAAACTGGCCTTCGTGCTTTCTATTTCAAGCTGACGATAGAAATAGGAAAGCAGACCACGTTGGTGGATGGTAATAACTTCGGCATTGTACACATGCCTAGTTATGCCTTTTGATTAAAGAATTCCATTGTCTTTTTTTTTTTCCACAACATGTTTTAGAAAGATTCTAATTATGAAAAAACATTTTGAAGTCATCTTCACTTATACATTATTCTACTCCGGTTGATAGGTTCTTGCGGAAAGTAAAGTTTTAGTCCTAAATTAAATGATTACATACTTGAAGGAAAGTTTGAACTTACAATCTCACTTAAGTCAAGAAAGTCGCTTACTAACTCATTTTAATCTCTAAATCGTGAAATTTAAGTACTTTGGTAGTTTTGTTTTTAAATTGATTTTTTCCTTAATTTTCCAAAAAAAAAAGAAATATATGTTACCGGCGTTGGTCAATAGTATCTGAAGTCACAAATGCCTTCTTTTCGTCTTTTTCCTTTCTTGCTGCATCTGAACGTTTGTCATCTTTCAACTGAGGTCAGTTCAAATTATGATTAATTTCGACGAAGTTGATGTACATGAAACGACCTCCACCTGTTTGGTATAAATCCTTTATATCCTAATGAACTGCTTAAGACCCAGAAATCCCTGGGATCTGAAACTCGCGTTCAAAGCAACTGCGGTCATAGTTCCTTTAGCAGTTGCGTGCTCAGTCTTCATTGCAACTGGACAAAGAAGGAATAGTATTGGTTCCTCTAATGCTTGTAAGTTCCCTGCCGTATTCAACTTTGGAGATTCAAATTCTGACACTGGTGGCCGCTCAGCTGCGTTTCAGCGAATTCCTTACCCTAACGGCCATTCTTTCTTTGGAAAACAATCGGGGCGTTATTGCGATGGACGGGTCATTGTTGATTTTATAGGTTTGTCATAATCAAGTGTTTGCTTGGCCACCAGATTGTTTGGAGGGTTTCATAAGTTTCTTTGGTAATTTTGTGCAGCTGAGAAGTTGGGCTTGCCACATTTGAGTGCTTATTTAGACTCCATTGGGACAAATTTTAGGCATGGAGCAAATTTTGCTGTAGGAGGGTCAACGATACAGCCCCTGGACACAAGGATATTTGTGGGACGTTATAATCCCATTTCTCTTGAAATACAGGTGCTGCAATTTGAACAATTCAAGGAACGCACCATCGATCTATACGGCCAAGGTTGGAGTCGCAACATGGTATTGTTCTTTTGAGTATAGGAGATGGGTAATGGGGCTTTGGCCTTGAGTGCTTTCACTGTGGGATGCTTAAATGGTGCTTCTATTGTTATCTAGCTTTTGTAATTTCCAAGATGGGTTGAGTTACTGGATTTTTATTTTTCAGGTAGAAGCTCTTATGTTATGAGTAATCTCCCACGGCCAGAGGATTTCTCCAGAGCTTTATACACCCTGGATATGGGACAGAATGATCTTCATTCTGCTTTTGAGTCTATGACACAGGAGCAACTATTGGCATCCATACCCAGTATCATTCATCATTTTGCACAAGCAGTGGAGGTAAAGTGCCCTTCTGTGCTAGTTCTTTTCTCTATTCTAAGGGAACCAATTAATTGTTTGCAATTTATGCACAAACGACCACCATTACGAGTTAACGAACAATTCACTTATGAACTCTGAGTCAGACAGTTTGGAAGAAAAAAAGGAAAAAGACAGAGCAATGGCCTTTATAAGCTGCAGATGGAGATCAAAGTAAGAAAAATGTGAAGAGTAGAACCAACTGAATTTATGATATGTAAAGCAGCATATTAGTATACATTTTTAACTTCACGGTTTTTTGGTTCTCTGGGAAACACTTTCAACTGCAGTTTACTTCTGTTGTTTTGTTTCCAAGGTTTTCTCCAGATACTGAAACTAGCACAGTAGATCTATGAGGTAATACTCTAATAAATAAGCTGCAAATGGGATTAAAATAAGAAAATTGCAGATAGTTGATAGATAAATGTGAATATGACACATAAAGCAGTATTTTACTATGTTTTTCTATGTAAAAAATTCTCTCAACTTACATTTTGTTGTCCGGTTGTTTCATTTCCAAGTCTCTAGATATTGCAAGCATAGTCCACGAGGAATATGCAAAACTAAAATGCCTATGGAGAATGTTGGGTTGATGTATTTGAGTTTGCTTATCAGGGAAGATATTTTGAAATTAGGCTACGCTGACATCTATAATTGTGGTTTATTACTTCAGAAACTATACCAACTTGGAGCAAGAACATTTTGGATACACAACACTGGTCCCATTGGTTGCTTACCTTTTGTTCATTTATATTATCCTCCAAAGCCTACAGATAAAGACACAAATGGCTGCGTGAAATCCCAGAATGAGGTTGCAGAAGAATTCAACAGGCAGCTTAAGGAAAGGGTACTCCAGCTCAGGAGTCATTTCCCTGATGCTTTCTTTACTTTTACCGACATCTACACGGCTAAGTACTCGCTATTCTCTGAAGCAAAAGAATTAGGGTAAGAAGAACGAGTATGATGTAATTGAGTTTGTATCCTTCACTCCTGGGGCTGCCACTTGACTACTGTATTCCCTCTGAGTTGTTGGCTCTGCAGGTTTGATGATCCCCTCGAGTACTGTTGTGGATACTATAGAGACAATGGTGTTCATTGTTGGCAGAAGGGAATGGTGAATGGAACGGAAGTTGGTAAGAAGCCATGCCACAACCCCAGAATCTACATAAGTTGGGATAGCGTGCATTACTCTGAAGCTGCAAACCAGATAGTAGCCAAAATGATTCTTGACGGATCAATGTCAGATCCTCCGGTACCCATCAACGAGGCATGTCACAAGACTGTCCAGTCATGAGCTCTGTCTCTAATACCATCCATCAATGTGACATTATCTTCATATTTATGCATTAACTGCTAAGCGTTCAATGTGAAACCAATGGTTTGTGTCTGGAGATGCTGTCTCTTTACTTGAAACAAAGTTGAGAACCGTGATAA
The DNA here is from genome assembly GCA_024520975.1 of Erythroxylum areolatum. Classification (NCBI taxonomy): domain Eukaryota; kingdom Viridiplantae; phylum Streptophyta; class Magnoliopsida; order Malpighiales; family Erythroxylaceae; genus Erythroxylum; species Erythroxylum areolatum. The sequence goes on from JANIJH010000003.1 coordinate 19,466,875, forward strand.
AAAAAAGACCTAAGATGATCGACTCCACTGGGGATCGAACCCAGAATCTCTGGTTCCGTAGACCAGCGCCTTATCCATTGGGCCATGGAGTCGCTGTTAGATATGTAAACAAATAAAATCATAAAAATTTAAAATTTAAAAAAATTAGTTTTAATTAAAAAATGAACATAAAATATTTTAATTTTTAGATTCAATAATTATCGGTTATTTTTAAACTATTTAAATATATAATATCTTATTTTAATTTAGTTCTCTAACCTTTTCTAATTTATAATTTTGAGTCAATATATTTTGCTATTTTAATTTTTATTTATGTATTATTTTTTATAAACCAAAATTTCGGGTACAATTTAATACAAAAATTCAGTATCATAACTCATGTTATTACAAATTTCCTTTACAAAATATTGAAGTAAAGTTTCCAATTTAAGAAAAAAGGTTCAAAAATAAGAAATTATAAAAAATTTATATGGGGTAATCTTTATGTTAATTATAGTTTAAAAAAGGGTGGTTAAAAATAACGTTTTAGATCATCAAATATCTGAGTCACTGAAAGGCTATTTAATTAACAAAATTTAAAATTTAAAATAATTTACTAATATAATTTAATTAATGATTTTCTTAATTTCTTGACTGAGTGCCAGCAAAGTTCTTTTTATATTTAAAGCTTATAATCTTATCATATAAAGTATTTTTTATTTACTAATTCAAATCATTTTATCGTACCTTTTAATTAGAGTTCATTTAATATGATCCTGATTCAAATCATTGGTAACGTAAAAGTAACAAAACTATAGCTAAACTAAAAGGAGAAAATATTTGTCTATCTTGTGAATTGATCCAAACTCTATTGGTTTATACTCTACAGTCAATCGATTGGTTGTAGTCTAATGATATAATAATTTTAACGCATTTTTTATTTTATACCTTGAGATAAATACACATTACAAATAAAATTATTAAATTATTTATATTGCATTTATGTATTATCCTTAAATTGTGCATAACTATTGTTTTATTAAGATTAAACATTAAAAAAAGTAAATGGATTAGCATACGTTATATTTTTCCTTATAAATGAAGTAGTTGATCTTATAGACTAAAGTAAGATGATACTTAAGCAAATATGAGGATATTTATTAGAGAATAAGTTTACTGAACTAACTCCATATGAGAAATCTATTTGAAACATTACTTGTATGTCTATGAAAAATCTTATTGTAATGATTATATAAGTGATCATTTGATTTGAGATCTCCAAAGTTATCTTGTATAAGAATTGCTATATTTTGATACTCCTTATGACATGTACTAGTCCAGGATAAAGTGTTAAGGAGAATGTTTCGTTGTTTTGAATTAGTATTGATTCAGAAAATCCTTGGCCAAGGTAGAATGACACTATAAAAATAGTTTTCAAATGTCATTAATTAAATCAATTACTAATAGTGAAAAGTAATGAAATTAGACTTAAATATAGTAAATATTAATTTCATGCTTTATATTTAATCGAAACATTATATGATGAAAGAATTTAATTATACGAAAAAATATGCAAGGAAAAATTAATCAAAATAACTTTAATGTTCTTGAATATTTGGGTGGTTGTCATGTATTGTTAGATGCTAATCTTAATCTTTAGATGTAAATGTTTTATTAGATAATTAAAGTTAAATTAAAGGATAATAATTTATCTAATTCTAAATATAATTTAATGTTATAATTTATATCTATTAACATATTTAGGAACCTAATGAGTCACACACACAAAATAGGTTGAAGAGAGAAAAATGTTCTAATCAAGTTGGACTTGATTATAAAATCTAAGAAAATTTATGACTCAATATGAGATATTAGATCTTATTTGAACATAATTGGTATTTAATGAGTTACTTGTAATTCTAATTAAAGTTTAATTGAAATAAGAATTTAATTTCAATTAAATTACTTTAATGTCTAAAACATATTATAAATAGGCTTATGCTTTAAAGGAGCTGGCACTTTTTACTTAATCCTCTCTGCAATAGTTGTAGAGTTCTCTCAATACATTTTATGGATATTGTTAGAAGTTGGACACTTGTGTGACTAAGGTGGTTGAGATGAGTCAATTTTAAAAATTATTCAATGGATATGACAAAAAATGATCAATTTTTTAAATACGATACGAATTAAGATTCACACTTTATTATGATTTATGTCTTAATCATTTTATTGAATTTAATATTTATTTCCTCTATATCAAGGCCTAGTACTACAACTTTCCTTTAGTAGTTCCAATTAAACCACTTACCAAGATTTCATATTAGACAGGAAATGCTAAGTCTGAGTCAAAGTTAATAATTTAGGGATGTAAAGCTTAGTTGAAGCATATATTATCCACTAAGTTTAGAATTAAATTGGATAAGAAAAGGTTATGAGATATTCAAAACGATGGGTATAATCTTACAGACCCATCAAACAAATTGTTTGTTTCAATGTATACTTACAATAGAATGGTTCTCAATATACGTAGTGGGAAGATGAAATTTGAAAATTTCAAATCTCATGATAATATGTCCACTTGGAACTGGTGCCTTTCTTGATACATTAAAAGTATAGTTAAAAGGCTACAAGATGTTGAAAGATTCACTTTCATGATAAACTCAAATAGTTTATTTTGGATATGATTGTAAATTTATCATGTCTATAAGAAAGCTAATGAGAATAGAGTTATACTCTTCAGTGCGAGTATGTAGAGACATATTGCTCATAGAGAACAACAATTTGTACTTTCAATTGTTGAAAATATAATTGTCCAAGAATGACTCTTATTGGATATAAAAAGGTAACAACTTAAGTATAAGGATTAGATATATACAGATGGATACGGAGCTTGTTTACCTATTCTAGTCAAAATACATAGATAATGTACTAAAGGTGTTTAATGTTTGAGATATTTGATAATTGTTGTATTAAAAATATCCATTATTCTATGTATGAGTTAATTGTTGAGTTTAATGTTTTATGGATATTAACTTTGGAAGTAAGTCTTGATATGTTTTATTTAGAACAATATTATTTTGAGATTGGAAAGGTTCCAATATAGTAATACTTTCTAATTAGGCCATAATACATTTTTTATTTAGTAAAAATGATTATTTGGATCATAAATTCTTTAATGAACTTAGAATAGTTCCTTGCATTGTTTAGGCTGTAATGTATTGTAGAAGATTAAAGTTATTGGGCATGCAAAATGAGCTAAGGTCTCACGAAAGGTCCAAGTACGTATTTAGGCAAATTTTCTTAATAATCATAATAATTGAGATGAGAGTTGTAAGAATTAAGCAAGAGCACATTATAAAGAATCTTATAGAATTCTCTCATTAAACTTCTACCCCAGCCGTAGCATAATCATCATATGGAGATATTATTTAAGATAAATGATTGGCTGAGTGCAAGTAGGAGATTGTTGGTTTATTCCTTACAACTAATCGGTTGGTTATAGTCTAGTAACATAATAATTTAAAGGAATTCTTTATCTTATACATATTAAAATGAAAATGATAAAAGTCCACAAAATAAATATCCATTGCAAATAAAATTATGATGAGATTACAATTATGAGATTCATATTGCATTTGTTTATTATCCCTAAATTATTTTTAGTCATTGTTTTATTAAGGCTAAACATTAACAAAATGTAAAAATACTAACACACGTTAAGTTTTTCCTTATAAAAGAGTAGTTGATCTTATAGACTAAAGTATAAAGATAAATATGTGGATCTTTATTAGAGAACAAGTTCATTAACCGACCTTATATGAGAAATCTATTTGGAACATCACTTATATGTCTATGGAAATTCTCATTGTGATGATTGTATAAGTGATACTTTGACTTGAGATCTTTAAAATTATCTTGTATAGAGATTGCTATGTTTTGATACTACTTCTTATAACTTGCTTTAGTCAAGGATAGCTCAATCAATAATCATTAGATATAATATGAACTATATGGAGGTAACTAAGTGATCAATATAGGATTCATCACCCTAAAGTAATTAAGGAGAATGTTTTATTATTCTCAATTAGTATTGATTCAAAAAGTCTTTGGCCAAGGTGTAATAATGCTTTGAAAATAGTTTTCACATATCATTAGTTGAATCAATTATTAATAGTGGATATCTAATAAATTTTGATTCAAATAGAGTAAACATCAATTTTATGCTCTATGTATAATCAGAACATTATATGATAACAAGATTTAGTTATATATGAAAAGTATGCATGAAAAGGTTAGTCAAAACTACTATGACATTCCTAAATATTTAGGTGATCATAATGCATTGTTAGATGCCAATCTTAGTCTATGGATATGGATTTTTAATTAGAAAATTGAAGATAAACTAAAGAAGTTTAATTTATCTAATCCTAAATATAATTTAAGGTTATAATTTATATCTGTTGCTAACATATTTGGGAACCTAATAAGTTATACACAAAGAATGCGTTGAAGAGAGAAAAGTATTTTAATTAAGTTGGACTTGATTGTAAGATTTAAGAAACTTTATGATTAAACATGAGATATTTAATTAATAAAGATCGATATGAGATATTGAATCTTATTTGTCAATAATTGGTATTTAATACTAATTAATTGTAATTATAATTATAATTAAATTAATAAAATGTTCAAAACTTATTATAAATAGATTTAAGTTTTAAGGAGCTATCACTCCTTGCCTAACCCTCTCTGCAATAGTTGCAGACTTCTCTCAACATGTTTTGTGAATATCGATAGAGGCCAGACACATCTATGACTACAATGGTCGGATAAGCAAGTTTTTAAAGCGATTCAAGGGATACGACAAAAAAACATCAAGTTTTAGAATAAGGTACAAATAAAGATTTACGCTTTATTATAATTTATGTGTTAATCATTTTATTGAATTTGAAATGATCTTAACTTTTGAGAAATTAAAACAAAAAGATTTTATGATGATTATGCTATGGATGGTATTAGATCCTGCCCTTATTTCCTAACAAACGCTTCAACGTTTGGAACCTCCATCACCCGTTTGGAGACATATCTTAAATCTTCGAATTTTATCATGATTTAATAGCCCTTAGTAGTTAAGAAATCTACACATAACTTACCTCCTCTAAAAGCATTAAGATATGATACGAAGAAGTTATTACATTCTATTTTTTTAAACAAGATAGGCATGTTAATTCATGTTATTTGAAAGTATTTTTAACTAACTATTAAAAGGATTATCCTAACTCTGTTAGCAGACTTTTCCTTTTCATGCCTCATCCTCTCCCAAAGATAAGGACACTAAAACCATTATTATAAGTGTCAAAAGACTTCAACTTTTCAAGCAATTAAATTAATTATTAATGTTTTAAAAAAAGGACCAGAAATCAAATTGGTCAAAGGAAAGATTTAAGGTTTACAGGTTTAACCGGTATTAAACTACTATAAAACTAGTATATAATAAATAAAAAATAAAAATTATAAGAATAAGTAAATAAAATATATTAATGAAATAAAAAGAATACACTAATGTCTATTATTGTATAATGAACTAATAATAAATAAAATCTAATAATTCAAAATAAATTTGAATCTAACATAAAACTTAATGTAATAATAAAAGTCAAATTTGTATTTTTAAAGCAAGTTGTGTCTCATTATTGTTAAAAATTTCAAATTCTCAAACGCTAACTAAAGACTTATAAATCACACTTTCATCCAAAGTATTTATTGGAACCCCTCCCTGGTGAGTCGCGTGCAATGGTAAGAGGCGTGCTTGTAAAAGCAACAAAACCTTGAGGTTGGGTGTTCGATTCCCACCAAA
>JANIJH010000003.1:19491611-19506665 GCA_024520975.1 Erythroxylum areolatum
TGATTTGTGTTGGATGCCGCGGTATAACCCGCAAACACACGCTGGGTGGGAAATGCTAGCCCAGGTGTAGGGTCCAACAGTATTTACATCAACTTTTTCTACTATATTCAAATAAATTACTAATTAGTAACATATAGAATAATATTGTAAAATTGTAACACATTATAATTTTAAGTTAAATTTGATCAAAATATGATATAAATTTACCATCAATAGATATTCTTAATTTATTCGTTGTGAAAAATACATTTTCTTCATAAATTTCCTTTTTAAGTTCATTATAATCAAGATCAGATGACGGTTCTTCTTCGATCCAAAAATTAGTATGGTCCATACAGTCAATATTAACTAGATCACATGTTCTCTTACTACTAAACACTTTTAATACATAATAGCGAAATTATAAAATCAATAATAAAAATACAAATATTGAAAAATAAAACAAATCAACAAAATACTTGTTCTTTATTATCATATTATAAGTAACATAAATAAAGTCACTGAGTCTTTCGTGTTCCAATTGATTTATTTTCTTTGTATGGATACATTAAAAAATTACTCCAATTATGTTCACAACCTGATGTAGAAGCAATTTAATTAAGTAATCTAATAACAAGTTTTTCTCAATGTTGGAACACTTGTACCAAATAATCTCCACTACATCTATATTTTAAATTAATAGTTATGAGAAATAAAAATATTATTAATAAATAAAAGATGAATTAAAACTATAAAAACTTGTTAGGTTGCATGTTTTTATCATAAGTTCTCTCTTTATAGATGATCTAGTGATACTCCCTAAACTTTTATGATACAATTTAATTTCATTTATTACCTATGATTGCTTTTCAATGAAGAAATACCTTTGCATTTAATCATATAAAAGAAATTGCTCATGATATCATTCGTACATGCATCTCTACTACATAAGCAATAAGGATTGAAATAATAAGTTATTAAGTAGATCCTTTAAGTAAGATGCTTATCCTATCATCGATCAAGAATATCCATATAAGGCTTCTACAATTCTCTTTCCCTTTAAAAAGACTCATAATGGTTTTGCGAGTTTTATACATACCATCATATATATACCTTAAAGATAACTTCTCATCTGAGTCAACAATCCTAATAAGTGGAGCCATAATCTTCACAATGATTAAGCAACTATCACAAATTTATTATATAGAATAATATCACAAACTTCTTTTTCTAGGCAGTCCGAAGTCTAAATCGATTTGACTTGACCCATTTTGTTTTTTAAAATTAAAAATAAAAATGACATTATTTTTCATAAAATAATTTACTTTTCCTTATAGTTGGCGAATCTCAGGCCAGGTGAGTCTGACCCGTTGACTTCGAGCTAGGTTGACTTAGGCTTGAGCCTAATTACCAAGCCTAGTTTACTTATCAATAATTTTTGAAGTAGTTGTTTATGTTCATAAATACTTTTCAAAGTAACAATTGTAGTTGCAAACCTAGTAGTCGTAAGGTACACCATCTCAACCCAATCTTCTTGCCTTCTTAACAAAGACAAAAATGTAATATGATTATACACAAAAATTATGATCTTAGATGCACGTGAAGTAAGACTAAAAATATAGTCCATATCGTCAATATCTTTTAAAATAAGATTATTCGATGAGCACCATTGTCGCACCCCACTACCATAGAGTACATATCGGAACACCCGGAGGACATTTTAGTACGTAACCTATAATAATGAGATGTTAGAGCAGTCATTATAATCACTTACCATGGCATCACCACTCAAAGCGTAAATATCACAATCTTTTAAAATTGAATGAATTCCTCCTTTCATTTCATAGGAATCGAATATGTATATTATAGCTTTACAAACCATCCATACATGTACATCATCATATCTTAATACAAAATATGCTGCATGAAAGGGGAATTATACAAAAATCTATCTAATCCTTCAATCAGCTTCAATCCCAGCTGACCGACCTTTGAGTCATTTCTTCTTTTTCTCAAAAGTACAAGACTATACTTCCTGTAGTGTCTTTCAGCAGCTAATGTCCTCTCTCAGTCCTGAAAAATAAACGAGCAATTTTGGTAAGTTTTGCGAACTCAATGAGGTAACCATCATCAATGGCTCACTCAATTCATATAACACTTCACACGTGTAAACATATAATTCACATCTTTGCATTTTGCATATATCATCACATTCTCATTTAAATATAATATAACCATACATTTCAATCATTCAAACATACATATTAAAATGCACATGAAATGCTCATGTGATTCATTTCCAATTATTACATTGTTGTGACCGAGTGTCTAAACTGTCCCGTATCCATTGTGGATATTAGACTCATTGCTACTGTCCCTTATCCATTGGGAATATAGGGCTCACTTTACATAGTGAGCCTTTGGCTCTTAATTACATTCATATTCTGAGTTTTAAGCTTTTTTTCGATGACTACTCAGGTCACAACTCTCATTTATCTGATCATACGTTCATGTAATAAAATGCATCTCACATATTCAATCAATCACATTCACATTTATCTTCAAACCTTGGTCCGACATTCAAAGATCATATTAAGAAGCACTTATTTTGTCGCATTCACATATAAGTAGCAATTCAATATCAAATTCATGCATCATAAGTGTCGGACCTTTAGTGTCTAGAATTCAACACAAGCAAATCACATTCGTAAGATAATCTAACACAAATAATTAATTGAACAAGACTGTCTAGGTTACTAACAATTTGCTCCCGAAGCTGTTCTCTCGAAGTCCTGGCAACATCCGAATGTTGACGTTCTAATTGCTTCTCTATATCATGCAATACGTATACATATGACAATTTTGCACAATTGTATAAGTGTCTATTAATGCACATATATGTATATGAAATATGCACAATGCATGTTTAATGATATTCCCGACTATTTTTTCATTATTCTCATCACTTTATCTTTCATATATCAAAACTCGCCTAAGTATAATTTGAACTTAGGTTTACACCTCACTAAAACCATTATAATCAAAATTCATAGCTCTTTTGGTCAATTTAGATTTTTCCTGAAACATACTTTTAGGTCAACTTTACATGTTCTTTCTGACTAGGAAATGAAGTAATTTGGCAACACTTTCTTCTAGAAAATTGTTCCCCTATGTCTTTAGTTTCTAATAACACTAAGATCATACAATTTGATTTAGTATTCAGAAAGTTATACTCAAAATACTTCGGACTGGGTAGGTTCAAAATTTTGACTAGTGCATGATCATACACTCCAATTTGTACAACTCATATCTCTCAATTAAAATAAAAAAAATTTACAAACTTTATACCAATTGAAAGATAAGAGAATAATATACAACTTTTATGAAGAAAACTTTGTCTGATTCGGCCTACATCAATACAGTTTATTCGATAATTACAGAATATGATTTTCTATCACTGGTAGTGCTGCATCCTAAGCTAAAACTGAATTTAAAGCTAAATTTCAAGACCCTGAAGGACATAATTAAAATTCAATTTCTTCTTAAAAATTTTATCCGTATGTCTTTAGTTTAATATAAATTAAAAATTATTCTATTTAGAAACATGCAGGTCAAGATATAGTCAAAATACCAAAGCATGTTCAATAAAAATACTCTAGTCAAGAAATTCCAGAACTCCTCATCAATTTTGTCCCAAATTCATCAATCAATCTCTTCCAAATGATTTTAGATGGATATAATTTTTGTTAGAGATGTAGAATAATGTGTTTCGAGTCTGTTGATTCAAATATTATGTCATTTGGAGGTCGGAAGAAAAGGTTATGGTGAAAAGAATAAGGAATGTTTGAAATAGTCCCTCTTCGGTAGCCATAGAAGTCACGATCTTGCACTTGCACGATCGTGATATTCTAGTCCCTTGCACGATGTAACGATCGTACATGAGTGCATGATTGTGACCCACAAGAGACATCAGAAAAGTCTGCACAATCATGCTTTTCCATCCTTTTTTAAAAAGTCACGATCATGCAGAAGCAAGATGGTGCTTTTCTTTCTTCTTCCGAAACCCTACAATTTTCTTCTTCATTCTTTTCTTTTCTTAATCTTCCATTTCTAACCTTATACTTCCCCCATTTCGACTTCCATTCAACTCCAATCATCCATAAATAAGTCCAAAATCCCAGACTAAAATATAACCACCAAAAATAGAAAGTCACACTCACGCATATCACTATTTTTCTGCTCTTTCTTCACTGCTGCATTTTCATTTTATGCATTCTCTTCATTTTCTTCTTCTAACTATCATTTTAATCATTCTATAAAGCACCTCTATAAAGCAAGACATCACCTCACTCTATGTTTTCATTAACTCTAAATTTATGTTTGTTCATTTCTAAAAACACCCATAAATTCATGTATATACCATAGAGACAAACAAAAACAAAGCATTCATCAACTTATTTTTCTAAAAATTTCTGCGCTCGTCTCATGCACGTTTTCATTGATCTTTCAACTCCAAAAATTATTTTGACACTATCTTATAACATTTTGATCCTCAAAACACATACAAAAAATATCAATATTATCATCCTTCATCTACGATGTTCATGAAAAATATCCATTTTTCTCTTGTTTATGTAATGTCAATAAAACACCAAATTTATCTCATATACCAACAACTCATAAGGATTTACATGCACTTACTTGATAAAACTTCAAATTCTTCAAAACCTCAAGAAGTGCTAATTTCTCATAGCCCCCACATACATCATCTTGAAGGTAGATTGGTTTAGATTTTCTTGTGGTAAAAGAAAAAAGATAACAAAGTGGGAGGGGTAATAGGCAAATGAAAGCAAGATGTATCTTTGGTGAAAGTTTGATGAAAAACTCTGTAAAAAAGAAGAAGCTTGAAGAAGATAGCTACGAAAAAGAGAACTAGGACAAGAACAACAGGACTTAATCTTTCGAGTTATAAGAAACGTGACTTTGTCTTTCAAATGAAAAGAATGGTAGACTTAGTAAGATTTGGCTTGGCTTGGCTTGGCTTGGCAAGTGACACTTGTCACTTTTCCACTTATCCAATTTCTAAAACTTTAAACTGGGTTTTCTAATTAAACCAGTCTAATCATCTCCAAAATTTTACTCCAATTTGTCTCTAAATTTTTAATATGATTATCTCACAAATTCTAAAATCATATGTAAAATTTCTTCATTATCGTTTAACTCTCATTTCTATTTCCATTCATCAATTTACTTACTACTTGGCATTTTTTCTAGTCCTGTAATGTCCAACATTTTCAAAAATTTCCCTAAAATTTCTAATCCAATAATTACACTCTCCAAATTAGTTTTCAATACAAATAAACCACAATTCTCAATAAAATCACATATCACATATAAAATCAATTATACCCAAAAATTATCAATGAATGCATGTACAATTATTTTAATGTGCAAAAGTTAGTATTCATATGTATGTGTATGTCATATTATGCATGAGCATAAATTACACTTTCTAATTTCACTATAATCTCACATATATACTATTTTAGCCTTAACATGAGTAAAGGGATGTTACAAGCACATAGAGACAATAAATATGCTCATACTTTGATTGTAACAAGTACTTTGTTGGTATATAATTGGTTGCATTATCTGTAATAAAATGCACAACATTTTATGGTCCAACCCACTCGATAATTTCAAAAATAATTCAGACAAAGCAAGAACACTTTTTACCATATCAGAAGTATCAATAGACTTGATAAAAGTTGTTCTAATATCAGAACGAATTAAGAAATTAGTCAAGGTTCTTTGTCGTTAAACAATGCACCCATCTATCATAATAATGCATCATGTTGTTTCCCAATTAGACTTCTGTGTATCCATAATCAATTGACATTTTTTTAAAATCTTAAAGCAAAGGCACATGAATCTTTAATAAGAACGTGTCTTAAATCTTGGACTATCGTCATTGTAGCATCTATTGTTTCTTAAAAATAGAGTGAATTCAAAGCATTTAAAGAATACATGAATGATAAAAAACCAGCTAGCCTATGCTCATTTACATTGCAAAACAACATCCTTATCAACCAAAATACTTTTTAAACTAGGATGAGAACTAGAAATAGTTCCTAGAGGAAAATAAGAATCTATGTTAACAATTTTTTCCCTTTTCCTTTATCTAAGACATGTTGTATTTCATTATATCCAATAGATACATTATGAGCCTTTTTGTTTTCCTTTTTTTGTCACTTCAAATAATTTCCAGTCTTTTCACATACATCAAATGGTTTTTTTTTATAAGAAGCAATATTATCCTTAACATCAGAAAGTTTTTTCATTCTATAAATACCTCCCCCTTTAAATATTCGTCCGCCAAACATGCAATTATTTTAGGTATTTCCATTAGATGTTTGAGAAGAAGAAAAATAATCTCATGTTGGATCAGACTTACTATGATAGAGGATGCTAAGTTAATCGAATCTTTTTTTTTTATAATTTCATATCCTCCTTTTTAATTTTAATGTAAAAAGTAGAAAAATAATTTACAATATCTACCAAAATAGCCAAACAAGATTAAAATATCTTTTTCTTTTTATTCAATATAGAATAAATGTGACACGAATATTTATAAAAAAATTAAAAATTTCTATTTATATTAATTCACTATAATAAAATTTGAGAAAATTAATTTAGAAGCAGTCCATTATCATGAAAAAGTAAAATCAATGAATTAAAGGTTATACTAAAAGCTTCTTCGAGTCTTTTTTTATGAACATGTAAGCTTAAGTCTGCTATCAGGTTTATACTTAATATAGTTAAAAAAAGCAATTAATGTTGATAAGTGAAATATATAACTCAATTCACAAGTTATTGTATGAATAATTATATTATTATTTTCTTCAAATTAATTTAAATAAATAAAACTCATTGTAAATATTAAAGGAATCAATATAACTTATAGTAATATCAAATTAAATTTAATTATGGTACAATTAAAAATTATAGTTCAAATATTGTTAAAGTAAATATAGAAAAAATTTAAAAACATAAAGTGAAATAATTAGATGGACATAAGCACTCAAAAGTATTATTGATTAAATTGAAAGCATGTCAAAAATTAAAGAAAAGTACGTAACCTATTCCTTCACCTTTCTTTTCTTTAGTGTTACCACATAAACAAGTAACTTTAAAAGACTATATTACAATAATATTTCTTAATGAAGAAAGAGCTTAATTATGTTTCTTATAAAATTTTGTTAATATAGCCGCCTATAAGTCTATATCTCATTATCTCTTTGAAACTAAGAAAAGTAATACTTTAATTGGTAGCAAAAAGTAAACAATAAGGATAAATTAGCAAGATCTCTTTACAAGCTATTAATATTTCACAGTCAATTTATCAAATTTAACTATTGTATCTAGATAAACTCAAAGTGACTATACATATACAAGATAACCTATCAGTAGAATGGTGAATGAAAACACACTCACTTATTAATCTATGCTTAACTTTAAATCAATTACCAAACTCTGATAGGTCTGCTCCACTTTAAATGGTTGAGTGTTTATGTAAAATCTTGCCTGAATATTGTTTGTGTTATTCAGTTTTTGGCTTTTAGAACAACAAATTGGATACTTCCACACGAATATATATAACATAAAACCCAAAATTGAAGATTAAATTGGATAACTGATGAAGCTATCAACTGCCTTATGTTTATCTCTTAACATATTTGAACCTTGAGTAACCAATTTGTAATTTCATGAGCAAATTGGAACTCTAGAGAATCATAGATTAATGATTAAAATTTGCATTTCACTCCAAAACCCATTCATCAACTCTTGGATTGCTTGATCATCTATCCATCGAATTCTTATACCTCATACGAACTTACAATACATCTAACTCCTTCACAATAACCAAGCCTCTCAAAATTATAAACTACATTCTACAACTTTTGGCCATCATGAAGAAATAGATCTCAGTAAGCCAACTTAGTGTAGTACTCAAAGCTTCTTAGGTTCTTAGGAAAAGAACTTTGGTCATGGACTCTGAGAGAGAGTCACTACATCGTAATGGCCATTGTAGCTCTGAGAGAGAGCTCTAATCCCGATGGCCATTACATCATGAAAAAGTCCATCTCAATGGATACTACAACTCTAAGAGAGAGAGCCCTAATCTTAATGACGTCTACATCATAAAGAAGTCCATCCCAATGGCCACTACAACTATAAGAAAGAGCCCTAATCCTGATGGCCACTACATCATGAAGAAACCCATCTTGAAGGCCACTGCAACTTTAAGAGAGAACCCCAATCAACAAGAGAAGCATTAATTTTAAGAAAGATCACATCTTTAACTTTAAAAAATGAAAAAGATATAAAACTTAAAAAAGACCAGAGCTTTACCCAGGAAAGGAAGCAATAAGAAGGGAAGACGATAAAGACCAAAGATTAAAGGCAAGAATGATTTTGATTTATAAAACATCATTTATGGTTTATAAGGTTAACCAATTCACTAATAAACAGATCAATTCATTGATAAATGACCAATTTTTATATAAGCAGGTTATTAAATCAAACTAAATTAGAAAGCTAATTGATTCATATTAATTACAGTCAAATAGTTCGATCCAGTTTGGTTTTTAAAAAATTGTTAATTATACATAGATAAGACAGAGGCTTTTGTGTGCATATTCCTTTTTATTTTTTGGTTTAATGTAATACACACCTCACCTTCTTTATGCATAACACCTCTTCGACTTCTTTCCCTCTTGAGAGCTCACAAGTAACTTAATGGAATAATATTTACCTTTTTTACTTCATTTATGCAGTCAAAATAGTTAATTAATTAATGTAAATTAAGATAATATTATGACAATTAATATTTTAACTATGTGCATGTGACATTTAGGTTATTTTCTTAATGAATATTATATTACTAACCTTACTATGGGCAATTGAGTTTATTCACTAACCTTGTCCAAACCTACCTATTGAGCTTGTGGTCCTCACAAAATATATTTTATCCTAATTGATGCATCATTAAGTATTCTTTTCAATTGTCAATTTAAGCATTATGTAGTGGTGTGTGGTAGAGGTTAGTGAATTAGATTTAATGAATCCTAAATCTAATGTGGAACCATAATTGTTGATCAATTTCTCTTGTCTTTAGGAGATAAGTCTCTAATATTATTATTTATATAAACTTCGAAACTTTGGAATTTTGGTCTGGTTGATTAAGCTATTGATTTTTTCCATTTAAAGTTATTGTTTGTTGCCTAAAAATTTGATAATTGTTGTTAAGAGTCAAATCTATAAGTTTATGAAGTTATGATATGCCTCTTATTTTTTAAATTTCATTTTTCATACTCAATTATTGGAAATTTTCATAAACATGGACATGTTATTTCCAAGAGGCATACCATTCATACAAGTATTTGCATATGTTTTCGACAAGGTCCTTCAAACAAAAGTGAATGAAAGTAGCGTTCTTTTTCAAATTCCTCAACGTTGAGATGTTTTCACTATTCGATCTCTTTTTAGAGTGTCTTATTGTTCAAATTAGTTTTACGAATCACTTAATTTTTACTCCTATAATATCATCGAAAACAACCTCCTTAACGATGAGATATTGCTGGGTTGAGTCATAAGTTGTTCATAGATCGTATGACCCATCTCGAGATTGAAGATACGATATTTTTAATTGTGTAGCATTGCATGTTTACAATTATGTAATCTCCATTTATCTATAAACATGCCATCTCCCGTTATTTACAATTTTATCATCTTTAATTATTTACAATTATGTAATTTCAACTTAATTGCAATTATACTATTTCAGTATATTTACAACTTTTTTACTGATAATTTAAAATAATAACTTATTTTGAAAGTTCTGTCTTAATATATTTTATTTATTATAAATTTTCCTCTTTTGAATATTTCATCGGTATTATGATAAGTTTACTATAGTTTACATATTATTTTTGACTATTTATCTTTTGTTTAATATAGCATTTAGTTATATTGATTTCAAATAATGCTTTGGATAAAATAGAATATATTATACTTATGAATTTACCTCTCATAAGTCTAAGCATTCAAATATTTTGATTGATTTTATTTTCTCCCAATATTGATCAATTTGTTTTGCTGAGATTTATGTTGGTAATGAAATTATCCTATAGAAATGTTTATTGTTTAGTAAGATGCTTAGATTAGTGAAGAGAATATACTGAATATTATAGATTGACGCAATTTTGCTATCTTGTTGACAGTTAATTAATGTATTTGGTTATGCTATTTAATATATTTCTATTGCTTATGAATGAATATATATTTTGATGCTTAATAGAGTCTAGCATTTCGCATTTGATGGTCACTTTTACGGATCATTTTAAGGAAGTTAAAAAAAGAGAAAATATCATGATCCTTTTTTGCAAGCATATTAATGTTGCTTTTGTAGTTTTTCTTTAGCTTTGAGTATCCTCAATTCTTTTTCATTTTGAAGCTTAATGGGACTAATCACAAATAATAAGTTAAATCTCTTATGATGAACTTAATGATCATGAAATTGGACAAGGCCTTAAGAGAGAACTCCTTTGTTAAACTCACTACTGAGAGTTTTGCTAATGATAAGAAAATTTATGACAATTGGGAGTACTTGAACCAATGTTGTTTGATGATTATAAGGTATCACATAGAAGAACCTATACATGATAGGATTCCAAAGACTGAGAATGCTAAAGTTTTACTTAAATCCATCAATAAGAAATGCAATAATTTCTTTAAAAATGAGAAGAATGAGCTCTTAAGCACTTTGCATTATACTATTTATGATGGTGTTAGTGGGATTAGATACAATATCAACAAGATTGTGGCTTGTTATCATAAGATTAAGGTGATCAGTATGGAGTTTGATTAGGACTAAATTGTGTGGTTTATTACAGGGTCTCTTCCATCTCAATGTGACTCCATTAGGCTTAGTTACAATGCTAAAGAAAAGTAATAGACTATAAAGGACATCGCCACCATTCTTGTTAAGGTGGAAGATGACATTAAGAAATAAAGGGCAAGAAGCATGAAATTAGTTACAACCTCAAATTACAGTAGTTAGAAAAGGAAACCTACACCAAATAGTACCATTAACAAAAACCTTACCATCCACTGCTTTTAAGAATGAGGGTTTGGAAGGAAAATTCAATTATTATTAGAAGTTTGGGCACAAAAAGGCAAATTAAGAAAGTTTAATGCTAGAATAAAAATAAAGTAATCTTTTCATGATGATTTACGTAGCATCCAATATTGTTAATGTGCCTTACAATTCTTGGTGATTAGAAACTGGTGCTACAATCCATCTTACTAATTCCTAATATAGGATGACGATCAGAAAGATGTCAAATAATATGGATAACATGTATATATGGACGACAATACAAGAACCAAAGTTGATTTTTTAGGGACAATAAAGTCACAACTTATTACAAGACATTTTTTAGAGTTAGACGAAGTTACATATATACCTTAAATTAGGAGAAATCTTCCATTATATAGAACAAGCAAATGGGCTATATTTCTAAGCAAAGAATATAAGGTTGATGAAGGGTGAGATTCTACAGGACCTTGACTTTTCAAATATTGACACTTATTTCAACTACATAAAAAGAAAGTTGATTGTCAATGTTAGAAATTCTAAATTTGATACAGAACTACTTGGTTTAATCTCTAATGATATTTATGGGACTTTTACTCCTTCAATGATAGGTCGCTATAAGTACTTTATCACTTTCAAATTTTTCCTGTTATAGTGTTGTTGAGCTCATTCATGAGTAGTCTAAATCTTTGAAAACCTTTAAAGCCTTCAAAGTAAAAGTAGAATTTCAACAAGGAAAAGGATTTTGATGATTCTTCAGGATACCAAAATCTTATATTGACATATTGTTGTACCAACACTCTTAAAATGATTAATTTTAATGATTCCAATTATACAGGCTATGTAGATGATAAGAAATTAACCTATACTTACATATTTATAATGACAAAAGGAGATGTTTTATAGGAAAGTTTTAAACAATAACTTATAACTTCTTTGATTATGGAGGTAGAGTATATGACACACTTTAAGGCCACTTGTCTTGAAATATGATTGTAGAACTTTATTTTAGCATTGGAAGTTATAGACTCTATTTTGAGGCCACTAAAATTACCTTGTGATAAGTCCTTTTCTATATCTTTCTCTCAGAACACTAGGAGTACTTCTCGCTCAAAGCTTATTGATAAGTTCTACTTTGAAAAAGAAAAAGTTGTAGAGTCTATAACTATTATCAAACACATGCCTATAAGTAGCATGTCATCAAATCCACTAACTAAAGGCTTACCTATACGTGTGTTTCAAGAATATATCTCTCTTATAGGACTGCTAGGAACTTAATTTTCTTTGTTTTAGTTAGAGTTTTGTTTTATATTTTATCATTTTTTTAGGATATTTTTTAACCCTTCATTTATAATGAGTGACAAATTGATGATATTCATTCTACTGAATCCATATTGATGTTAATATTATAATTAAAAATTATTAGTGCTTAATTACATATAACATATGCATCTATTGATGCATTAGTTGTGTATGGTTATTTTAGTTATAAATATTATTGTGAAAGCATTATGGTAATATTATATTATGAAAATGAGAGAAGTTAACCTAATTAATTTATTTTTATGGTATTATTTTAATTGCCAATTTAGGAACTATATGGTTGTGTATGACAGAAGTTAGTGAACTGGATTCAATGAACCTTACGCTTTTCTATCGTGGTTTGATCTTGTGCTGCAGCAACTATTATGGAATCATAAATTTCAATCAATTTTCATCATCTTTTAAAAGGTAATCCCTTAATCTTAAAATTTGTACGTGCTTGAATTTACATAATTTTGGTTAATTGATTGAGACATATAAATTATGTCAATTTAAAGTTACTTTTGTTGCATAAAAATTAAAACTAATTTCTATAGCATTGTGGGATTTGTCACAGTGTTTTTTGTGAATTTGGCCTAATAATGGACAATGTTGGCCACTTCTCATTGCCATTTCCCAATAATCTTTAATTGTATACTTAAAATTTGATATGATAACTTGTTTATTGCATTTGATGATAACATTGGAGAGTCTTTCTTTTATAGACCTAAAGGAAGTTATTTGATGGCCACCTCATAATTTTATTTTAGGTATTTGATATGAACCCTGGTGAAGGAACACTTAAGATTTGAAATCCATAAGGAAAAGAAAACTCTAGAATTCTTTTTGAATCAAGAAAAGAACTCGACCCTAACCTAACCTATTGATTGGAACCAAAGTTATAAGTTGATCACTATAAGTCAACTTCAAGAGACTAGATTTAGTTATTGACTAAAGGACCAAGAGAAAGCTCTCACAATAGAGAAATAATCAAATTTTATTGACGATGAGATGATTTTCATAATACACCATATCACCTCTTTAAATAGGCACAAAATGATGAAAAACCTATAAGGAAATGTCTTATGGAATATTCTTAAACATAACTACATAGGAAAGATTTGACAAAGAATGATTCCCTTAACTAATGAATATAAATCTGCCTTAATTATCCTTAAATCTGAAATCCTTCCAAAATAACTTAACAATTAAAAATAAATGATGAAAGGAAGTCAAAACATGAAATTTTCATATAATCCCACATCTTTAACCTTTTCGAAAGGTAAATATGTAGATTGAGCTTCATTAAAAACAAACATATCCTTGCATATTGGACCCCAAGCATTATTTTTCATGCGTTAGGCTTTGCCTATCATCTTAGACCTGAAGATAAGCAATTAATCTTGGTAATGCCTTAGAATCTTTGACAACAACTTCATTATCTTAAATGTCGATAATCAACCATTATAAGGCCTCCTTCATGCACTTAGTTCTTATTCTTGTTATAAGATCTCCAATGCCTTATAATGGATTGGTGAGTGTTGATGCAATTTGATCTCCATCATTGCCTCTCTCCTTAAAAAGATTTGTCTTCTAATCACCTACATCAAATAAAGATAAGTCAGTAAAATTAAAAGTAGCACTAATATTGCCATAATGAATTTGTAAATCGAGCTTATAGGCATTGTCATTTATTCACTCCAATACTAGGAAATGTCCATCTTCTCTAGGTTACAATTTTCATTTCCTTTAGGCAACAAGGCTTTCTTTATGTATATAAACCCAAAACCAATCTTCAGGCTTAAAGGTAACTTTCATGCGCCCTTTGTTGTCTTGCTTTGTATGTTGATCATTTTTATCTCTATATTAGCTCGAATCTTGGCATACAAATTCCTTAAAAAATTTACCTTTCTCTTTTCATCAAAATTAGCACATTCATTATTCGGTAAAAGTAAAAAATATAAATGATTCAAAGATTAAATCCATACACAATTTTAAAAGGTGAATAAGATGTAGTGGAATTCACAACCCTATTATACGCAAACTCAATATGTGGTAAACACTTGTACTGTGATTTCAAGTTGTTTTTTAATGATGGTATGCAACTATGTAGTAAGAGTCTTATTAACTATCTCAATTTGTCCATCTGTTTGATGACGTACAATTATAGAAAATAATATTTTATTTCCTAATTACTCCACAAAGTGCACCAAAAATGACTTAAGAACTTAACATCTCTATCACTCACAGTTGTTCTCAGAAAACCATGCAAACTTGTATCTCTTTAAAGAACAACAAATGTGCAATAAAATTTGTCATCTTACTAAACTTATCAACAACAACAAATGTGTTGTCCTTACCACTGTGAGATCTAGGTAAACCCAATATAAAATCCATAGATATGTTAATTCTGTAGGAAAATCCCGGTGCGTGCATCACTTACACACGGTGCGGAAAACAAAAAAAATTGTTCCGGGATGTTCCCGAAGTCCAGGATCTATGTGTCTATACAAAGAGGTACTATAATTCTCAAACCATAACGACCAAAGGAGACCGTCTCTAACGGTATCCACGCAGAGGTCGGAAAACCTAACCGAATCAAACCCTTTGATCCG
>JANIJH010000003.1:19638668-19675880 GCA_024520975.1 Erythroxylum areolatum
AGAAGATCGTTGATCCTTGCAAGGCATCGGAAACTCCAAGATAGTTAGAAGCTTTTGTACTAAGTTAGTATTTTTGGTTAGCCCTCCAAGCATATCATCAAGAAACATCCTCATGTATTTTGGATTTAAACTTTGATATGTATTGTGTTTTTGAGATTGTTGTTCAATTTCTTCGAATTGTAATGGCATGAAGTTTCCTTGATGATGGGTGTGTTAGACTTTAATATGTTTGCGATAGAATGTATGAGAATGTTTGTGTGAATTGAATTTGCATGGATGTTGGGATCGGGTCCGATTTTTTGGGGGAGTTCACCGCGGCGAGGCCAAGTCTTGGCCGCGGCGCATCTCTTCTGCGAGGTGTTCGCCACGACGAGCATTCTGTTGCCGCGGCGAGGCCTCCTCTTCCCGCTGCTATTTCCTTCAGTTGTTGGATGTTTTCGGTCCTTCCTTCGCGCCCCTTACCCGGCGCCCTCGAGGGGCCACCTCGGGATGGGGATTCGGGACCCTGGCCCAACATCGTGGGGCTGGGAAGGTCTAAAAGTATGCAACCTTACCCCCTAACACCTATAAGATAATAAACCAAATATAGGAAAACATCATATATTTCATATAAAACATGTTATAAAGTTGCTAAATCATAACTAAATTTAGCCCCTACAAACATGCAAAATATGGATTGTCATAAAAGTAGGAGGATTTTGCGTACAGAAGGTCAATTTCAAGAAAATGACATAACAAGAGATGTAAATTTTGATGTTTGTGGGTCAAAATAGTGGTAACCATTGTGAATGGGAAAGCAACTTGTAAGAAAATAATGTGTTAATTTAGGGGTAAATTTGTCAATGTATAAAAACAAGTACCAAAAAAAAACTCAGAGATGGAGAGATTAGGTTTAGTAAAACAATAAAAATAAAAGTCCATATGATGATGGTGAATAAGGACATTAATGGGAAAGAGATTGATAAGGTAAACAATGATAGAGAAGACTTCAAATTAAAGAACTTGGCAAGAGAAGCATGAAAAAGCAAAATGAGACTGATTTTAGTCATATGACGTATTTTGAGTTTAGTAATTTTATTTTATTGAGGTGTATAAGAGAAAAAAACATAATAAGAGATGTTATAGGAAGTAAGGTTATAACTAAAATATGCCTTTGATGAGTTCTTGATTTCCCACACTAAAAGGTTTTGATTGTTCTTAAAAATAAATTTTTGGTCATTGTTTTAAATTGACAAGAATGATCAATTACTTGATATTTTATGTGAATGGAATAATTTAAGAATACAGACTATAATAGTCAATGAAATATTAAAAAATCATCAACCAGAGTGAGAATGAGAAAGAAAGGCTCCCAAAATATCATAGTGAACTAGTTGTAACAACTTTGTTGACACACGAGGTCATCATCATCATCATCACACCTAATCAGAAGTCCTGCAGTGAAGTGAAGTCTGGGAAAGTCTGATAGTACGCAGTCTTACTCCTACATAGTAGAGAGGTTGTTTCCTGTAAACCCACATGCAGATGTGACAGGAAAATAATGATGCAGGATAAAAGAGTAAATAAGTAAAAAAAACATGGCACACAAAACATTTAAGTAAATAAATTACCATAAATACACAAGGATGATGATGATGATGATGATGATAAAACTACTACTAAAAAGAAACTTAATAAAAGGATAATAATAATAACAGGTGCTTATTTCCACTTAAAAGACCACATAGAGCAACTGGAGAATGGGTAAAAATGCATATCTAGGTCGATGATCGTGGGAAACCCACTAGCAATGAATGATATTAGCATCGGTGATAGAAGCTAAAACAACATTAATTTTTGCATATTACCTAAAATAAACACAATACATGTGACCTTGATCTAACTATGCATGACATGATGTATTTTTCCATCGAACACTTACATAGTATCACAATAAAACCATACAAAGAAAGAAACGAAAGAGAGCTACATAGAATAAAAGGATTAAAGAGAAATCCAGAAATCAGATGCATAAAGTTAAAATCATATACACACATGATATGAGAAAAAAATAAAAATAAAAATAAAAATAATCGAATTTCAACGGACAATGACAGGAAAACGGATCCATAAACCAGAAAATTCCAGTGAAGACGTAGGATCTTGAGAATGCGTAGATCAAGGGGAATTTGAAGCAAGACCTAGGAACAATAACAACAAAAAGAAGGAAACTTTACTAGTTTAAGTTGAAGAGACGTACCATTAGCATATTTACAAAAAACAAAAGTACCCAAAAGGCAAAAAACAAACATGAGGAATTGAAGATCTTCAAGGTTACAAGGGAGCTTTACGAATAAGCATATTATTATCATAACATTTCATTTCTAACCCAACCCCACATGTAAAAATCAAATCTTGATATTAAACCATAGAAGAACTAGCAATCAAAAGAAACCCCGAGAAGGTTTGAACCTTGAATGTCCCTACCAACGACTGATGATCAAAGAAACAGTTCCAAAAGAAAGGAAAAAGAAAATCCAAAGAAACCTAGAATTCCCCAAACCAAAACTTCAAGACATGGAAAATTCAAAACCACAGAGGATAAATCGAACATAAATACAGGTCGCAAATACTATGCAATAACAGATCTAACCATGACAAGATTCAAGAGAAAATTTTGAAAACAACCAAACCGTGGAAAAAAAAACATTCACTTGACAGATCAAAACATGAATATCATCTCAAAAAAGCAGAAGCTACAAGGAAAACGAAAGTAAGGTTAACTTTTCGTTGAAGCATCGTTTTACGTATATCAAAAAGCACATTAAAAGAAAATGGTACTAACTATGAACAGATATAGCAGGCCAGAAAAGGATTTGACAAAGCTAAGATTGAAACAAAGAGACACAAAGAGAAGATCTGATTCTCTTAAGTGTTAATGTACCTGACGACAACTGCTAATACCGATAAGCCAACAGTTTAATATGAGATTAGCGACTTGACAAAAAACCAAATCAAGATAACCATGTTAAGAAGGTTATATAATTAAAAAAAATTAAAGACAAGTACTTTTGTATAAAATCCATGAATTGTAATAATGTAGGATATGATACTTAACAGGTAAAAGACAAGACAAATTATAAATTATTTTGTTGCAAAGATGATCAAAACGTTTATGTCAAAGATTAGAAAGAGCACGATGAGTTATGAAAATGACAAGATTAGTGGAAATATGATAAAATCTTCAAAGGATATGAATATCAAGGATGCTTTATGTGAGAAGTGATATCTTAGTTTTAATGTCCTTCATACAAACGAGTTAAATTATATTAAGCAATAATACTCTTTTAACAAATTTGGCAATGAATAAAAGTTTAGCCTGTAGTTGTGAAATAATTAAATATCAAAAATACAAAATGGTTTGGGGTATTTCGTGAGTGTTTATATACTAATAGAAAAGATAGGTAAAATATTGCTATTACCAATTAACACTTGATTTGGACCTTGATATGATGTTATAAATTCTATAAATTGTGAACTAGGATTCGTACGAGAGATTGCACCTTTAAGGGAATGTAAAATTTTGTTTTATTGTTTAATATACATCCAGTACATTGGCTGTAAATTAGGTGCATATCTCATTATATCTTTGTAATCTGTTACTAGTTATTTATCTCAATTAGATTGTAACCTTAGTATAAATATATTGTATGTTTTCCTTTTCAAAGTGAGGAGAATAACAACGAATTTCTCTTATCTTCTATTTCTCTCAAATCTAAACTTTACATGGTATCAGAGCCACAATAATGGCCTCTATTCAACCCGAAACAGCTGCTATCACTATTTCTACTGCTGCCCCACCACCCAATCCACCTTCTCCCTCTACCGTTACCTTCACTCATTCTCATTCCTTCTCTATCAAACTTAACACCAAAAATTATTTGGCATGGAAGACTCAATTTTCTCCCATTCTCAATTATCATAATCTTACGTATCTTCTCACTGATCCCTCTCCTTCTCCTACCATTCTCAATTCTACCAATAACGAAATATCAAATCCTACATATAAGGAGTGGTTCAAGAAAGATTAGATGCTCCTTTCCTGGCTCTTCTCATCACTGACAGAAGAAATCTTTCCCTATGTTATCGGACTTACAACTGCACAAGAGGTATGGACAGCTCTTGCGTACACCTTCGGTTCTAGGTCACAAAACCGACAGCTTCAATTACATATTGAATTACAAGAATTTAAGCGTAATGATATGTCCGTCTCTGAATATCTTCAAAAAGCAAAAGCTAATGAGGATGAACTTAAAGCCGCAGGTAAGCCACTTACACCTACTGAGTTTAATGCGATAATATATCGTAAAATTGGTGTTGAATATCACACAATTATCACTACTCTTAATCTCCGTCTTAATCCTATCTCATTTCATGAGTTGCACGGGCAATTAGTTGCCCATGAGAATTTGTTGCAAGGGCTTCATACTCCACAGGCTAATATGGTTCTCAAGAATTCCACCCCATCGGCTACTCCTACTTCTTCCTATTCTTCACCTAGAGCACCACATAATGGAGGTAACAATGGGTTTCGGAACAACCATCAGCAGCGACCTCAGGGCCCCTGTCAAATTTGCGAAAAAGGGAATCACACGGTTATCACTTGTTGCAGCAGATATGTGCCTCAGAATGCGTCATCTTCCATTGGCTATCAGTCACGCAATTCTGGATCCCGCTACAATTTTCCGCAAGCCAACTATGTTCACTCTCCTTATGGTTATCAAGCTCCACCAATGCCACCTCAATTTCAACAAGCTTGGTATCCTGACATAGCTGCCAACTACCACATCACCCCTGATGTTCAGGTGCTAACAGCTGCTCAAGATTACAATGGGAATGACAGTCTTCATGTTGGTAATGGTCAGGGCTTACAGATCACTCATATTGGTAATGTTCAGCTTCATTCTAAAACTGATACCTTAAATTTACACCAAGTACTCTGCATTCCAAAAATTGTCAAAAACCTATTGTCAGTGCAAAAATTTACTACTGATAACGCTTGCTTCTTTAAATTTTGGCCCACTCATTTTGTTATTAAGGATCAGGTGACCAAGAGGGTGCTGATGCAAGGACCCAGTGAGGACGGAGTGTACAAGTTGCAACCAGTTAAGCAGGCCTTGGCAGTTGAGGTCGCATCGCTTGATGAGTGACACACTAGACTCGGCCATCCTAATTTTAAGAAACTTCAAACTCTGGTTCAAAATAAAAACATTTTTAGTAACTCCTCCAAATTGAGTCCTTGTTCTAGTTGTCTTTTAGGAAAAATGTCTCGAACTCCTTTAGTTGCTATTGAACACAAGAGTCGTTTTCCATTTGATATTGTTCATTCAGATGTTTGGGGGCCATCTCCTACTCTTTCTTTTCATGGCCACAAGTACATTGTTTTGTTTGTTGATGATTTTCACGATACACTTGGGTGTATTTTTTGAAAAATAAAAGTGACGTTTATGAAATCTTCTTGCAATTTGAAAATTTTATTGACAGACAATTTCAGGAGAAAATTTGATCCTTGCATTCTGATTGGGGAGGTGAATATCAGAAATTAAATGCATATTTTAAACGAGTTGGTATTCATCACAGAATTGCTTGCCCATATACCCATGAGCAAATTGGCACAGCTGAGTGGAAAATTCGTCATTTAATTGATACTACATTAACTTTACTTGCTCATACATCTTTACCTTTAAAGTTCTAGAATTTTGCATTAGAACAATGTGTTTTTTTATTAATATCTTACTGAGTCATGTTCCCTCCAAACAATCTCCTTTTCAAATTTTGTACAAGACAACTCCGAACTATTTACAACTCAAACCATTTGGTTGCGCGATTTTTCCATGACTCCGACCGTATCAAGCTCATAAATTTTCTTTTAGAACTATTATGTGTGTTAATCTTGGACTCAGTCCAAATCACGTTGCTTATAGATGTCTTGAAAAGAAAACAGGTCGACTTTATTATGTCCGTCATGTTAAATTCAATGAATACATTTTTCCGTATGCTAATTCTGTCACTTCTCCTTCAAGTGTTGCGCCTACACAAGCTCCTTCGCTCAACATTACCACTACTGTGCACTCCAATTCTGGTCCTCCATCAGCTACCTCTTCAGGTAAGGGTCCTAATCCTTCTTCCACTCCTTGTTTTTCTCCTTCAATTCTTATTTAAAACAACACACCTACATTTACGTTATCTCCTACCCTCTCAACCTCACAAGATAGATGTCAATCCTTATCAACCTCACAAGATACACACCACTCCTTATCAATCTCCCAAGATACACGCAAATCCCTCCAATCTTTATCCCATCCACGCAAATCCTTCGCATCTTTATCCCATCACCAACCAGATACACGCAAATCCTTCTCATCTTTATCCCATCAACAACAAGATCAACCTAAATCCTTATCATCTCTATCCCATCACCAAGAAGATCAACCCAAATCATCCTTCTCCAACTCTCTTATGCTATTATCCCCTCAACAATAAGATCAGCCCAAATCACCCTTATCTAAATCTCTCACAACTACCCTTCCATAACCACGCCAACCTCAAACACCTTTATCCAAATATCTTCCACTCACCTTACCAGAAACACGTCAGCCTCCATCTTCATCTCCATATTCACCGCCCATCTTATCTTCTCCTTATGTTCTAACCCGCAACACTTCTTTATCCAAATCCTCTCCTGGTTTAAATCTTTTGGTTGATCTTACCCAATATAATCCACAACCCTTAGCCAAACCAAAACCCACTTCAATCCGAAGCCATGTCATGGAACTTAGATTCATTACCAAAACCAAGCGGCAAGCTCGCCTAGCTTACACCAAACCGAATTATCTTACCCAAGAACCAATAACCATATCCCAGGCATCATCAGTTTTAGAATGGCGCCAAGCTATGCAGGATCAAATCATTGCACTGATTGAGAACCAAATGTGGAGACTAGTTCCCCGACCTCCGCACAAAAATATATTTGGCAACAAATGGTTGTTTCGCATTAAACGGCATCCCGATGGTAGTATTCAACGGTATAAGGCTCGGTTAGTGGCCAAAGATTATGCTCAACAAGAAGGTGTGGACTATCAGGACACCTTTTCTCCTGTAATTAAGTTCAATACTGTCCACACTATTTTATCATTGGCTACTATTCATGGATGGCCTATTAGACAAATTGATATCTCCAATGCTTTCATTCATGGTCACTTGGAGGATGAAATATACTTGGAGCAACCGCCAGGCTTCCACCATGCACAATTTCCTCACCATGTCTGTCAACTTCAGCGATCATTATATGGTCTTAAGCAGGCACCTAGGGCCTGGTTCAAATGACTCACTGATTACCTGCTTCAGCTTGGTTTTACACCCTTCAAGGCTGACACGTCTCTCTTCTATCTCACAATTGGGACGTTGAAATTTTATGTTCTCGTGTATGTGGACAATATTTTATTAACTTGTTCTAATTCTACTAAGCTTGATTGGTTTCTTCAGTCTATTAAACATGTGTTTCCTGTCAAAGATATAGGTCCTTTGCATTTTTTCCTAGGCATTCAAGTCCTACATCAGCCTACCGGCTTAGTTCTCAGTCAACAAAAATAATTGGAGGATCTTCTTCATGAGACCAATATGCTCACTTCCAAACCGTGTGCTACACCAATGCCCACGGCTCCCACCCTGAGTAAAGCCATAGGTTCTCCTCATCCGCAACCTGAGCAATATCGTCAAGTTCTTAGTGCTCTTCAATATCTGAGTCTCACCAGGCCTGATATTGCCTTTTTCGTCAACAAGTTAGCTCAATTCATGCACAGTCCAATCGATATTCACTGGCAAGCAGTTAAGCGTCTTCTTCGCTATCTTCGCAGCACTGCTTCTCTTGGTCTTACTTTCACCAAACGATCTACTATTCAGCTTCAGGCCTTTTCTGATAGTGATTGAGCTGGCTATCCGGATGATTGCCGATCTACTGGTGGGTATCTAGTCTATATGGGTGACAATCTTA
Organism: Erythroxylum areolatum; assembly: GCA_024520975.1. Lineage (NCBI taxonomy): Eukaryota > Viridiplantae > Streptophyta > Magnoliopsida > Malpighiales > Erythroxylaceae > Erythroxylum > Erythroxylum areolatum. The sequence goes on from JANIJH010000003.1 coordinate 19,646,701, forward strand.
TTTCATGGTCCTCAAAGAAGCTACCAATAGTTGCCCGCTCCTCCACTGAATCCGAATACAAAGCCATTGGTAATGTCACAGTGGAAATTATGTGGTTGGGATCACTGCTTCATGAAATTGGTTTTCCTCGCTCTCTTCCTGCGCAACTTTGGTGCGACAACATTGGTGCTGTATATTTGACAGCAAATCCTGTTTTTCATGAGCGAACAAAACATGTGGAGTTGGATTATCATTTTGTCTGTAAACAAGTTAAGCTGGGTCATCTCACAGTTAAATTCATCTCTAGTGCCAATCAGCTAGTTGACGGTCTTACCAAACCAGTTGCCACCCATCTGTTTCATCGTTTTCGTGACAAGCTTCACCTTCATCCTACTCCGATTTCAGCTTGTGGGGGCGTGTAAGGGAATGTAAAATTCTGTTTTATTGTTTAATATACATCCAGTACATTAGCTGTAAATTAGGTGTATATCTCATTATATTTTTGTAATCTGTTACTAGTTACTTATCTCAATTAGATTGTAACCTTAGTATAAATATCTTGTATGTTTGCCTTTTCAAAGTGAGGAGAATAACAACGAATTTCTCTTATCTTATCTTCTATTTCTCTCAAATCTAAACTTTACAGCGCCAATGTCAAGTAGCCATTTAGCATTATTGTTGGAGGTAAACTGAGATTGGATATTTATAGTAGAGGACGCAACACTGATGGTATTCGGTCACTTTATGGACTAAATTAACTATTTGTAAAATTTGATCACTTGAATCAATGGTAGGCAATGATATGTACCCACTTTTTACAGGTTTAGAAAATGGGAGGAAATCTGAGTTAATTTTATCAAGAGTCACCTATATGTGGCTAAAAAAGACTAGGGCTAGATGGGTTTGGTGGAAAAGGGCTTCGATTTCCAGTTGTGTCTTGCAACCTGGTCCATGATTCGTACCTGACCTAATTTTAAGAAGAAAAATTCTCAAACTTTTTGAATTAGGGTTGAGGCAGTGGGTCTGTCTAGAGCCTCCATATCCTATTCTACTGCCACAGTGATGACATCCAAGTTTTTAGCCTTGAACGTTGGTGATAGCGAGGATCATTTCTAGCTTAGCAATAGCGGATGCATGGAAGACGAGCCTCTACTTATGGTTTAGTAATACCAGAAAACGTCAGTGCAACGCGAGATGATCAACAGTCCCGAGGATGGGATCTTCTTTTCTAATGCAATGTCCAATTGGGAACTCTTAAACAATTTGAGAGATTCCATCAAGATAACTAGTTATTAACATATCTCCTTTAACGACATTATGAAGGCGAAAGTGGAGTGGTGATCAGCATATAGTAGACCTTTGAAGGGAGTACTTTTCTAAAGTAGTCCAAAGGTTATCAACAATAGTCTAATTGAGAAACAAGAAGGTAATTAATAGTGAAAATGATATTAAGTGACAACACTTCTGAAGGGTTTTGAGGGGGTTTGGTAAGAAATTATATCAGATTCAAGTTAGGTCATATACAATTAAGATATCATTTTATCTTAACATAAAATTTTAAGGCATTAACATCTACCTTTTTCAAAAGGATCGATCCATATCGAACCAACTCTCCCTTAACCTATCTCTTATAGGAAGCCATTTATAAGCCATTTGAGTCACTTCATGAATCAACAATTCATCTTACCCAAATTAACGAATCCTTATTCATTAGATTTAGATTTTGTCAACCTAACTATGATACTACTAAAGTGTTTTGAGAGAGCCTAAAAAGAGATTAGACCGATTCTAAGTGAATTCATATGCAATTAGGATATTATATCTCAAATCAAAGTGATAAGACAATAGGTTATGAGTTATGTGCCGGAAACAGGATATTGTATCTCAACTCAAAGTGATAAGATAATAGGAAGTGATAAGATAATAGGTTACTTTACTTGTGAAATTTCTACAATTTTACTAATCAACCTAACTTTTACTAAGTTAAAAATACAATAGGATTTGTGTCGTTTCAATAGCAATATGGGTCATCTACATAACCCCAAAAAAAAGTCTCAAGTAAATAATAGACTTGACGTGGTATTTTCATTTGAGAAATTTATTATTTAAGGTGATAGTGATAAAATTGGTAATATGTGTAATTGAGATATTTGTTGTTGGAAATATTGCTGTTATGATATGGTATGTTCTACGCTGATAATTACAAATCGTTGAATGTGTTTTCGTCGGTGTAAAGTGGAGGTTAGGTGTACTTGAGTATACATCCTAAGTAGGAAAAAAAGAGACTAACCTATTCTGACTTAGGGTAAAGAGATCAGTAAACTTATTGAAGACAAAACATTTTAAGCAATGGAACTTCGTTTCCAATCCAAGTCTATCCACATCGCCTCAATGTGCCCTCTCGCGTGCCATGTAAATAGTATGATCAAATTACGAGTTGCCTTTGCATGCATCGAGATTATGTGGACAGGCGTGGCTAGATTTCCCTTTAAGCGGCGTTTTTCAATTTCAATACGCAAATTGCCCGTGTATTTATTTAGCGAATTACCATTAAACATAATTAAGATGTATGAATCCGAGAGCGATAGCAAATGTTAAGTGATTAAATCGAACGGCCATCAAGTATTTCCAGACACTTCCTAGGGAGGATGTATTGGTCTGAATGGTGGAATTAACTGGGCAATTAATTAATCATTCACGAGATCTAAAAGTAAGCTGGACTTGGATTAACCTACAGCAAATTGGAAACGACTTGATTGACAACTTCTAACTGAATGAAAAGTTGGCGTCAGGTATTCCGAAACCCAGATGCATAGGCATTCACAAAATCTGGGTATTGGAAGATATCATCCAAAATGGTCTCTGGACCCACTTGTTGAACATTTTCTGGCAGCTCGTTACCGTACACGACCGAATGCGAACTTCCTCCGTTGAAGCTCTCAAACGGTCCTGTTCCTCGATAGTAGTCAAGACTTTGATCAAAGTACTCATTTTTTAAGAACTCGTTCTTGTTATTGCTCCTAAACCCATGTAGTGACTCGTTCACGGACATTTCTGATGCTTGTGTAACCACTGAATCTCTGGGAGAAGGAATCGAGTTGATGTTTTCAGAGGAGGATTTTGGAAAATACCCTTGAATGATCTCATGCAACAAACCAGAACCAGCCGGTTCTTGCGGGAAAAACTCCATGTAATCCGCTTGGCCACTTGTCTTATCATAGCACATGAATGCATGATCCTGAAGATCCTCCTTGAAATGTGGAGATGTAGCAGAAGAGCTTGTAAACGTGTCAGATATATTTGGACCACTAGAATTACAACCTGAAACGTTGACATAAGAGAACTGATCACACAAAGGTTGATGATGTTGAGGCTGATTGTGCAACAAAGGGCCTGGTGCTGAAGCGTTGAGAAAATCCTGAAGTAGAAGCATGTTAAGAGCAGTACTCCTTTGAGGAACAGAGAAGTCTCTGACATTATTGGTATTAGCAAAAGATGGCAGAGATGGCCAATTCGAAGAGATAGTACTATAATGACGGTCTCTGATAGAGGGCTGCGATTGTTTTGGGAAGTTAAACGGAGGGTTATAAGAATCATGAGTTGTGGAGTGAGGATCATGAGAAGTTGGGTACATGAAATTGGTTCGAGCTTTGAGACCACGCATAGCTCGGGCAGCACAATCGTAGGCACAAGCAGCTTCCTCAGCAGTGTCGAAGGTGCCAAGCCAGCGCCTTTCTTTGGACTGTGGGTCTCTTATCTCAGCTGCGTAACGACCCCATGGCCTCCTTCGCACTCCACGGTACCTCATGGTAGTTGTCACTCCATTACTGCCTCCACTTTCCTTCAGTGAGCGCTTGTTCGTAGCACTGGTAGCAGTGGAGGTGGTCGTCGTCGTCGTCGTCGTCGTCATGCCCTTCTTATGGTTCTCAATAATGGGATTCTGAAGCTGGTTATTAGCCTCCAGGGTGTGTGATGACATCCCATTAAGCCTCCTAAGTGCTTCTTCCATTTGAGAACGATAAGTCAAGAAAAAAGTGAACAGATGAATACAAAATCAGTTTTAAACACTTTCAGAGTTTGACACTAGGCCCGGAGGTGTTGGGTATTTATAGTCGATTCTCAACCCTCACTTGTAGTCTGTAGAGGCTTAGACGAGCACTAGAGAGCGACTGATATGCAAGATGGCCCGCATATGCACAGTTTCCGTCATCACAGTGTTCAAAACGTGGAGAAGAGTGTCACTATATGCTAACGACTAGGATCTTCCCCTGGGCCACTAGTTCTCCAACGACACAGGATTGAGACTATTCTTAACAGGGACAAGTAGGTGTCTTGTTACTGTTTTGTTTCTAATTCCCTTTTCAACATTCTCGATTTCTTTGTGCAAGCGCGGCAGCATTGTGAAGCGTGCAAGCATGGCAGCATATGAAATTTTGTCCTCTTAGAAGAGTCAAGTGAAATTTTTTTTTTTTTTTGAGGGCTGAAATTATAAATTTTATCCAATTTAACATATTAAATTTTTTTACTCTGGGAAGTGGGAAGGGTCCAGTAAAATTTTAAATCCCATACAATTTAAGTTTGAGAGTTTAATAGTTTTCCAAATTCAAATAAACTTTGAAGTTTATTTTAATTGCACAGTTTTTAACTTTCAATAAAAAAAATTAACTAAGATATAGAAATTAGATGATACAGACAGTTAATTAATATATGAAAATTGTTCACATTATCTTAATCAAAATCTTGAATCATAGTTACAAAACTATCTCCCACTCTTAATTACAATTTATCTGCATTTAATTAAATTACATATAATTTCCATCTCTTTCAATGCTTTTATATTTATTATTTTAATCTAAATATTTTTTTTGTTATATCCCATTAATAGTCAATTCAAGGAGGAACTATATTATTTCATCTAATTAATTTTATTAAATTAAATCTTTTAAAATTTTAAAGACTAGAATGAATTATATGCTAAATTTGAAGGATCAAATGGAAATATCTTTTAAGAATTATTTTATAGATGTTGCCAAATGTGACATGCCCTTCCTTAGCTAATCAACTTTGCCCATTTTTTTTGTGAACATTTTGAACCGAAAATCAATAATAAAATTGACTTCGAGCAATTGGAATAGTAAGCTTGCTGTCTAATATCCACCGAATGATCCTCCCATATTCAAAAGGTGAATGTAAAGTATTATGGAAAAAATCTAGTATGGCTCCCATGAATAACCTTTGTCTAAACAAAATAACATGAAGAATTGTATTTGTGCCGCCAATCCCTATCTCTTCGGATATGTTACGCTACTAACAAGAGATCTTTTAGCTTTTCTATGAAATTGATGATTTTCGGAGCCAAATGCTCTTTCCAGCTGTGACCTCTACAGCTGAGTAATTGCATTCGGCTATTTCCAAGAGCAATCAAAGATGGGGAAGTTGGAGGTGGAAAATACAAAGGCAAGGATTGTGGTTTGGCTTTGTGCAGTTATGATTGATGTGAGCATCGTGGATAGAAGATTTTAATGATAAAGGAGTAATTATAGCCTTCTTTTCATACGTCCTTTCCTTGGAAATTATAGAAAAAATCAAGGCAAGTTCTCACTTTTTAAGTCTCTTTCCACATATCCCAACATCAAGAAAAAGTCAGACTTTCCAGGCAGAGAAGATAAAAGTTGCTTTGCTTTTCAAAAATTTGCCCTGCAGTTTTGTCTAGGGAAAGTTGAAGGACATACCACACATACTTTCTTCTTATTATGGTAGTTTGTAAATCATATCATTCTGAATGATTACACTGGCGGCGCTCAGAAGTTGTTCCTCCCAATTGGGTTTCTGTTACTATCCCTTTTCATTTTACCACTTCTTGGACTTAATTCATGTGGAACATATTCTGTAAGGCCTCTCAGTGACTGTTTCTGCTGTAACTGGTTAATTAGTCATGGTTTTAGGGTTTCAGAAACCAAGGTTTTTTTTAATGGTCACATGGACTTGTCTGTGTTATATAGGTGGGTCTTTAATCAATGGGAGGTTTTAGATAGGTTCTGGTGGTAGGTAGATGGTGACTAAAGTTGTTGCTGGCTAGTGTACTCTTTTGGGTCAGAGAAAAATGAGGAACTTGTCTACTAACCTCGGTACTTCTTTTCGATCTAAGTATTCTCATTCCTCTAACTTGATCATTAGATTACAACTGTTAACTAGTCTTCTTTACGTACTTCCGTTACTTTCCGAATCAAAGCAATCCATAGCGTTGAAGATTAAGAAATACACTGAATTGACAGCCATTTTTTCTATTCATAATAAGTTTATACAATGACAAGCGAATCGCACCTAAAATAGAAAAACATATACTTTAAGATACAAGGTTTAACATCACCCTTCCCAGAGATTTTACCAAATCTGTGGGATACCTTCAGATCAAGCAAAAGAACTCAACCCTCCTTTGGTAACCTTAATGCTACTTCAAGAACAGCAGATACTCTAACGAAACTTTAGAATTTTCAGTCGGAGTAGCTAGTGTAAAACTATATTTTTAGTCGATCATTACTACACTTAGGCTTTCGTACCAAACCTAATATCCAGAGGATTTCATGATCAAGAACATGCACGTATCCTATAAAGCCCATGCGCGCATGGATATCTGATGGAATCCCAGCAGCCAGTTTCCTTCAACATCCAGTTATATATCAATCACTTGATAGAACTAGTAGTTGTCGTCATGTTTAAAGAAAGTTGACCCTAATAATAATACAAGAGAGAGGGACAGAGAAATGGCGGTGAAGAGTTTGCAGAAAGGATGAAACAGCAAAGATTTTTAACGACAAGAAGAGATACTGTCAGAAGAAAATAGATCGAATAGCGATTAGTTTATTTTTTCACTTTTTTCCAGTGGAAATGCTGGCACGCACGAGAATGTAAAGTATGTATATGTCAAAGAAGCGGTAGAGGATAATAGGGAATGTCTTTTAACACTCTTTATACATGTCAAATCAACATATAGGATCTACTGCTCGTCTCTGTATGTTTTCCTCATGGACGTGAGAAGAGAAATGAAATAAACCTTTTCTTCCAATTCAGAATTTGTCGAGAAAATGGATGCGTCGATAGATTTTGTCTTTACTTGTAATAAAATGCCGACACAACACAATCTCGGGTAATGTGTATCTTTTGATAAGAAAAAAGGTCATGGCGCCGAAGAGGTCGAAGAAAATGGCAAATCCTTCTTTACAGTACATAGTTCTTTCATCGATTAGGATAAGAGATTTTGTAAAACGAAAGAAAGGATATGCATTTGACTTGGTTGATGTTATTAATTTTGTAGTAACAATAAAATGAAAACAAAACGAGTATTAGTATAAAAGCTAATTAAACTGTAAATAATCTTGTGAGTAACTTGTTTTAAAATATATAATATAATGCGTGGAATTGAGAACAAATTACAATTTTACATTTGTTCCAAATTTGATAGAAAGTGAATTTGATCAGTAGAGACTATTTAGTCAGCATATAAAATATAGTAAAAAATCATGTTAATCACAAATCAATAAACCATTGAAATGAAAGAAAAGAAAAACGAATGATTTAGTATATTTGAGTTGGATTTCCTAATTTGCATTATTATATTCAAAGATAAATAAAAATTTTATAATTTTCAGGTCAATATATTGATACAAACATACTTGATGTCAAATAAAATTAGTATAATTTAAAATGTGCTATTAATACAAATCTAAAGCACAAATAAGTGGTTAAATATAAGGGCTAATTTGTTAGTGAAGTGAGAGCTTAAAGATTTTTGGAGGCTTTCTTTTCCAATTTCTTAACGTTTTGGAGGAAAACATGTATAATGTCTAACGGTTCCTACAGTGACTCCGCCCACCAGCCTTACACAAAACGAAATAGTAGAGTTCTGACATATGAGCATGATGTAACCAGGGAGCTCTCAAGCTTTCATTAAAATCCACACAGCAACGACCCTCTCTTAGGGTTCGTACACCACTGCCATATTCATTTCAATCCGCTCTTTTAAAATGCTCAGAAGATGCGCTTTTCAGTTCTTTCTTTATGCCACTTGAGGCTCGACCTTAATTACTTGAGCCACCTCTCTGGGATGGGGGACTATTGCCAAGCTCTGCAGATATGATCACTTCAAATTAAATCTTAACCATTGGATTAATTATCAAATACACATTACATCTGATTTATCATTATATTCCGTGTTTCTTGACGTGGAAACTGAAGGGCAGCTCATCAACCTGAACCTACGACAGTGGATTGGACTCCATGGCAGAGCAAGTCAAATAGATACAGTATTGGGAAATCCTAGCAATTGCAACCCTTAACCAACAGTAAACTTTATTCCCTCCACACTGGAGGTTATTCCAAGAGCCATCCATCTTACTTTCGATAGTCCCACCTTTTCAAGATCCAAAAAATGTCGAGGCAAACCCTACAGGTCTAAGAAAACTATGTCTAAACTCATACATGCAATTAAACTTAGAAGAATTCAATGTAATGATATCGCCAAATCTCCCGCTTTGGAAGAGTGATAATGGGGTATTAATTGTCACACCATCTAACTCTGACAATCGGCAGGTAGTGAATAATAAGTTGATGAGTTATTGCCCACTTGGAACTTGATATACACAACGACAATTATATCTGTAGCCAATGTGTAGTACACACGTGGCTGTTCCACTGTTTAACATGCCAGATAAATCTTTGGACGAGACTAGTATCAAGTATGGATGTCGGGGTGGCTTCAAGCTGCTTCTCGGGGCCAGAGCCACCCACAGACGTACGTTTCATTTGTAATACAAGTTTAAAACACAAAGCCCACGAGCACACGCTGGTAAAGATTTTCTAGCTTTATATTTCCAGCTTCTTAATCAGACTAAAAGTGTCCGATATGGTAATGATGAAGCTTTTTTCCAGGATATGTCTGCGAGACTGCGAGGGACAAACTCTGCTTTTGTGTGCGTGCGTGTAAAGAAGTGAGCACGCATGGAAGCTAATTGCAGCTAAGATTAGTGTGCACCAACATTTGTAGTTACTGCACCTATCCTGCCAGTCTTCTTTGGCTGTTTCTTGTTCTTTTTCAGTGCCTATAGATTTTTAATTTTCATTATACTAAATAAAATCGTCAGGTTGGTTCTTCATTAATATAAAAGAGGCACTAAGTTAGGATCCAGGGTTGTGATTACAATTTCATATAAATTACAAAACCAGCAATCGCAATAGTCTCTACCGATCGTTCCAGCTGCAAGCTGTAATAGAGTACTATAGCAATGTATGTTTTTCACAATCAACCATTTTAAACATTTTTATGAACTAACTAGTTCAGTAAAAAAGTGACTAAGATTTTCCATGAAATATACTGTTAAGCTCTTGCTCTTGTTCCTCGGAACTAGCAATATATATCTATATTATTTGTTTTCTCTAGATATTACTGTAACATGATCTTAAGATAGTACAAAACAACTATTTTTAACTTTACGTGACGATATATAAGAGGTTTGAACTTAGCCAGACGTAACCTCAATGAGTTAACTTAGTTATGTTATTGAGGACTTAATAAGATTCAATTATGATGCAATGAACTGAAAAGCATTAAGTTCTCCTTTGCTAATGAACAATAAAAAGGTGGGAATGGAAATACAATCTTGATTTCTTAAGTTTCGTTTGTTTGGTAAGAAATAATAAAAATTAAATGATTCTAAATTTTTATTTTTAACATAATTTGTTTATATGGGAAAAAGATAGAATAGTATTTTTGATATTATTAAAAAAATTATCAGGATATTAATTCCTATTTAAATATTATTATCAAAATTATATATTTTTATATTTAATTTTTAATAAAATTTTATTTTATTTCATTAATGTTATATATCAAGTAAAGCAAGTGTTTTAAGACTTTTTGATTTTATTCTTATCATAAAAATTATTTATAATTATTAAAAATTAATAATTTTGTTTAGGTATTTATAAATACAAAAAATTCTGATTAATTTTTATAAAAATTATATGATAACTACATATGAGTAAAAAAATTTCTTTAATATAACATAACTTTTAATTTGTTTAATAAAATTTTTAGTGATTACGTACCAAACACACATAATAATAATTTTATTTCTATCATGATTTTTATTTCCTATTATAATGTTTATTTATTATTTTGATTCCTATATTACATATTAACAAAGGAGATGTAAAAGTAAAATTATATAACTTCTTATTGAAGCAAGTTTATAGATCATTATATGTAGAGAGAGATGTCTATTTATCAAATTAAGATTAATATATAAACATTAAAGATAATTAATTGTTAATAATGATTATTTTAAATTGATGTACATTAAATATCATTCTATAATATTAAAGTTATACGTTATTTTTGCATATATAATGTAAAGTCAGTACATATACGTCTATGTATAGATATATAAAAATAAATTCAAATATATTAAAATATTATATATAACGTGTAGCCACACTCACCAAACTTTATATGACAATTTATAGTGAAAGTAACTAGAAGTTTTAAAAGTTTTAACGAAAATATATGTAAATAATATATATAATAAAATTATGTTCACCATAAATTGACGTGCAGTAAATTTTAATAAAATAACTATAATTTTGGAATAAATATATTATATCAAATAACAAATCCTCTATAAAAATTGTTTTTTTTATAAAACGATATAAATTTATAAGTATAAACATATTTAAAAACTCTCATATATATTATGACAAAGTTTTATATCTACATATATATACATATATAAGATTAACTTTGAGATACCTATTTGCTAACTCCTAAGTATCTAACAGTTTGTTAAATTTGGTATTAATAATTAATTTATTAATTTTTAATGCAACTAAAACAGATGTATAATTTCAACCAATACATAGTATAGGCATAGTACTAAATTATTAAAACTTTTTTTAAGTCTTTAAAATAGGAATTATAAAGTTCCTGCTATTCAACAAGTCAGATTTCAAAGATAAAGTTCTACCTTAGATTAGACGCATACTTATATTAAAAAATGTAATCCTTCAAACGTGTAATTGGATACTTACATATATATATGATTGTTTTTGTAGAAGTTTCATAATTATGAGTCTTTATAAAATAAGCGACATGTATATAAAATAAAGAAAAGGAAGAATGATAGTTACTTCAAGGTAAAGAGATGATAATTATTCATATAAGAAAAAGAATGATAATTACTTAAAAATAAAGAAAATAATAATTATTTATGCATAAAAGAATAATGATAATTGTATCTTCAATTTATATATATATATATATATATATTAAATTTTATGTAGTTGAATTGATAAAAGATATTCCATGTTACATAATTAAATATATTAATTTAACATAATAAATACTTAATGAATATTTTCTAAAGTTTATATACCTTTTACTTTATATACTTTAGTATTTAATTACACTTTAAAATGTCAACACTTTGTTGTGAAAATTGGTCGTATTAGAGCAGGTTCTCAGCTAAATATGATTGAATGACTAGTAATGAAAAAAATAAACATACAGATTTTTATGTGAAAAATCCTCAAACAAATCAGGGTAAAAACGATGGGCAAGGAGAAACTTCACTGTGAAAAATTTAAGAGTTACAATCACTCTATTTTATAAGAAGAAACACTAAATCTCTCAAAAATAGGAGAAACACTCTTTAAATTATGAAGATTAAATTGATAGAAGTCAAGATTTTGGATGAATGAAAAGTGATATAGGAAGGCCTATTTATAGGCCTCCTAGACGAGTTTAGCCAGCTGTGGACAAAATATTCACAACTGATTGGCCTTCATTTTTCTTCTTTTTTCTTCATGCATTTTCTGACTTTGTGTAGTCGGCAACAACCCTTCTTAACTTTGGTGTAATCAGCAGCAACAATCTCCTACTTGAAGATTTGATTGAAAGTCAATTAGATCTTCATACAATTCTTTCTTTCTTGATATTTCCATGTTGCTCATGTCTCTATTAGCCCCAAGAGGATCGACACCAAAATTTGATTCCTTGTATCACAATGCAACAATTGAGATCCCTTTAATGTATCACATGACCCTCTGTATAACATTTCAATGCTTTTTGTCAAGATTATCAACTAACTACTCTCATTACATATGTCATGTATGTGCATATTAGAGCGAGCATTAAGCCTCTCATTGCTGATTCATACAATACTCGAGACATCTTCATCCTCTCATCTTCACTGCTAGGATTCATGTTGGAGGATAACTTGAAGTTAACAGTAAGTGAGGTAGAAAGTGACTTACAATTTTACATGTTGAAACGTCGCAAGATCTTCTTCAGATAATTCTTCTAAGAAAGTCAAATGCTCCTGTTACTTCTTTTTTGGTATATTTGCATCCTTAAAATCTCATTTGCTGGTCTCGAGTCCTTCATTTTAAGTTCCCTAACCAACTAAGCCTTTAATTTTATGATACGATCTTTGTTGGGTCTTGTTGCTAACATGTCATCTACATACAGCATCAAGATCACTAGTCATTGTGACCAAACCTCTTGAAATATGCACAAGGGTCTACATTTAGTCTGCTGTATTCAAGACTCATAATGAAGGAATCAAATCTCTTGTAACAATACCTCGGTGCTTGCTTTAGACCATAAAGAGATTTGTTTAACTTGCAAAGCAGGTTCTCCTTTCCTGCTTCTTCAAAACCTCCTTGTTGAAGCATATAAATCTCTTCTTTAGGATCTTCATGAAGAAAAGCAGTCTTTACATCTAACTAATCTAGATGTAAGTCAAACCTAGCACATATTTCCAAGACTACTCGAACTGTAGTAAGCCAAACCATTGGGGAAAATATTTTATTGAAATCAATCCCTTCCTTCTGAGCATATCCTCTCACCACCAATCTTGCATGATACCGCTCCACCTAATCATCGCAATTTTGCTTGATCTTACAGACCCATTTGTTTCTAGTGGCCTTCCTTCCTTGTAGTAGTGGCACAAGTTCCTAAGTCTTTTTCTTATGAAAAAGTTCAATTTATTCCTACATTATTGTCATTCATTGGGGTGCATCTGAACTGTTCATTGCCTCTTGGAGAATTGATGGCTCCCTACCTTAGTTAAAAGACAATATATAACATTGTCCTCCGTAATATAGTTTGAATGTTAATCTGACCACCTTTTTGGGCAATTTGATCGATGAGTCTCTGGAGTTTCAGACTTTATTAGTTCTTGTACCTCATATTCTTGTGTTGTTTTAGAAGAATCAGTCTGGGATTCCTTTTCTGCCTGAACAACAGTAGTCTCTAAATCTTCCTTTGATGTGTTATCATCTTCTCCTTTCTTTTATAGCTCATCTACAAAGATTACATTCCTGGTGATGATAACCTTATGGGCAGTGGAATCCTACAGGCAGTACCCCTTCACTCCATCAGCATACCCCAAGAATAAGCATTTTTTGAATTTTGGATCCAACTTCGTAGTTTCTTGGGGATTGTACATCACACACATAGGACTTCTGAATATATGAAGGTTTGAATAATCAACTAGCTTATTAGTCCACATCATATACATCAATGTCTTCAACTCAATTGCAGTTAAAGGTGTTCGATTTACCGTATAACAAGTGGTACTGATTACTTCTACCCAAAAAGTCTTGTCTAAGCTTGCAGTTACCAACAAGCTCTGGTTCTTTCTAAAGGAGTTTTGTTCATTCGCTCGACCACTTCATTTTGTTGAGGAGCATATACCGTTGTGAACTACCTTTTGATGTCTTCTTGCTTGTATAATTGATAAAATTCATTTTCAGTTTATTCTCCTCCATTATCTTTCCTCAAACACTTTATCTTCTTTCTAGATTCAAGTTGTACCTGCGCTTTGTATACTTTGAAGATTAGAAACACATCTATCTTCCACTTGATTAGATATACCCAACATCTCTTAGAATAATCATCAATGAAGGACACATCGCTTCTCTAAGGGACATAACTTATGTTTTTCCATACACCTGAGTGAACCAATTATAAAACTGAATTGCTTCTAGAATTTGATGTGTTGAACTTCAATCGATGCTACTTGTTTGTAACATAATGCTCACAAAAAGGCAGAAATGCCTTTGTGAGTCCTGAAAGTGGCTTTTGCTCAGCAAGAATCTTCATTATGTACTCAAACATATGTCCAAGTTTTTGATGCTATATCAATGCATTTGAACATCTTGAAACAACTGATGCTTTTGCCTCTGTAAAGTCTATCCTTTCAACATCTACAAATTTACAACTATCTCCCTTCATAAGTACAAGCACAACTTGAGTTATTTTCATGGTCTTGTTTTCAACTTCAACGTTGCAACCAAGATCATCCAGTTGTCCTAAAGATAACAAGTTCTTCTTCAGGCCCTCCACATGTTGCACTCCTTAGATAGTACGAAATGTACTATCATACATATTTAGCTTGATGGTTCCTACACCAATGATTTTTAAGGCATGATCATTGCAATTGAACACAAATCCTCCTGAGACAGGTTTATAATGATAGAACCATCTCCCCCGAGAGGTCATGTGAAAAGTAGCTCCTTAGTTGAAAAGCCATACACCAACAGATCTTTTTCTACTTTCATTTGCTATCATTGCCTCACAACATAGGACATTACCTTCTTTTGAAATGTTCGTCATATTTCCTTAAGGAATGAGATTTATCTTATTTCAACAATCCTTTCTTCATTTGACCCTTTTTGCCACAATTGTAGCATCTTAAATTCTTCTTACTTCTTGAATTTCCCCACCATGTTGTAGTTCTCACTTTGGCCATGCTCTGTTGATTTCCCTCTCATCACCATCAATGCCTCCGCTTTTTGTGCAGTTGCTTGCCTATGATCCTTGTTCTTGTTCTGATTTTCTTCTTCAAGAATAGTAGCTACAAAATCATCAAAGATTTGGTGGTCCATACGGACATTATTTGTTAAATTGATGATGAGTTGATCATACGAATCTGATAGACTTTCAATTAAAAGTTTAGCATATTCTTGAGACTCTATTTTATCATCCAATGATGTGAGTTGAAAAAATAGAGTATTCAAGGTATTCATATGCTCTATCACTGAAGTAGATTTTGATATCCGAAGAGTGTACAATCTTCTCTTAAGAAAAATCTTATTATGGAGTATTTTGGCCTCGTATTGCTTAGTGAGATGATCCCGTATCTCCTTTGTTGTCTTCTTCCCCTCTATGCTTGACAACACCCTATCTGCTAATGTCAGGTGAAGATTTGTCATAGCATTCCCGTCCATCTCATTTCACTTATTATCATTTATGAATGTTGTCAGCCTTTCACTTATGGCCGCTAAACAATTATTTTTCTCAAGACAACCTTTATCTTTAACTTCCATAATGAGAAATTAATCTGATAGAACTTCTCAATATCAAAATTTTTCACCATTGCTTCTATCATGAACAAAGCTTAGCTCTCACTATTTCACGTGAATAATACATATAAATAGTATCGTATACGTGAATAATATCTACACTATAGCAAAAAATGCTTTAGGCAACGTTAAATTTGTAACAGTTTAAAATGTGTTGCTTAAAATTAATATAATGCAACATTTTTTAAAGCGTGGCCTTTAGTAATATTAATAGGCAACACTAATAGTAATGTGTTGCCATATATTTTAAAAGGCAATAAAATTAAAATTTCGTTGCTATAAAATTTTATATAAGCAACAATTAAATCTGTTGCAACTTTAAACAATAATTAAGGGTTACAATAAGTAGCCTTGGACTTAGAAACACAGGCTCAAACTAGACCTGAGCCCGAACACAATCAAGTCTAACCAAACTCGATTAAAAATATTATTTATTTTGTAAACATTTAAATATAAAATAATATTATTTTCTTTAAATTTTGAACCAGGCTGGATTAGATTAATTTATTAATTAGTTGGTTAATTTTTGTAAATTAATTCATTCTTATAAAATAAAATAAAATAATTAATTTTTATTCAACAATCTCTTTTTTAGTAAAATTTTAAATAATTTGATAGTTAAGTACAATCTTTTCGATCATATTTTAAAGTTTGAATTTTTTTAATCTTTAACCAATTTTATGACGATTTAATGAAAATCTCAAAATAAAAATTATTAGTTAATTTCAGGCACTTTACTTCCATCAATTACAAAATTTATAATAATGATAATAATTAAATTGACACTTATGTGAACAAAGCACAAAATAAACAATGAACTGAAAAAAAGACTAACATCGTCTTTTCCTACCCTCCAAGAGATTACATATTCAAACTTTAGCCCCTTTGTGCATGGTCCAATCTCTTTAAACATTAATTATGTTTCTTATAAATCAAAAGAATCTATCTGGGAATTCTGTGAAAAGTGCCTCTTCATCTTTCTGTGATCATGGCTCATTTGGCTTCAATCTCTCATGTTAATACCCAAAGTTTGTGTTATGGGTATGCTCAAAGTTTAGATCTTTCTTTGGCTTGCAATAAGGGTTTTTCTTTCTGGATGTGTGTTTTTGATGATATTTTTTTAAATCAGTTTTTAGGCTTTAGCTGATATACGCTTTTAAGGCATTTGAAATTCGCGGTAATTGCAACAAGTAATGATCTTCTGCTAAAGGGAAAGGTTTGGTTATTTTTAGTTGTGAGAATCTTTTCTAAATATAATTTAGGTCTTTTCTTTTAGGTGGATGGAGGTTCGTTGCTTTATGGGAGAGTTTATGAATGTAGTAGCTAAAAATGAGGTTCAATTATTTGATCAGAATATTGTTGGGTTTTGACCATTTTAGGTCAAATTTTGATAGCATCGTAAAGCATTTCTTATTAAAAATTTGTTACAATATTCATGTTATTATTAAAAGATTTTAGTTTCTTAGCTAAAATATGAGTTTTGGTCATTTTTGGGTTTATTGGTGTTGTATACGTTTGGTGGCTAAAGCTATAGTTTCAAGTTCGACTAGCAAGGTTATAGACTTGGGTTTCCAAATGACGATGTAGCTTCTTTCTGGGTAGATAGGTAAGTAGGTTGTAGTCTTTTTCTTTACAACGTCCTCATTTTTTTGAAACAAACGATGGTAGTCTAGTGTGTGTTATAGTCATTCAAAGTCACTACTTTATTTAAAGATGAATCATGCACATTTCTTAAATTGTTAAGAAAGTTGAGGACTTGCTTTGGATGTTTCTATGATCCATGTTCATACTTATTGCTAGTAACAACACTCAACTCTAATCATATGATTATGATTTGTGTTGGGCTTTCTTGCTAGTATGTTTATTTGATTCTGTTTTTATGTTTCAACACAACTGTTTAAGCATGGAGATTGACGGTTCATGTGGGGGTTCTGATATCCAGAAGGAGTCTAGTTCAGAAAAGAGGTACATTTATTATTGTGATCACTTCTCTGACTAGAAAAGAGGTACATTTATTACTATGATCACTTCTCTACTCTGCCTCATATTGAGAACTATGTACTCATTAGTCTTCATAAGGTCATTCTTTACTTATTTCCTTAATGTTCTTTTTTTTTCTTCTTCTTTTCATCTTGACTTAAAATTTCCTGACTTCTTCATACCTTTCCTACGACATAATTGTATTGATCTTATTATTTCATGTAATTATTGCCTAAGTTTCAGAGGCTAGAACAGTCAAAGTGAAATCAGAAATTATCTCTTTTGGAATAGTTTCTATGCTTTTTATTTACGATTGTTTATTGGATACAATGGACATTGAGTCGGTAGTTATGAGTTGAGATTTTTTCCAAGTGGGTAATTATCTGGGTAGATTCTCTTTTCTATAGATCCAATTTCTCCTTCTCTAGTGCCATATTATTATTGTGGGCAGAAGCACCTTAATGTATCAATCATCATAATAACTCTATTAATAAGACAAATAGAATATTATGTAACTTAACTATTCTAGTTAACGTACTTCTTCATTGAATCAACAACTTTTTTACATTTTTAATCCATCTTTTTTATAGCAAGAATTTCTTATGCATCTATTATTCATCAATTGATATAATAATATGGTGAGTGAAGTCTTGTATAAAGTTCCTAATGAGTATTTGCAATCCATAAAAAATGCATTAGAAGAAGAGATGAACCAAAAAGTAGAAGTTGAAGAGGAGAGAATAAGAAAGGAATTAAAATAAGAGAGAGTTGAACGCTTCAAAATGAAAATGCAATTAAAACAAGATAAAGTTGATAGAGAAGAAATGATGAAACAAATGTTCTACCTTATTCAATCTCAGCTTGGGCAAGCTACTAACATCAACATACTTTGTAAATTGATTACACCTAGTCAATTAAGAAAGGAATCTTCTATTCCTCAAAACTATACATATCAACATGAAGAATATTAGGTAAAAAATTTCCTTAATTCACTGTTTTTGTACATCATCTTATTATCTTTTTTGTTGAGATTAGTTGCTTATATTTATGCTTTCTGAATTTGTTCATAAAAAGAACTGAATCATTTTGTTGTTAGTTTTTGGACTATATAATTTGTCACAATTAAATTGACGTCACAATAAAGTAGTTAGTATTTCATTTTTTAGATATATCAACTTGTTTGTGAGCATATATAGTAGTTTTACAATGCTAATCTATTTTTTATTTCTTTGTTCCTTTTTTTTTTGTAGGATGGTGATGATTAGGAGTGGACAAAAAGGTACTTGGTGAAGGATTTTGGAGGGCCCATACATATTGGTTTTGTTTAGTATTTAGATTAATTAACTTATATTTTGTATAGAATGGAGGACGATATTCTAAATGAATAATTTAGCTAGTGATTTTTTTGCTTTTTTATTTTGAATATGTTAAAAGATTGAATTTTATAAGTCCTTATGAACTATGTATTATATATAAATACTTTGTTGTTTACATTTGATAGTACGTATGCAATTAAGACGTACATTAATATTTATATATTTCTTTCAATGTATACATACATTGCCTACATAATGATAAGAGTTTGATTTTACGTTAAATAATATTGGTACCAAAAGAATAAATTATCACTTTTTATTTTTACAAATTGTTGCCTAAAAAAATTACTTTGTTGCCTTATAAAGACTTAAAAATGTTGCAATATCTATTTAACATTGTTGTTGTATTTGGAAACTAAAGTGTTGCTTTAGTTAAAACTTAAAACAACACTTTTTGTTTTGTTGCCTAATCAAAAAAATTCTTTTGCATTATACTTATAGCGATGCCACCTCTTGTATTGATATAAATTCTATTGCCTTAATAAAAAGGCAACGATAATGGTACTTATAGCTACACTTTTGTCTGTTGTCTAAAGCATTTTTTTTGACATAGTGCTAGTTACTATAGCTCAACTACAATGACCGCTAAAGTCATGAATAATTGTCACCTTTCTTAGTTACTGTTTTACTATTCATCAACTTTCATCGTCTTCACGCTAAAACTGAACAGATAGTGCCAAAAAATTCGTTATAATTTTTTCAACATACTCTGATACTACTTATTGTGAAAATTGACCAGATTAAAGTAGATTTGCAGCTAAATAGGATTGAAGAAATATATAATGAAGAAATAAACACATAGATTTTACAAGGAGAAATACTAAATCTCTCAAGAAATAGGAAAAAATACTCTCTAAACTGTGAAGATTGGACTAACGAAGAGAAGATTTGGGATAAATGAAAATTGATTTAGGCTGGCCTTCATTTTTCTTCTTCTTTCTTCTTGCATTTTCTGACTTTCTGTAATTAGCAGCAACCCTTTTTGACTTTGGTGTAGTTGGCAGTAACATACCTGTCATACACATAAATAGTTATAACAAATTATTATAATAAGAGAAAATAGTAGCTAGAGTAAAATTCGCTTATTATAAGTATATTTATTTATTCTTAATTTTAATTATTATAATAACAATTTAGCAATTTACAAGTTTGAATTCTAATTAAATTTTTACACTACATGCATATCATAATAGTTAAAATAAACATATATTAGAGATAAATGTATCATGTACAAATTTTTAAATTTAGTATTTAATTTATTATAATTAAATGGAGTAATTACCAAAAAAATCAAACTTTCGTCAAAATTTTAATTATATCCCAAATTTAAAAAGTAGTAATAAAATGTTTAAACTTTCAATTTTTTCAAGTATAGCCGAAACTTCAAAAAGTAGCAATAAAGTACTAAAACTTTCAATTTTTTCAATTTTAGCCCATCGTTATCTGTTATTCTCCCGATGTCTTCAACCTTTTGTTTTTTATTTGTTTTTCTGACACCTTAAACTATTTATGCATTACAACGTATTGAATCAGTAAGCTCTTCGTTTTTAGTTTGTTCTCTTGATGCCCTTAGTGTGAGGGCATCGAGACTACATAATTTGAAAACTGAAGGGTGAAGACGTCGAAAAAAATTGAAATCAAAGTATAAGGTTGTCGGGATTGCGTAATCTGATTTAGGTCATTTTTAAATAACAAAGTCATTTTAATTATATGATTAAACGACATCGTTTCATTAATCTTCATTTGCTGTATTAATTTTAGTTAATATATATTAATAGTTAAAGTTTTTGAAACACATGGCAAACCGTGTCAGCAAACTTAACAGAAGCATTAACGTCAAGCTAGAATAAAAAAAAAGAAGTTTGAGCATTTTATTGCTACTTTTTAAAATTCAGGTTATAATTGAAAAAATTAAAAGTTTAGGTGTTTTATTGCTATTTTTTAAAGTTCGGGCTATAATTGAAAAATTGATGAAAGTTTGAGCTTTTTTTAGTAATTAACCCTAATTAAAACTTGATTAGTTTGTAGAAATTCAAAATAACTTTATTAGTGTAATATAAATAAAATCATATATTGAATAAAAATATCATTTAGTTAAAATTTTGCCATTAATTATATTAATAGTTATAAATTCATAAAGATGTAATACTTTTTTTCAAAATTTTAAATAAGATACTGTGTGCTAATTATTTCAAAGCACGAGTCTAGAACTAGTTATATTTAAAATTTGGTGCTTATGATTCTCATTTATTCCGTTAACCATTAAATTTGAACTCAACAAATTTGAAATTCAGTTATCACGTGCTCGAATGACTTAAAAAGGGGAGACTGCAAGAGTAATAAGTGAGCCATTAATTAATCATGTTTAATTGAAATGCATGAAGTTTTTATTGGAAAAGAAAGCACAAAAAAAGGAAAATATATAGGAAATAGGAAGAAATTAAAGACACAAGAAATTTACATGGGAAAAACTAATAGGGTAAAAACCACGGAGAGAGAAGAAATTTTACTATGAAAGTGGAATTACGTTTTTTGGTACATTGAAGGAGGAGGAGAGAGCTTTCTTTTATAGGCTTCTTTCCTCCTCTCATATTCTCATCCCACCGATGTGGGATGAGTGTCTTAACATTCTCCCACTTGAAGATTGAATTGGATGCCAATTAATCTTCACCATTCTTTCTCTTTCGGCTTCATGCTGCTTATATCTCTATCAGGCCACAGGAGGAACGACACCATATGAACTTATCTGTGTTGACAACCTTAGTCAGAAAATCTACCACATTCTACTTCGTGTTGATCTTTTTCACAATAATTGTCCCTTCCTCCACTTTCTCACGAACGAAGTGGTACTAAACTCGAATATGTTTACTCTTAGCATGAAAGGCTGGATTCTTTGCAAGATGCAAAGCACTCTGACTATCACAAAATAGATAAACTATATCTTGTATGTGCTCGAACTCCTCCATGACCAACTTCAACCAAACTGCTTCCTTACTAGCTTGTATAGTTGCAACATATTCTACTTCTGTTGTTGATGCAGCCATAATTGACTGCAGCTTAGATACCCAACTTATAGCTCTGCTAGCAAGTAAGAACACATATTCAGTAGTGGACTTGCTTCTGTCAAGATCACCTGCATAATCTGAGTCAACATAACCACAAATACCTATGTCTGATCCTTTGTAACATAATGCAATATTCAACGTTCCTTTGATGTAATGAAGAATTCTTTTTACTGTTATCCAATGCTCTCTACCAGGATTTGCCATGTACCGACTCACAACTCCCACTACATGTGCAATGTCTGGTCTGGTGCTGACCATGGAAAAGGATACCCATTGCTGATGCATACGGAACTCAAGACATCTCTATTCTCGCTGCTTCACTGCTAGGACTCATCTCAGAGGACAACTTAGAATTAATAGGGAGTGGGGTGGATACTGGCTTATAGTCCTGTATATTGAAGCGCCGCAAGACCTTCTTCAAGTAATTTGTCTAAGAAAGCCATATCTTCCTATTGTTCCTGTCTCGGTGAATTTGCATCCCAAGAATCTTGTTTGTTGGTCCCAAGTCTTTCATCTCAAACTCTCTAGCCAACTTAGTCTTTAATTCTTGAATACGATCTTTGTTGGGGCCTGCAACCAACATGTCGTCAACATACAATAGCAATATGATGAAATCATCACCTCCAAACCTCTTGTAATATTCACAAGGGTCTGCGTATAATCTATTGTATCCCAGACTCATGATGAAAGAATCAAATCTCTTATACCAACACCTTGACGCCTGCTTGAGTTCGTATAGAGATTTGTTTAACCTGCAAACCAATTTCTCTTTTCCTTTTTCTTCAAAGCCTTCTAGCTGGAGCATATAATCTCTTCTTCAAGATCACCATGAAGAAAAGCTGTCTTTACATCTAGCTGTTCTAGATGTAAATCATGCACTGCTGATAATGCCAGAACTATACGAATGGTAGTTATTCGAACCACAGGTGAGAATATTTCATTGAAATCAATACCTTCTTTTTTAGCATATCTTTTGACTACCAATCTTGCCCGATACCTCTCCAACTGGTCATCACTATTTCTTTTGATTTTGAACACCCATTTATTGCCAATGGGTTTCCTCCCTGATGGTAGCTGTACAAGATTCCAACTCTGATTTTTATGCAGAGCTTCGATCTCCTCCTGCATTGCTGCTATCCACTGATACGCATCTGAACCGTCTACTGCCTCCTGGAAGGTTGATGGTTGTCTGTCTTTAGTGAGTAGACAATATGCTACATTGCTATCCATAATATAATCAGAATGCCAACTGGGAGCTTCCCTTGTGCGAGTTGATCGTCTAATTTCATCGACTTCAGCATCAGATCTTCTGATTTCGACTTCAGCCTCATTCTCCACAGGATTCTAATCCGACACTATTTCAGAAATATGTTCGTTTACCTGTATCACTGTAATATTTGACCCTGATGTACCTACATCTTCACTACAGTGCTTATCTTCTATGAAGATGACATCCCTGCTGATAACAACTTTGCGAGTAGTGGGATCCCACAGGCGATACCCTTTTACACCATCAACATAGCCTACGAAAATACATGTCCTAGACTTTGGATGTAACTTTGAAACATCCTCAGCATGATACATCACATATGCAGGACTTCCAAAAACATAAAGGTTAGAATAATCTACTGGTTTACCTATCCACAACTCCAACAGTGTCCTTAAATCAATTGTCGTTGACGAACTTCGGTTGATCACTTAACAAGCATTGTTGACAGCTTCAGCCTAAAAGGACTTCTCTAGACTAGCTGTCGCCAACATTGCCCTGGTTCTCTCCAGTAACGTTCTGTTCATCTGCTCTGCCACACCGTTCTGCTGTGGAGTACATGCCGTTATGAACTGTTGCTTGATACCATTTTGCTTACAGTAACTATCAAAATCTTCACAAGTGTATTCTCCTCCATTATTAGTCCTGAGGCACCTTATCTTCTTTCCTGTATCCAACTAGCCTTGCGCTTTGTATTCCTTGAAGGTCTGATATACATCTCCCTTGCTCTTGATTGGATACACCTAGCATCTCCTGGAATAATCATCAATGAATGATACAAAGTACTTCGCTCCTCCCTGGGACACAACCTGTGCTTGCCATACGTTAGAGTGAACCAGTTCTAAAACATTTGTGCTTCAAGAGCCCGATGTGTTGAACTTCAACCGATGTTACTTGCTTGTTACACACTGCTCACAAAATGGTAATGAAACCTTTGTGAGCCCAGGAAATAGTTTCTGGTCCATGATAATCTTCATTCCTTGCTCCAACATATGACCAAGTTTTTTGTGCCATATCATCAAAGACCTCTCATTGTTACTTGAGGAAACTGAAGCTTCTCCATCCACCAAAGTCTCTTCCTTTATCATGTATAAGTTGGCAGCTATCTTCTCTGCCTTCATTATCACTAGCACTTCACGAACTATCTTCTGATTTCCCTCAACATGTCGTATCTGATGAATGGTATGAACAGTTCCATCGTACATCTTCATCTTGATAGATCCAATTCCAACAACGTTCATGGCTTGATCACTGCAACTATATACAAGACCTTCTGAGACTGGTTCGTAGTGATAGAACCATTCTTTACGAGGGGTCATATGATAGGTTGCACCAAAATCAACCAACCACACATCCTGCATCATCCTTTTGCCATCATGTGTTGTTGATGCTTCACAAGTCAAGGCGTTATCGTCGTCTGATCTACTTGCAACATTTCCTTAAGGGTTGGCAACTCTTCCCTGAGGACCAGAACTCTGCTTTAGGTTCCAAGAATCTTTCTTGTAGTGACCTTTCTTACCACAGTTGTGGCACTTAAAATTTTTCTTATTCTGAGATTTTGATCTACCGTGTTTGTTGACTCCCACTGGGACCACGTTCCATTGATCTACTTCTCGTCACCGCCAATGCCTCTACTTGTTGTGAAGATCCCTCCTTATTCTTGCGCCGCTTTTTCTTATCAATGATTGCAGCTACAATATTGTCAAAGTTCAAACTTTCCACAGGCAAGTTGGTCGTCAAGTTGATGATGAGTTGATCGTATGAATCTGGTAAACTCTGAAGTAGAATTTCCACTCGTTCACTCGTTCCTATCATACAATCCATGTTTTTGAGTGGTGAAAATAAAGAATTCAGTATATTGACGTGCTCAGTCACTGTTGAAGATTCTGACATCCGTAAAGTGTACAACCTCCTCTTGAGAAATATTATGTTGTGTAAGGACTTTGTCTCGTATATGCTTGTAAGATAATCCCAAATTTCTTTGGCTGTCTTCTTCTCTTCTATACTTGACAATATCTCATCTGCCAATCCGACATGTAAATTTGTCGTTGCGTTTACATCCATTTCTTCCCATTTTTTAACAATGATATTATCTGGCCTTTTGACGATTGCTGCGAGACACTTATCTTTCACCAAGATAGCCCTCATTCTCATCTTCCAAATTGAGAAATTTTCACCGTTGAATTTATCTACCTTATATTCTCCTTTCACTTCTAACATTCTGCCGAAAAGCTCCTCCCACTATTTCACGTAAGTTGACCCCACACGTGAATAGTAACCTCGTGGGCTCCACATGAAACGAGCCTCATAAATGATGACATTGAGCAATTTAGGAATGTTAGGGGACAATGGGTCCCACTAGGTATGAAAATCGAAAGGTGGTCCCACAAGTACACCGCACACACCCGAGGGTACTGCAAAATCTAATTTACTTTCTAACGTAGAGGATCCATACTAAGTAGCAACCACAGAACATACGACAAATAGATTTAAACTTAACCCAATCATGACTCTGATACCACTGAAAAAGAAAGCACGAAAAAAAGGAAAATATATAAGAAATAGGAAGAAATTAAAGAACACAAGAAATTTACGTGGAAAATTCCAATAGGGTAAAAACCACGGAGAGAGAAGAAATTTCACTATGAAAGTGGAATTATGTTTTTTGGTACATTGAAGGAGGAGGAGAGAGCCTTCTTTTATCGGCTTCTTTCCTCCTCTCATATTCTCATCCCACTGAAGTGGGATGAGTGTCTTAACAGCTTTGAATATCTAAATAGTCTAAATTGAATTCTAATTAAATAGAGAGAATTGGATTTGCAATCTAAACTGGTGTTAAATAGTTTTTCATAATTGAAATGTTAAAATTTGGACAACCATATAAAGTGTAGTTCCATAGAGATCTGAATGTATGCTTTTTTTTGTTGTCCACGAGGTGTCTTAGGAGGATCTCAACTATGGGAAGACATCTTTAAACTATCCACTCTCAGACTAGTCCCCACTCGAATCAGGTAGGTCCATTGCGGGAGGCAAAGCTCTAGTTCTAAATTTTAAACGGTCGCATACATGAGGACAATTCGACCCCGCAATTTCACTTAAGCCAGAAAAACTTCTTATCAACTCACTTACGTCTAGAAGTTTCTAAATGTACGTTTTTCATGCCTTACGGTTTGGCGAATTCGAGTATTTTCGTTAACGTAAGATTGTGGAGCTAAAGATCAGGGTCCAACTCTTCTTGCTGCCATTTAGCTACTTAAACAAGGTTAAGACTGCAAGATTGTTGTTTTCTAGTCACGACAGAACTAAGGGGAGGAGAAGCACTTGATCACATTCTCAACAGCCTATTCGTAACTCACAGTTGTGGCAGGCTTTTTTCTGATCAATTTGTTCCCTATACAATCTTGTCTGCAATCTGTGCCCTCTTGCTTTATACAACTTCATCATATCTGCTAGAAAATTAGCCTCTGCTCATGTGTAGGTCTAGCTTTTTGCCTCTTCTGGCGCGTAAAAAAAAAAACATACAAATTGACTCATGCATGCATATATATAAATATGCTTGCCTTTCCATGCATGATCCATCATTCCATACCTGATACTCTGTACCCTTCACGACCAGTCCTGTCACCTCCATACATACGCTTGGCCAACTTGCTTAGTTAACTAACACAAAATGTAAAAGAAAACAGCATTATTGATGGAATATCTCCAGTTGTCACTATCATCCATATAGGTCTGTGGAGACGAGAAGGGTTCCCAGTTACCATTTTACATTTTTTAATTCAGTTTTAACTACCGACAAAAACTTTACGAGGATAACAATAGCTACTGGAATTATGTCATATGTGTATTAATCTCATGGCCAATTGTTCACCTTAAACATTTGTGATCAAATCGATAATCTTTTAACTTTCGACCAACAATAATTAGTGCCACTAAGCTGAATTCTAATTTGTACTGATACATGCAATATAACCATCAATTAAGTAACATTTGTTTCCGCTTAGTAGTTTATGATATTCAATTAACTATTGTGTATATTTCAATTCATCCCCCAAGTTAGTTAAAAGCCAGAGATTTAAAGTAAATTTATTAAACTAGAGAGATTACTCGCCTTTTAAAAAATTCAAGATTAGTCGACCATAATATAAGGTTTTGAGATACTCAATATAAATATACGCAACACAATTGTCTTAAATTGAGTGGAACAACAAGAGAAGTTTAAAGCGAAATTTAAGCCATGTCGGAGCAAAGGCATTGGCAGGTTGCTTTCAAATAGGTTCAACATTTACTGTCGTACACCATCATTTTGTCTCCGATAATTAAGCCAAAGACAATTGTACATGGAACGTGTGTACTATATCTTCCACCTATTTTCACGTTTGCTTAAGGAAAAGTCAAAAGATGCCTCTAAATCTTAATTAATTTTTAGCTCTGGTTCCACTTTATAGCTCTGAAGCGATCCATCCATAGGCCACTCATGCATGCGGGTTCTATTACGGCAGCCCGTCCTACTGTTCACTTTATGTGCATTAAATTCCGAGAATTTAAGATACTTTCTTCGCTTTTCTCTGTTCCTTTTCTCACTTTATTGCCCATTTTTAATCTACTTTTACAAGTTATATCAAGAAAAAGAAAAAGGGCATGCGTGTTACGCGAAGAAAATTTCTTCAAGTCTACAGGGCCCTCAAGCAAGTTTTGGAGTAACAATGAGAATTATCATATTTAATAGCCTGATTTATATCACATTCTTTGTGCATTCATCCAAACAGCAAATTAATATGTACATAACTTGACTATCATCAAAATGGTAGGATACTAAAATATAGTAAAGCTTAACAATTTTAGGACCACCTAATATTTTATATTGTGAATGTTAGTTAAGAGTTATTATGCCAATTACGATAATCTTCTATATATCTAAATATATAGTGGCCATACTTTTTAATAAATAATTCATAAAAATTAGTAAACTAATTTATTTATTTTAATAACAATTAACAAAATTTTACAGAAATTGTTTGATAGACACAGTAAAAAAATTTAATTATCTAACAACATAATATTTAACTGACAAAAATTTTAATAATTTTTAATTTTTAGATATTTAATATAATTTTATTTAAAATGTATAAGGATTTTATCAATATCTCAGAAAAGTTAACTGTTTCACATGTTAAAAGTACATCTTATAAAAATAGTATACTTTATTATAACAACTAGTATATAATATCAAACTAAAAAAAAGTAGTATAATTTTAAATATTAAATTTAACCTCAAACATACTTTATATATTAATTCACATTTATTTTAAAATTATGTAATTGTACTTTAATAATTTTCGTGTCTCATTAATTATATATTTACTATATGCACAAATTATACATATAATGAATATTCCTTGATTATATATTTATTATATGCACAAATTATATATAAATATATTTAAAATTATGAAAGAAATTAATTTCTTTTATTAATTTTAATGTTTCAATGTTTAAAAGAATATAAAAGTATCTCTTATTATAAAATATGCATATATGGTATATTAACGAGGACAACTATTAATTTATTACAAGTTAACGTATTTTATCGTAATTAAAATATGATAAGTATTTATAAGAAAGTTATTATATTTATTAAGAATTATATACTTATTGTAACTATTATTCATATGCAAGTATTATAAACAACTTAATTTGATTTTAAACTAGTAATTATTAAATTTTAACTATAATAATTAAAATATCATATAAATTCAAAAAATTAGCATCAATTAACTAGTTAAGAGTAAGGTTGCATACTTCCAAATCTATTCAGATCTTGCATTTTAGCCGAATTTTTACTATGATGTTATTGTTTAAAAAAGGTTGTTATAATTATTCTATACATTTATATACTCTGAGAAATGTACTGAAAAATTTAAAGTAGGTCTTTTAAATATACAAAATCATGTTATTCGAACTATATATAAATATAATTTGAATTGAAATGTATAATTTCAAGCAACTTATATATATAGATACATACATACATACATACAATATATATATATATATATATATATATATATATATATATATATACAGACACAT
>JANIJH010000003.1:19754768-19771696 GCA_024520975.1 Erythroxylum areolatum
ACAACGCTGTATATATACTGATACTATACTGATCAATAATTATTGAAGTGGATTCATTCCAACCTTAATATTTCATACTAGTGATTTGTTGAAAAGCCACTAGGAGCAGTGGGATTAGATGGTAGACCTTGTTTGAATTGTTCAAGTGATTGGATCGATTGGGACAGAAAATCGTTATGAGGGGAAGGAATTTTTAGTTTTCATAACTTTTGAACTAGTTGGTCTAGTTTCTAAGGATAAGTTACAGAAATTTCAGTGGTAAGAGAATCTCCTTCTTCTTCTAGTCTCTGAACTGTTAGAGAGGTAGGGAGCTTTATGTTTTTATCTATTTCCACTCACACCTTAACAAGATCAATTCTTTTCATTTCTAATATTTGCTCATCCAATCTACGAGATTTCCTTGTTACTCTTACCATAAAGCTCAAACCCATAGTTATCCCGTATTCCAGTGGAATATTATAAAAGCAAATATGTAAAGGTATAGTCTTTAGATAGTCTTTATCTAAGATCACACCTAGACTCTATTTCCTTATAAACATCAGTTAACCTCTCTAGTCATCCTATTAGCACCTCTAAACTTAAATAGAAAGTGGTCCTCCTCTATAATAGGTACTTGTTCCTAACTATTTTTAGTTTGTAGTGTTGCTACCCATGGTTTTATTGAAATAAGGGTCTCTTTTCAAATTTTTTATATAAAAAAACTACTAATGTTATTCTTCATTTTGTAGCTCTTGCTTAAAGGATTTCCAATGGAAGGGAGATTACAATCAAAGGCTTTAAGGATTTATTTTAAGTTTCACATAAGGTTCACCATCACTCACTACCAAGTTTGAAGCCTTGGGATAAATTGAAGGAGAAGAGCTAGGGTTTGAAAGAGAGATTGCTGAGGTCTGATCCAAGTAGTGACAGGGCGAAGGGAATTGATTTGGTTTTTGAGGTAACACGAGTAGTACCATGGTTTGTTAGGAGAAGAGGATGATTGAGAGTGGGTGAAAAAGATCCAATTTTAGCTATGGTAAGGGTCAAGAAATGAATAGAAGAGGCGAGGGTAGGAAGCCTGAAAGATGTTAGAGACTGAGGTTTATTAGTTTAATCAAGAATTGGTAGAGGAAGGAGAGCATCTAAATGGAAAAGTTCGGGTGGGTGAGAGGATGCAGAGGCAACCGAAGGAGGAAGAAGAAGGGTGGTTTAGGTAAGAACCAAAGGTTTTAAGACTAAGTCCATACCCAAAAAGGTAAAAATCAATCTAAAAGCTAGGCTAAAAAAGAATTAATTAATATTGTTAATATGATATTATAACATTGGGATTAACATGTTCAACCCTAGATTAGTTCACTTGCAAAAACTATTTAAAATATAAAATTCACCTTAGATATAAGAGAACAAGAACAAAATCACTTTCATGAATAAACTGTATCATATCTTGATATAAATGTTAGCTTGTTACTATTTACATAGGGCTCCAAGTTTCTTGTAATTATGACAATCTTAACTGCAATATTGATAGTCTTTAGTGACTTTTATAGTGTTTTTGACGCAATAGAATAATGAATACTTATAAATTTTTATTATTATATTTTGAAAAATTAGAAGCTAATTTAAGAGTTATGTGACAACTTTATTAAAGTAATTTCTGCTCATAGAGGCATCATAATTACAAAATAAAGTTTGATTATAATTACTACAATTGATCTATTCAAATTTAAATTGTTGTGGATATTTAAAATAAGGTCAACATCGGATTACGAATTTAACTTTTGATTATAAACTTTGAGTTAATGTAGGGATTTGATATAATCAATATTTATATATTAAAATTAATACAAATAAAAGATTGTTATAGAATAATGCCATTGGTAGAAAACATAGTACTTGTGATATGTAGGATCAAATAACCAATGTAGTATAATTAAGTTTGAAATTTATAAAGAATATCTAACAATTTCCAGTCATTAATACAAGTATTTAATAACACATCATACAGGAAGTTAACATCTTTTTCCGTGACCAAATAATACTACAACTATAAATAATCCACACTAAATATTTCTTTAAGTTTATAATGCAACTATAATATATTAAAAACATGCATGTTCTCTCATCCTGCACAGCCTTATAGAGTTTTTTACTTTTCTTCCATCAACAACAATTTCCTTTACTATGTTTGCATGTAGGTATGATCACACATCATTATCAACAAATTATATTTCTCTGAAATATTTGTTCTAACAATGAAAATATATTTGAATTTGCATATTTAACTTCAATAATATTTAGTGACGAGATATTTATTATTATTATTATTGTTATTATTTTTATGATAAAAGAATATAATATTCTTTGTTGTTGTTGCTATTCTATTTTAAAATTAACGATTTATTTTTCTTTTTTTGTTAGTCGAAATTTGTTTGTTTAAATTGATAAATATAGTTTTTTATAAATTTGTATAGGAAAAAAGTTCCCAGATAACGTCCAGCAGAGTGAAAAACTTAAAAATCATGTCTGGAATCTGAAGTACGCGTCGCACTGCACCCAATATGCCACTTGTTATCGAATAAGTAGAGGAGAAGGTGAAGGTCTTCATTTGTCCAAGTTTGAATCACCCAAAGTCGGCCAAAAACGGAGGGGATGTTGTCGTTTTGCGGCAAGTTTCAAAAGCAGCCCTCACCAGACCAGACTTCTTCTCGTGGAATCTTTCTGGGACACAATCTTGGGACCCCCTCCTACGGTGTTAGGTCTATTGTGTTTTTAATGCACACCTAGACCTTTGGTATGTCGGGTTTATTATGATAATCACCATACAATGGCCATGCGACAGGAAAGTTTTTATCTTCGAAAGAAAAAGAAAGGGCATGTTCAAAAATAAAATTGGAGCTACAAATTCTTCTGTTAAAAATAAGATAAAGTATAAATCAAATAGGACAATGTTTTATATCTCTATTTATATTGTTATTACTTTTTAAATTAAAGAACAATTTAACTGTTAAATTATATATAGAATTTGATTGAAAAATTAAAATTTCTAATACTGTTATAATTTTTAAATTTGAATAATTTGATTGAAAAATTAGAATATCTAATACTGTTATAATTTTTAAATTTTATCTAACATCGATTAATTAGATGGATTAGAGATCTTAGTTAAGAAAGATAAATAAAAATTCTATTGGTTACACCTTCTTTTATTAGTAAAAATATAAGTAAAGAACATATATAAAGTTTATTTAGTCGAGTCATATCATAAACGACAAATAAGAAAAGAGTACAAGTCAAATTGGTTACAGTTGATTAGAAATTTGTTGGTGACTTGTATAACCTTGAATTGGTATTTATTTCTTGCTTGTCAGAGTCGAGGAACCTGCAATTATTTGTGAGGCCTGGAAAGTTTGACCCCCACCAAGTCCTGAGGCCTTAACTTACAAGTTACAATACTACTAGTCCATTTTAAGAGGGGACCAACACAGAGAGGTCACTCTGAACGGTGGTCCCTTTTCGTGGTTGATGAGTGCTTATGACCTGCTCTGAATTATGTTATACTCATTGAACGTCGAAAACTTGGACCGAGACGGTTTCAAATAAGATGCCTACGACTATACAGTATGACGTGGAACGGACGGAATCACATTAATGGACTGATTGCAGCTGAAAACGTAGAATGACACAAAGTTCGCCTAGTGGAATGTACATTACAACGCGGATTTGATTCCTAATATTCGTTGAAGAATCGCACGAGCTAAAACTGTTTCTTCGGTTATAAATGTGTGTGTGTGTATTTACATGATTCGTGATCTTCCACGCAAGAAATCAAACAAAATTAAATCAATTTATGACCAATTTTTTTTAAATAATTAGGGAATCATAAATAATTAAAACATTATTTAAATAATATTTTTATTTAATAATAAATATTAATAATAACTATATAATTGGTTTCTATTGCCTAAATAAAAGTTATAAAAAATAATGAAATACAAAATTTACAAAGTTTCATCAGTATATGACCTACGTCTACAACGTAAGGAGATAAAGTTTTTTTTTTAAAAATGATTATGAGAAAAGACAATAAAAAGAAAATAGTATGACAACCACTTTTGCTCCAAAACTCTTATTAAGGTATTTATAGAGTAAGAGTTATATGTAAGATGTCTAGCGACATTATAATTCTATTTCTCAATATATCTAAAGTTAATGAAGTTCTATTTTCACAAAAGCTTAATACCAATGAAACTTTATTTTCGTTCATCCTCAAATTTTGTATATGGGACATGATTTACTCTTAACATTGGAGTGCACTGCTTCTAACTCAGGCCTTGTTTCGTAACCAACAATAATGCAATTTTTATTCCCTAATTTATGGTTGTTTGATTATTGATAATAAATAAAATAAGGAATCACATAATTAAAATGAATTCTAAATAATCCTAGATTTTTGTTGCGTAAATATAAATAAAAGATAAGAGATATTATTAAAATATCATTAAGTCATTATCAAGATATTGTCAAGATATTAGATATAAGAGATATTATCAGAATATTATTAAGTCATTATCAA
Organism: Erythroxylum areolatum; assembly: GCA_024520975.1. Classification (NCBI taxonomy): domain Eukaryota; kingdom Viridiplantae; phylum Streptophyta; class Magnoliopsida; order Malpighiales; family Erythroxylaceae; genus Erythroxylum; species Erythroxylum areolatum. The sequence goes on from JANIJH010000003.1 coordinate 19,759,321, forward strand.
GATATTGTCAAGATATTGATTCTTGTTATAATATTATTTTCAAAATAATATATTATGATATTTTATATTAATTTATTTAATAATTATATTATTTCGATTCATTGATAATTTTATTCTTATCATAAAATTATTAATAATTATTTAAAATTAATAATTTTATAAATAATTGAAAATTTTATTTTATTTATAAAATATAAAATATTTATTTAATTATTTACAAAATAAATCATATAATAACTAAATCTGGATAAAAAATTCTCATTATTGTTTTTAATATTAATACCAAATATTAATATGACTTTAACTTTGTTTAATACTATACCAAACATGCATATTTCGTATTCTATTTTCATTCATTTTTTTATCATGATTCCTTGTTATAAAATGAGACCTCAATGTTTTTGGCGATACGAGTCTGGTGTCATTCCTATATCCCTGTTCGACATGATTGACATTTGTAATTTCACTATTCACAAATTTAACGTATAATTTTGCACCTTGAATTGAAATCTCTAACGTCTATCTAGGAACCATTCTTTATCATAGTAACTCCAGTGTTTTAAATTATGTGAATATTCATTAAGACCTTTGATGGCAGTTTACGAAAGATAACGGTCATCTTGTATAACTCTCATAATAGTTATTTGTCCTAACCAAGAATTAAAGGGTGATAAATAGATCATTCAATTAGAATTACAGAAATAGAGAAAATATTTCAATTAGGATTATAGAAATAGAGAAAATATATGTATTTTCTCTATTTCTGTAATCCTAATTGAATGATCCGTTTATCACCCTTTAATCCTTGGTTTGGACAAATAACTGTTACGAGAGTTATATAAGGTGGCCGTTATCTTTCTTAAACTGCCAACAGCCTTATTTGCCAATCAACATATTGCATTAGGTATTAGTTGATTTTATTAGTGGTTAGTTAATAGCGAATTATATCAGTCGATTTGACCAACAAATAATATTAGTTATTTATTTAAAATATTTGATAAAATTAATTATTTAGTATTAATTATTTATGTATAAAATGACTTAAAAAAAGATTTAAGTCTTGCTCTATTCAGTTCTTTTTTTATATTATTTTACTTCAAGAACTAGAATTTTTAACTCTCTTAAAATCTATTCCAAACTATTCTAGTTCTATTTGTTCCACTCTTGGATCAGTATTATTCACTGTTGATGTTGACACATCATTTCCATATATTTTCCCTAATGTACATTTTCTAAATACTATTTTAGTGAAGGTTATCCTAGACTTTTTACCAAGGGAACAAAACTTATAAAAGTCAACATATTTATGTTTGTCACCCTTCAATAAGCAGCCCCCCCACCCCTTTTTTTTTTTTTTGAAGTTTCATCATCTCTCACTTACCAAAATAACCTAATTATACGTGTCATATCATAATACTATCTTTTTTTTTGGTCGAAAAGGGGGAAGAAAGACTAAGGACGCAGGTACGCCATAGCCGAAGCATCAAAGACTAAGCGATGGGGGAGACTCGGGACAGGATGCTCCCAAACCGACCAGTGTTGTCGAGTGCGCGCGCCGTGTTTAGCCAGAAATTTATGAAATTTATCGTCCTTGAAGATTACTCTAGACTTTTTATCAAGTGCATGAAATTTATGAAAATGTACTTTCTTATATTTGTCACCTTTCAATAAGCTCTTCTTGTGAAGTAATGTCATCTCTCGCTCACTAAAAGCACCCAGCTACATGTACCATATCTTGATACTCTTATTTTTCTATCCTAAAGATTGAGAGACAATCACGGATCATATTATTGTAATTTCCTATTAAGATATGGATGTCATGTTGTAATTTTTATTTCATTACATTCGACATACCCTTTACTACATTAAACTACTGATTGTTATCATAAAACTTATACCTTTTATTATCAAGAGTACTCATAGAAATCAAAATTTATTGAATCTCAAGAATATGCTAGGCATTCAATATTCTAATGACTTCATTATGCATTTTGATTTGTACTAGACCATTTCCTTTAACAACATACTCTCTATTACCATCTAATCTGATAGTATCATTCCATTATTTAAAATGTAAAAACTCAGACCATCCGTTTATAGATATTGTTCGCTTTGGGCTTTGATCCAGCTAAACTCTCACGGTTTTGCTTTTTTCACCCTTAAAAAAACGCGTTTCTAAGGGAGAAGTATCTGTACCTTTATATGGCGTACTTCGTTCATTTCTTCAATCGATGTAGGATCTCACATTCTCCACTCCCTTTAGGGCCCAACGTCCTATGCTAGCATATCGAATCGGGAACCGACTCTGATACTATTTGTAAAAACTCAGATTATCCGCTTACAAATATTGTCAGCTTTGGGCCTTGATCCAGCCAAGCCCTCACGGGTTTGCTCTTCCTACCTTTAGAAAAACGTGTCTGTAAGGGAGAGATATCCGTACTTTTATAAGGCGTACTTCGTTCCCTTCTCTAATCGATGTGGGATCTTACACTCCATTTGTAAAAGCCCAGACCACTCGCTTACAAATATTGTCCGCTTTAGACCTTGGCCTAGCTAAATTCTCACAGTTTTGCTCTTCCCATCCTGGAAAAAATGTATCTGTAAGGGAGATGTATCCATACCTTTATAAGGCATACTTCGTTCTCCTCTCCAACCGATATGAGATCTCACACTCTCCACTCCTTAAAGACCCAGCTTCGTTAGGGCTAGCATCCTACGCTAGCACATCGGTCAGAAATCAGCTCCAATATGAAAAATCAAAACCAATCTTTATTAAAAGTCATATGATAAGACGTGCTACTATCTATCACCCACAATTTTTAAATTCAAATTTGCTTACAATCAAAATATCATTGCCTCTTCCATCTTCTTCATTGTAACCTTTTATGGACTACAACCATACTTGCTTTGTCATCTATTTTCTTTTTTTATTTTCTTTTCTCCCTTATAGATAGTCTCTATTAAAGTGTCCACTTCCTTTACAGTTAAAGCATCAAACAATTTTAGCTTTCAATTTAGAGCATGACTTACTCCAATTTACATAATTCCTTTCCATGTTCTTGCCTCTGCTAACATTCAAATTCAAATTTGATTTATATTTATATATGCTAGGGACATTTTTCTTTAATTCTTTGGATTGTATAACATCTTTTACATCACTGAAAAAATAATCTATGTACCATACAACATAATATTAAATTTTTTTTCATATGAATTAGGTAAGAAATACAAAAGGCTTATGACTTGATTTTCTTCATCAATTTATACCCCAATACTTTGTTAATCCAAAAGGATTCGATTAAAATTATCAATATAATCTTTTCACCTGTGTACTTTCTGTCAACCTCGAAGTATACAAATGTTGCTATTTATATAAATGATTTGTTAATGATCTCTTTTGATACTTACTTTTAAGTAGTTTGCATAACAAAACAACAATTGGTTCATCAACCACCTCTCTCAGGACCTCTTCTTTCAAACTCAGTAGTACTGCATTGTGTGCCTTTTATGGAATCTCTTCTTTTTCCAACACCTCCAAATTTTTTGACAAAATTTCTTTTCCTTTTTAACGTTGCTGCACATCCTTCCTGAGCAAGAGTCACTCTCATCTTTACCTTCCATAAAGTAAAATCAATTCAATTAATTGAATTTCTTAATACTGAACTTTTAAAGAGACACTTGACAACAAAGTGTAGACTTTGATACCAATTATTGTGCAAACAAAAGCTATACAAAAAGAAAGTAAATGAATCAAATTACATAACATTTGTCGTTCGACCAATACGAGTCTTACATCTATGGGTAAGCAGGTAGATGTTTTTCTATTAATGTGAGAAAGACGATACAAGAAGAATAGTATAATAACCACCTTCATTATACAACCTTTTATTAAGGTATTTATAGGCTACATGCAAAAAGTCTAAGGATAATATAATTCTATTTTCATAGATGCCTAAGGTTACCAAAATTTTATTTGTACAGAAGTCGTACTTAGTCTATTTCCTCCTATCTTTATGCACTAAGTTTGGTGCTTAATCTACCTTGACACTTGGCATTATTTTGCTTCTGACTCCTCAATATTTTTTATCAATATGAGTTTAGCAGCGGTCTTGTGTCTTTATCCGACGTCAAATAATTTTTGTAATTTGACTGTTCACTAAAATTCAAGACATATCTCAAATTCTTTTATAAAAAATCTAACTTTTTAACCCGGCAATTATTTGAAGGTCCAAATATTTAGAATTCAATAAAATTGGTACAAAATTTTAGAGTAACTAATGAAGGATTTATTGTTAGTTTGTTAATTGTTAACAATCAATCTTTTAGCTAATATTAGCTGATGGTTCTTCAAAAACTTGTATTCTTCGTCAAACTCTTAGTCGGGAGAAGCTAAGGATCTTCCTCCAGCGCTTCGAATAGGCAGTAAGGAACAACCTCAGTAGTGTTAGAAATTAAGGAAGCACATGTACAATTCCAGCCTAAGTTTCCTGTACCAATCCCCATTCAGGAGAATCTTTGAAGTTGCTTCCTGCAACACATATATTGAATTGGACCTGATATGAGTTCCAGGCTTTGGTTTTGGAGTCTACCTTGAGATGAACATTGAGCCTGCTTTTTAGCACCAAAAAACTGCTTATTTATCTTAATAAATTACATACAAACGAAAATTTCTGATTACTTAAAATGTTTTTGGATAAAGGAAACTACCTCTTTAAAATAAATTGAAGATTTTATCATCTCTGTCGGTTGGGGTATATTAGGTTAAATTCTCATTATTCGTCCCTAATCCTTACTCCATTCGCCAATCATTCACTTTACAGCTAAAAAATCAGCTAGAACCTCTAAATGACAACATAACTTCTTATGTATTGTTATGGCGACCATTATAAGCTAATAGTGTGTTTGGATCGGACCTACAATAAAAAGGAGCATTTAAATCTCACTTCAAAGGAAGGTGCTCTTTTATATAGCTCATATGACGCTGTTGAGCAAATGCAAAGATTCAATCTTTTTGCTTCTCAAATAAGTATAGAAAAGTTGAAGCTTTTGCTAGCTGACCATAATTTAGATTAAAAATTTCTCTTTTACCAATTAAAAAGCATTACTCTTATTTGATATTTATTTACAATGCCAAAAATACAAATGGAACAGATTAACAATATTATTAGAATTATATTTAAATAAAATTTCAATGAAGAATCTAGAATTATGACTATAAAATCGTCCAATTCCAAATTCATTTACAAATTAATTAATAATTAGTATAATCAATTTTTATTAAAAAAGTTAATTAGCATAAAAATTAGAAAAGCTCTTTGATTTATGAGCTCTATGCAAATTTTGTTTTGGGAGGGGATAGATAAATAATTTATTTTGAGTTGTAATGAGTGGAAACGAAAAGAAAAGGTTATTTTGTTATTGCTCTTTTTGGATAAAAGGGATCTAAAATAGATTTTGTTTCCAGTTAAATATTGACTGCTAAATTTGTGGGTGCAAGACTCTGAGAGCTTCTCAGGAAGCACAAGCACCATTCATTTGAAGCCACCAACGCTGAAAGCCAAATCACCTCTCTCACCTACCTGTAATCACAAAACTCAGAAAATGGTCTCCAAAAGTCTCCAATGTGCACACTCCTCCATTCTTCCTCTACCACCACCTACTCCCTTTTTTCTGCTTCCGCCATATTCTTCCATGGACAGGAATCTTCCCGAGTAATTCCATATCCATATCTCTATTTTACCTCTTCTGTTGTATTCTCTCCAAAGCATGACTTCTTCTTGCTGTCTACCTTCTGTAAGAAATGCTGTCACACCAGGAACTGTGCTGCTTCATCATCCTCACTTCTATCTAGCTAGGAAACGCTCATACGAGATCAAAAGAGAGTCCCCTGTCTTCAAGCCTCAGCAGACACAAATCAAGCCTTTTCTTCCCGTTTTGATACTCAAGAACTCTGAATATAAACACCCTTTTGCTAGTCTATCATCTTTTGCTGAAGCTGGAGGTGAAGAAGAGAAAAAAGAAGGAATCAAAATAGAGAGACATGAAGAAACAGTGAAAATCCATGACGATGACTTACCTGGAATGGCTCAGGCCTTCGGTATCTCTTCAAGAACAACCTCTGCTATATCCATATTCATAGCATTCGCTGCTCTTAGTCTTCCATTCTTCATGAAGTCTGTGGTTCAGAGTTTGGACATAAAGACTAAGATCTTATCATACGCAACACTCTTGTTTGGTTTCTATATGGCTTGGAATATAGGAGCCAATGATGTGGCCAATGCCATGGGGACTACTGTGGGTTCTGGGGCATTGACGATCCGGCAAGCGGTGTTAACTGCGGCTGTTTTGGAGTTCTCAGGAGCATTGTTGATGGGCACACATGTTACAAGTACAATGCAGAAGGGAATTCTTGTAGCTAGTGTGTTCCAGGGAAGGGACACTCTGCTCTTTTCTGGTTTGCTCTCTTCTTTGGCCGCTGCTGGTACTTGGTTGCAGGTCTACTTTACTTTGCCTCTTTTTTTTTTTTGCATCAATCTCTTTATTTATTAGATCTCTTTTTGGAAGTCATGAATTTCTATTGAATCTTTGCATCTTTGTTGAAGACGCGTAATGATTTGCTAACGGCTCCAGATTTTTCAGCTATGTTAGAAGTGTGGAATTTCTCCAGTGAATGTGGAAAGTTTATAATTTATACGCAAATCACCAATTACACCGATACTCTATATTTTTCAATTAGATAATGCCACTTAGAGTCGGGGATATATGCTCTTGATTGCCAGTCATCTGTTCTCTTAGGATACAGAACATTTAACAGTTTCTCAAAGTCTGCCGTTTTTGTACTTGCTCCCTTTCCAATAGAGTCGTTATCTAAACCTCCAGTGGAGTGATGGGGTATCTAAATACACTTGGTAGAACTTATTGGGTTGGTGCTAGAGCATATGTTGTCCGTCACTACTCATTAGTTCCAACTTATGCCACACGAGACAAAAGAGAAGGAGATAACAGTAGGTGTCTATGCATGAGGTTCCTGAGAGAAAGTCTTGCAAGTATCAGCAAAGAAAAAGGTCTGTCATTTATTATAGTAGTTCCAATAAAAGTGAGGAAAAGATCAGAGAAGTCTGTCAAAAGCTACCTCTTACTCATAAAAATTTGCCAGGTATATGTAACTACGGATAATTAATCTGAAATTAACAATCCAGGGGAAACTGAAATTTCGGATATGATAGACAGATGCCTTTTATGGCCAGTAACAGTAAAGGCTACAAGGTTTATCTTAAGCATTATAGTCCTATCTCCTCTTATGGTGATTGAATTTATTCCTTAGTCCATTTTCGTTGACAGGCAGCTCTTCAATGTGATTTCTGCTAATCTGTACTCTTCTTGACGTTTCTAGGTAGCATCTTATTATGGTTGGCCCGTCTCTACTACACACTGTATAGTGGGATCAATGGTTGGATTTGGTCTTGTCTATGGAGGTGCAGGTGCTGTCTTCTGGGGGTCGCTAGCAAGAGTAATATTATCATGGGTTATCTCACCAGTAATCGGAGCACTGGTCTCCTTCCTCGTCTATAAATGCATTCGTAGGGTATGTTCTGTCTTTCAGACTTGAAGCTGTCAATCTTGAAATATACTCAAGTGTCTTGTGTGGAGAAAATTACTGGCTTGTCTGTAAAGGGGGAATTACTGCTTAAACGCTTTCCAAAATCGTTTAAAGTGTCTAATGTTTCATCTAAATCACAAAGCTAGCTTGTTAATCTCCAATTTCAAAACTACTGCTCTGAATATTTTCACTTGCTGCAGTTTGTGTACAGTGCTCCAAACCCGGGACAAGCTGCGGCTGCTGCTGCACCGATTACTGTCTTTCTGGGTGTGACTGGAATATCTTTTGCAGCATTTCCTTTAAGCAAGTCCTTTCCTTTGGCCCTGGCACAGGCTCTAGCCTGTGGTGCAATTGGTGCAGTCCTTGTTAACCAAATCATCCGGAAACATCTCGGTCATTTACTTGTGAAAGCTACTACATCACAACCTGAACCAAAAGAGACTGCAATCCAGAATAAACAGATAGGCTTTCTCTCCGATTTTGCGGGGCCAAAGGGTACCGAGCTGGAGATAGTTTATGGGGTTTTTGGATATTTGCAGATCCTCTCAGCCTGCTTCATGTCATTTGCCCATGGAGGTAACGATGTCTCCAATGCTATTGGTCCTTTGGCTGCTGCATTGGCTATCCTTCAAGGTGGTGCCGCTGGATCACGGGTCGTCGTTACAATTCCGAATGATATTCTTGCGTGGGGTGGGTTTGGTATAATAGCCGGGCTAATGATGTGGGGGTATAGAGTGATAGCAACAATTGGGAAGAAGATAACAGAACTGACACCAACCAGAGGATTTGCAGCTGAGTTTGCTGCAGCCTCTGTGGTTCTAGTTGCATCAAAGCTGGGACTTCCGATATCGGCAACGCATACTTTGGTGGGTTCCGTTATGGGAGTAGGTTTTGCAAGAGGTCTAAAGAGTGTAAGATCAGAAACCGTGAAAGAGATAATAGCTTCATGGGTGGTAACTATCCCAGTTGGTGCAGCATTTTCAGTTTTTTACGCGTGGATCTTGACCAAGCTTTTGTCATATATATTGTGAGTATACTTTTTGCAAGATGAAAATGAACAGATTGATGTATGTGATTGATCAAAATCACTATGCTGCCTCTGAAAAATTTGTGGAATGATGGCGTCTTTTTGAGCTAATGTGATTTCCTTTTGAATGGAAGTCACATTCTTCCTAGGAGACAAATCAAAATGGACATTGTTGTTATCATGTTTAGTGCCCATTGTTCTTGCATTATATTACTTAATGCAAGCTGTACGTGGTATAGTTCTCAAGCCTGCCTCGCAAGAAGCAAACATGAGAAAAGAAAATATTGGAGATATCAGTCAATCTTCTGAAACTGCTCTCTTCACGGAAATATGATATGCAAATTCACGTTTTGATGTCTGTTCTAAATTCTATAATACAGACAGATCAATCGTGAAAGAAGCCTAACTTGTATTGCCCCCTTTTCTGTGTTTTTCTCCTTTTAATTTATCTTATAAAACAGTTGTACAGGTTTTGAACAAGAAAACTGCATGGTTAAGGAGTCACCTATCTTCGATTTAGGAACTGTGTGAGCAGGTTCTTGTAATAGTGTTTTGCCTGAGAAAAAGAAACTGAAGCAGTAACAATTGTTGATGATCAAAATATTGACATGTGCTGAAATTGGAAGCCAACGGAAAAGAATCAGCAGAGAAATTAAAGGGATTTCCTTCATTAATTTCCTGTGATCTTGATTTGTTAGTATTACCTTCCATAAATAATACTTGTAAATAATATATGTACAGTCTTCTGCATTGTAAGAAATACGAAAGAAAATTGAAACATATACCAGTTTTGACATGGTATCAGAGCGACGCTTTAGGGACTGCAAGTAGAGAAACACGAGAGATCGAGAGCAATGGAATTTACTCCTTCCACAATGAACTCTCAAACAGAAAATACGATCTTGTCAGATCTGACGTCAAGAATATCACAGATGGTGAACCAGACATCAACTATGGTAAGTCATGAACCAATTACAACGGTGGTTGGCATTAAGCTAGACGACACCAACGACGGACTTTGGTCCCAAGTCATGGAGATGTACATCGCAGGCAAGGACAAGTTGGGATACATAGATAGGGATCTCCCACAACCACAAGAGATAGATCTGAGTTTCAGAAAATGGAGAACTGAGAATGTAGTAGTGAAGGGATGGCTAATCAATTCCATGGATCCCAAACTGATTGGAAACTATATAAGATTTCCAACGGCAAAAGCAGTAAGGGATGCGGTTGCTACAACCTATTTTGATGGCGGTGACACTTCACAAGTTTATGATTTGAAGAGAAAGGTAATGAAACTTAAACAAGATGGGGGATCTATTGAAACTTATTACAATAACCTCCAAGGCCTTTGGAGAGACATTGATTTTCGTCGTCCAAATCCTATGAAATGTGAGATTGATATACAAAAGTATAACTCAATTTTACAAGAAGACAGAGTGTATACGTTCTTGGATGGATTGGATGATCGACTTGACAAGATCCGAGGTGATGTGCTACGACTTCAACCATTTCCTTCACTAGAACAAGCATATGCACATGTAAGGAGGGAAGATCTTAGACAAATGGTGATGCTGACAAAAGGAAATGATGTGCCTGTGGCTGCAATGATCTCAAAAGGTGGACAGATGCCTCAGCAGCATTCTTCACTCCACCTAATACCCAATGGGAAGCCGAATGTAGGGTTAAAATCGAAATCACCAGCAGAAGGAGGAGGCTGCACACACTGTGGGGGTATAGAACACACTAAAGAGACTTGTTTTAAGCTGCATGGTACCCAGATTGGTGGCATGAACTCAAGGCGAAAAAGAAACGTGAAGCTGGTTGAGCCACTTATGTGCAAGCGGGAGTCTCTCCTTCTGTTGTAGCAAACGAACATCAACTTTCCCTCATTCCACAACAGGACGCTTCACCAGCCATTGCAAATGAAGCTATGACTCTTAATAATCCAAGTAACCACAATTGGATTGTTGATTTGGGAGCGACAGATCACATGACATTTGATCCCTAGGATTTCATTGAAACTACTCAACCAAGACGGACGTGCATTGCCAATGCCAACGGAGTAACTTACACAATTGCTAGGGCTGGAAAAGTGGAACTTTCAGCCTCGTTTTCACTTTCGAACACTTTACTAGTTCCAACTCTTTCAAATAAATTGTTATCTGTAGGCCAAACTACTGAGGAATTGAATATTTGTGCACTATTTTATCCCAAGTTTTGTGTGTTTCAGGATATTCTCACCAAGGAGACTATTGGTCGTGGTATTAAAAGAGGGGGACTGTATTACATGGATGACTTTGTTGGCGGACGGGCAAACACTACACGTCTTGCTGGAGACAAATATCGATAGATTTTGTTATGGTATCGTCGACTAGGGCATCCATCATTTTCATACATGAGGCACTTATTTCCAAGTTTATTCTCCAACTAACATGAGTCTGTTCTTAAGTGTGAAACATGTATCATGGCAAAGAGCCATCGTGTTCCTTATCCACAAAGTAAGAAAAAAATGTGAGACACCTTTTTCTTTAATGCACTCGGCTGTTTGGGGACCAGCCCCTATTTCGGTTTTGTTAGGCTTTAGAAGGTTTGTAAACTTTGTCGATGACTGCACACGAATGACTTGGCTGTATTTGATGAAAAATAAAAATGAGGTGTTTGGAATTTTGTCACTTTCATAACATGATCACAACTCAATTTTCTGCAAAGATTTAGATTCTACGTTCAGATAATGACGCGGAATATGACAACAGTGAGCTAAGACACTACTTTCAAGAACACGACCTACATCATGAAACTAGTTGCTTCCAAATACCACAACAAAATGGTGTTGTAGAGTGAAAGAACAGGCATATCCTTAAGACAGCTCGTGCTCTCCTGACAGACACTAATGCACCTCGACGCTATTGGGCAGATGCAGTGATGGTTGCAGTCTACTTGTTAAATCGAATGCCATCTCGAGTGCTAGACTTTGAAACTCCATTACAAGCTCTTGCTCATCATGTACAATTGCCGTCCATCTTGATGCTCTCTCCTAAGATATTTGGGTGTGTAGCATATGTTCATTTTCAAAAAAATCATCGTACCAAACTTAAACCCTGTGCTGTTTGTGAAGCATATGTGGGTGAAAGTATGTTTTTCATATATCTTTTCCTCCTTTTCCTCGTATATATATACACTTGAGGATTAGGTTTTGCTAGAGTAAATTTACAATGATTATGGGCTAAATCAGGACACAAAATAAGTAAATACAAACTGAATCCTAATCACTATAATAATGGAGTAATCTTCTACAACTTTTATTCTTTTGGTTGTAACACTCCCCCTAAGTTGGAGAAAAAATTTCTTCCATTCTTATCTTCTTCAAGAACTTGTGGAACACAGGACCTACTACATCTTTAATTAGAATATCTGCCAATTGTTCACTTGAACGGACGTGAGGAACCGAAACTTCTCCATTTTCAATTTTTTCCTTGATAAAATGCCTATCAACTTCAACATGCTTTGTGCGATCATGTTGTACAAGATTATGAGCAATATCACACTCAGCTTTATTGTCACAATACAAATTCATAGGTTTAACGAAATTAATTCCCAATTCTTTAAGTAGATTTTTTACCCATAATATTTCGCATACTCCTATTGCCATGCTTCTATATTCTGCTTCTGCACTTGATCTTGCTACTACTGATTGTTTCTTACTCCGCCATGTTACTAAATTCCCACCTACAAATGTTAAATACCCA
>JANIJH010000003.1:19771796-19782505 GCA_024520975.1 Erythroxylum areolatum
CTAATTCATATTTCTCCCCCTTACTTGCAGTTGCCTCCTTATCATAATAAAAAGTATTTTCATGGAATGTTACATCTTTAGTTACAAACATTTTCTACAAAGTAGGACTATAACACCTATACCCTTTTTGATTCACCCCATACCCAACAAACACACACTTATATGCTCTTGGATGGAGTTTACTTTTTCGTTCATTAGAAAGCACATGTACAAACATAGTGCAGCCATATACTTTTGGAGACAAACTAGAAATCGAAGGCATAGTTATATGATTAGCCAATTCGTCTAGAGGGGTTCTTAAGTTTAAAATCTTTGAAGGAAGTCGATTTATCAATTAAGTGGATGTAGTAATAGCTTCGCCCCAAAACTATAGTGGCATTCTAAACCCAATCAACATAGACCTTGTCATTGCTAACAAATACTTATTTTTTCGTTCAGCAATACCATTTTATTGTGGGGTATAAGGACATGAGGTTTGGTGAATAATACCATGTTTTACTAAAAAATTCGACAATTCATGATTCACATATTTGCCTCCATTATCAGTTCCTAAGACTTGTATTTTCATGTTATATTGATTTGAAATCATGCCAAAGAATTTTTGAAATAAATCATAGACTTCACTTTTATTTTTCATGAGACAATTCCATGTCATACGACTATAGTCATCTATGAATGACACAAACCATTTTGCACCATTTAAAGTAGGAATTTTGCAAGGACCCCATATGTCAGAATGAACAAGCATAAATGGTTTAGGACTACGATTAACATGAGACTTAAAATTCAACGGTGACTTTTTGCCAAAGCACACACATCACATTCAAAAGATTTCAAATCAAAATTCAAAAATTTGTTCGGAAATAAATGTTTCAAATATCCAAATGAAGCGTGAACAAATTGTTTATGAATAAGTCAAAGTTCAAAAATACTAGATGAATTAGCGGATAAACATGATGCCATTACAGAGCTTTCGAAGATGATGGCTTAAGATCCAAATAATATAGATTTCCCTTCCTAGTGCCACAGCCAATCATCTGTCTCGTCTTGATGTCCTTAAAAACACAAAAATAAGGCCAAAATATTATGATGCATTGAAGTGTTGTTGTTATTTGCACAACAGATAATAGGCTATAATTTAAAGAGGGAATAACAAGAATGGAGTTGAGGTTTAATTCATTTAAAGTTTTAGAACCTTCACTAATTATGGTTACAATTTCACCACTCGTGGTTTTGACTTCATGGATGGTTGGTTTGTGCATATCTTTCACAATACAATCAGAAGTCATATGCCCAGTCGCTCCTGAATCAATAATTCAAGTATCTAAACTAGCCAGAGAGGAAGCTTTAAAAGAGTTACTAGTACATATGACATTCAGGACAGTTGAATGTTCTTTCTCCCCCTCATCAACCTGTTTTTCTGATAAGGAAGCCTCCATAAGATTTGCCTTCCCTTTGTGCTTAGGTGCTTTTTCAGGATCCCACCATGATGGATATCCTATATTAGTATAGCAACATGTAGCTGTGTGACCAACCATCTCACAATCTATACAGTACAATTGATTACCTCCCTTTTTTTCGAAAGACTGGGAAACCTCATAGCTCCTTTCGATGTTCCCATTGTTCTTTTGCTTACGAAATTTTCCACTCTTGGCCATGAGTACTGTAGCCTCTCTAGTTGATTCAGTTCGATCCCTTCGATTAGCTTCTCGGTGCACATAGATATATGCTTTTTCAAGACATGGCCTGGGTTCCAATATCAAAATCTCACCACAAACTTGGTCATAATCAGAATCCAAACTGTTTAAGAATATATAAACACACATACGTTGAACGGAATCCTCATATATTTTCACATCATCGGGATCTTTCATAACAACAGTTTCACAATAATCCAATTCGAAAAAGAGTTCAGAAAGCTCACCAAAGTAAATGGCTAAGGTCCGACCAGCTTGTCTAAGCATCCATGTCTTCTGATGCAATGAAAAAATATAGGTTTCATCGCTTCCATCATAATACACCTTAGATAAAGTTGTCTAGATTGCTCTAGCTATAGGTAATCGCATACATCTCTTCATCAGCTCTGGTTTCATGTTGGTGAGCAGCTAACCACGCGCCTTTTGATTGTCAACATTCCACTTCTGATATTTAGGATCGCCCATGGCAGGAGGTGGGTCTAATCCTATGATAAACTCTTGTTTCTCCCTAGCTGCAATATGGATTTCAATGATTTGTGACCAGACATCATAATTCTCTTCATTTAGAATGATGCCGGGATTAAAATGGGCAGATTCGTTTTGATATTGAATGATGGGTTAGTTATTTGGTTCAGTTTTGGGTGATGGAAGTTTGGAGATATCATCTGCCATTTGAAGTGAGTTTCAGGTGAGAGGGATATGTTCAAGAAGCTGTGTAATATGAGGTTACGCAGATGGCCCTAATACCATGAAGCGTATGTGGGTGAAAGTATGCTTTTCATATATCTTTTCCTCCTTTTCCTCGTATATATATACACTTGAGGTTTAGGTTTTGCCAGAGTAAATTTACAATGATTATGGGCTAAATAAGGACACAAAATAAGTAAATACAAACTAAATCCTAATCATTATAATCATGGAGTAATCTTCTCCAACTTTAATTCTTTTGGTTGCAACAATTCGGTGTATGTTTGTGGGATATGCAACACATAAGAAAGGATATCGATGTTATGATCCTATTACCAGGCGCCTCTACATCACAATGGATGTTACTTTTCTTGAAAATGAAGCCTAATTTACGCAATCCCCTCCTTCTCTTTAAGGGGAGCCATGTGAGGAAGAGAAGAATGAGAATGACTGGGAGAGATGGTCGGGATTCAAAGATACAAACTTGGGAATAAATGTAATCAGTGACATGACTAAGCCTAATGAGAGTCAAATTGAAGAACAAAATGAAGAGGATGAGGCTAGAAATGAGCAAGAGCGGCAGTCCATATAACAAGAACAAGAACAATCCACCTCTCACATTTTAGTACCAAATGACCGCTCTCCTGAGAATACTCCTGAGGTACGATCTGCAAAGTCATCTCCCAATTATATTGTTGATGATTCTGGTGGTTATAGATTAGCTTTCAGGCATAATCGTGGCAAGCCACCAAACAGATACTCGCCTGATCATGAAGGGAAGGAAGCAGTATATCCAATTTTCAATCACGTGTGCACTCACAGATTGTCACAACCTCTCAAAGCTTTTCTACACAAGTTGTCTTCTGAGCATATTCCAGGTACAGTTCAAGAGGCCTTGAATGAGGAAATGTCAGCTTTGTAAAAGAATAATATATGGAAACTCATGCCACTACTTGAAGGTAAGAAAGCAGTGGGCTGTAAATAGGTGTTCACCATTAAGCATAAGGCAGAAGGATCAGTAGACCGTTACAAAGCGAGGCTCGTAGTAAAAGGATATACTCAGTCATACGGCATAGACTACCAAGAGAAATTCTCACCGGTGGCAAAGTTGAATATGGTTAGAGTGTTATTGTCTCTCGCTGCAAACATGGATTGGCCTTTACATCAATTTGATGTAAAGAACGCGTTCCTCCATGGAGATCTTGAAGAAGAAGTTTATATCGACGTTCCACCAGGTTTCACCACATCACAAAATGGGACAGTGTGTAAATTACAAAAAGCGCTCTATAGATTAAAACAATCACCGAGAGCATGGTTTGGGAGACTTAGCTTGGCTATAAGGAAGCATGGTTTTAAACAAAGTAATTCAGATCATACTTTGTTCTTAAAACATCGAGGAGGAATGGTAACAGCCTTGATTGTTTACGTTGATGACATGATAATTACAAGGGATGATAGCGAGGAAATCTCCAACTTGAAAAAATAGTTGGCAGCTAAATTCGAAATGAATAGCCTCGGAGGACTAAAACACTTTCTGGGAATCGAAGTAGCCCGATCAGATTAAGGAATTTTCCTCTCTCAAAGGAAATATGTACTTGACTTGTTAGCTGAAACAGGAATGCTTGATTACAAGCCAGCAGATACACCAATAGTTCAAAACCATGGATTGGACAAGCAACAAGATCAGCCACTGCAGATAAAGAGAGATACCAGCAACTTGTGGGGAAATTGATTTACTTATCCCATACGCGGCCAGTTATCGCCTATGTTGTGAGCTTGGTAAGTCAGTTCATGTAGAATCCTAGTGAAGGACACATGCATGCAGTGTTCCGGATTCTACGGTACCTAAAGTCTTCCCCAGGAAAAGGGCTCATGTTTAGGAGGTATAATCATTTAAACATTAATGGTTATACAGATGTAGATTGGGCCGGAAGTGCCACTGATAGAAGATCTACATCAAGGTACTTCACTTTTGTAGGTGGCAACCTGGTCATGTGGAGAAGTAAAATGCAAAAGGTGGTGGCACTATCAAGTACAGAAGCTGAGTTCAGAGGCATGACTAAAGGATTATATGAGCTCCTTTTGTTAAAGGAATTACTTAGAGAGATTGGCTACTCATCCAGTTCGGCAATGAGCTTATTTTGTAATAACAAGGTAGCTATAGCAATTGCATAAAATCCAGTTCAACATGACCTGACAAAGCATGTTGAAGTGGACCGACATTTTATCAAAGAAAAACTTGAGGCCAAGATGGTCCAATTTCCTTTCGTGAAGTCAGAAGACCAATTGGCGGATGTTTTATAAAAGTAGTCTCAAGCAAGTCATTCTACAACTCATTGAGCAAGTTGGGCATTGAAGACATATATGCACCAACTTGAGGGGGAGTGTTGACGTGTGCTGAAATTGGAAGCCAATGGAAAAGAATCAGCAGAGAAATTAAAGGGATTTCTTTCATTAATTTCCTGTGATCTTGATTTATTACTATTACCTTCCATAGATAGTAATTGTAAATAATATATATACAGTCTTCTGCATTGTAAGAAATACGAAAGAAAATTGAAATATATACCAGTTTTGCACAAAAACCTTAGAAATTGGAAGAATTAGTTATAAATTCAACCTAGAAATTAGGTCCTCAGAAGAAATGGCACTTAAAAGCGCAATGACAGTCTATTATTTTGGACCATGTTCTCCGGCAAAAACCTCAGACAGCAGAAAAAGAATTGATTGGGAACTGCTAAAAATTGAGGAACAATAACTGCATGCAAGGATCAGTACCAACATGTGTAGGCATGTCATGTCAGGTATCTAACAAGGTTCTGGAGAAAGTTCTTCAACAGAAGTCAGGCTAGGCTCCCAGCCTGATCCGCGGAAAATCCTTGTCTTGGGAAGAGGCGGTACAAAAGGCTTCTTGGTTCTAACTCGCTTTTTCACTGAACATCTTGACCATCTGTCTCTGGAGGCATAAAAATCTTTTGCAGAGCAAAAAGATTCATCTGACAAATCCTTGTTATCATTCCAGGTGATATTCACATCTAACATATCATCAGCAGGTCCCTTCAATTTTTCTTCTTTCTCCTTGTGTTTATGCTTCAGTTTTCTTGCGGTGCTAGATGGAATCATAAGATACCTGAGACCAGGCAAAAGATCTTCGTTTGGCTTTAACAGGGATCCGTCGGGATTTTTGAAAACATCTGGCCGGGCAATACACATTCCTGGATACTTTTCCATTAACTGAGATGCAGGAAGAGCATGCTGGTATCTCTCCACTCTTCCACCAGCATGAATTATCCTGACGGAAAAATCCTTTGACGATCGGCATAAGTCCAGTGATACCGAAGCTCCTTCTAATTCCTTTTTCTTTATAGCGTCTTTCCTGCTGTCCCGATTTAGGCGTAACAACTTAGCGCAGGCCTTCAGCATAGCTGGGAATGAGAAGCTTTCGGATCCAAGCGTTTCATCCTGATAAAAAGAAAAAAAACTGGTAGAAAATGCTTCGAGCATTGTGCTCACTTTACATATTTATTCATTGACAGGATGGACATGGCCGGCTGCTTCTAGTATAGTAGTTTCCTCCATTCGATTAGATGAAACCGAGGTTTGGACTTTGGACACGTAAGGTAATAGAGAAAGATATGATTTCCTCTTTTATATCCTTGATTGTTAAAATCAAAGTCCCGAAGAAAGAAGTAAAGGCCATCCATGATCCAACACATTTTCGCAATATGCTGATTCTGATGTTCTAGAAGAGTTGACTTGTTCCTTATTTTTATGCTCCCCAAAATATTAATAACAAAAATAACTTGTAACACATGGTAGTAAGTTGAACTAATTTGTGATATTCCAGGTTAGTGCAAACTTATTATCAATAACAGTAAACGCTTTCTGAAAAATTTCAAATTTGACTCGACAAGTGCTTTGGTAAAAATATATGCAACTTGATCTTTAATCCTTATTTTCTACAACTTTATGTCTTGAGTTAACAACTTCTCTTGAACAAAATGAAAATGAGTTTCAATGTGTTTTAAACTTGCATGAAACACTAGATTTCCAAATAAATGGGATTTGAATAATTGAGAGTATAAACTATTTCCTAAATAAGCCTTTTAAGTCAAGTACACTCCTGGGTGAGCATAGTACTTGTTACATACTTTGCCTCATAGCTTGAAAGAGCTACAATATATTGTTTCCTACTACATTAGGATGTTGCAGTTGTCCTTATAATAAACCAATAACCTGTTGTGGAACTTTTGTCATTCATATCGCCGGCCCAATTTGCATTTACAAAATTGCTCAAAGAGATAAAAATTTTATGCTTGTACATCGGTCCATAACTTAAGGTGTCATTTACATAAACATAGGATCCTCTTTGCTACAATCAGATGGCTGTCATATGGTCTATCCATAGACTAAGAAATGACTCTATTAGAGAACACAATATTGGGTCTTGTAATAGAGAAATAGAATAAACTACCATCACTTTGTTGGAAAATAGTTGCATCTTCTAATTGCTTGCTAGATATCCTTTTTAAGAAACAAAACAACCATTTAATCTTTTAATTTCCCCCCATTTTTTTTGCTTCACCGAAGCTCGTCATTTTAAATCGAACAAACAATGCATCTTGAATATAGTTAATTTCATCATCATTATCTCCCGTAATGATCATATCTTCCACATAAAGAAGTAGTAGAGTGCATACTCTAGATTTTTTTAATAACTAAACTTGGATTAGCAGTTGAAGACTTGAAACCTTGAAAACAAGATATTGAATAATCTTATCATACCAAGTGCGTAGAGCTTGTTTGAGATCATATAATGCCTTTTTGAGCTGACACATATAATCAAGAAACTCTTTGGAAATAAATCCTTATGTTTGTTCCATAAAAATATCATGATTCAAATTTCCATAAAGAAAAGTATTTTTTTACATCTAGTTTCTAGTCTTTACTAGCAACAAAAGAAATAGTAGTTCGAATTGTTACCATTTTAGCAATAGGGCTGAAGTTTCATCATAATCCTGATCATATTGTTAAGAGAATCTATGATCAACAAAATGAGCTTTGTCCCTATCGATTGTATCATTAACTTTTTTTTTCAAAATTTAAACCCATTTACAGGTTATTAAATCAACACCCATTGGTTTCGATACAAGCTCCTACGTGTTGTTTTTATTTAAAACTAAAATTTCTTCTTGCATTACATCTTCCTATTCAGCAATCCCTTTTGCTTCATTATAAGAGTTAATATCTTTTTCATATAAATCTCCCATAAAAAAAGATAGAATAGAAAAATGATTTACTTCGTATTCACTAAGATAACCAGGTCACTTTTTTAATCTTGTCAATTTTCTTATGATAGCCTTGATATCTTCTTCTACTTGAATGTTTCCATCAAATGAAGTAATAGTGCTCCCCTTATGATTGACTGCAAATCATTAGGAGAAATTGTAAGATCAATGGTTCCATTGTCTTTAATTGCATCAAACTTATAAGATGATACTTCTTTGAACACGACATCACGAGAAATGATAACCTTCTTTATTTCTGGATTCATACATCTCCATCCTTTCCTGTGAGTGTCATAACCAACAAAAATGAATTGCTTGGCCTTTGGGTCAAGCTTAGTTTGATTATGTTTCAATATATGAATGCAACAAATGGACCCAAAAACTAAAAAAATAACTCACACTAGGTTTGCAATGATATAATAATTCAAAAGGAGACAAAATTTTTCTTGATCATAAAAGAAAATGATTTATAACATATGTAGCAATATGAAACGTTGCAACCCAAAATTTTCTTGGAAGATTCTTTACATGGATCCATGACAAGCATATAGATGTTAGATGAGCTAACTTGTGCTTATCAACCCTATTTTATTGAGGAGTTTGTGGACAAGTTATTTAATGTTAAATCCCATGTTTTCTATAAAAAATTTAAAATTGATTTCACATGAAATCACCTTCATTATCGATGCGTGAACACTTTATTGGTAGCTTAAATTCTTTCTTTGCTTCATGTTTGAATTGGAAAATTTTGAAAAAAATCTCACTTTTATGTTTCAATAAATAAACTCAAGTGAATTGGGAAAAATCATCCACTACAATCATTACATAATGGAAACCAGTGTAGCTAGGTGTTTTTATTAACCCTAATAGATCTATATGAGCTAACTATAATACAACAATCATTTTATGCTCATAATTTAGAAAAGGAAGGCGATGTGACTTTCCATATTGAAAGTTAGGACAAACATCAATATAATGAATATCCTTTAAAACATGAAAGCAATCAAGAAGTTTCTTCCTGGAGATTTTTTTTCAACAATTAGTAACCGATATGTCTAAGATGAGCATGCTAAAGATTTGAGCTCTTTTGTTGACTTATCTTGACAACATATGCATCACTTATAGATAACACAAATAATGATTCTTTCTTTTTTCTAGTAAATGATCAAGTTATTAAAGCCCTCAAAATTAATTTTGATTCTCCAACTTCTTGTAATAATTATGAAATGAGGTTAAATTCCAAGAGAATTAAACACTAGTTTCTTAATTTCAATTAATAAAATAAAATAGGAGGTTTTCAATTAATGAACTAATTAACTAAAATTAACAAGAAACCAAAATAAATCAATTGAATATAAAAGTGAGAAATTCAAGAGTACTTAATTCCAATCTAATGGAAAAATTTCATCTAATTGTAACATTGATCATTGGTCTAAAAAGAATAATTGTTACAATTCAAGTAGTGCTTCGAAACACATTAGGAAAGTCATAATAAGTTTCAAATTTTCCTAAATTAATTGGTTCAAAGCCAACATTCAAACCAAAACTTACAATCAATTGACTGGGTATGATACCATTCCATATCAATTAAATGATAGCAATAAGCTTAGTGAAAAAGACTATACCCTAAATTACATAATTGAGATAGCTGCAACTATTCAACTTAGTTTTCTTGTTTCTCATAATTTAATTATGCAATGTTATAAATAACCTATTTGCTACTTCTATTAATCCTTCATGCCAATTACGAATTATTGAATTTTTGGATAGCTATAGAATAATCGACATTAAATTAATTTCTTAGATCAATCAATATTAATTATTCATCAAATATAAGAATACAAATCAATAAATACTTGAATTAAAACATGAATATAATTTTAGAACAAAACATCTCAATGTTACAACTAAAGTTTTGAATCCCTTTGAATCAGAATATGTGAGTTTAGCCACACATGTCTTAAGTTTCAACACCAAAAATAGAAGAAAGATGAAAGATTGATAGAAAAATCAAAAGAAATGAAAAATAGAAGGTTGGAGAGCTAAAAGATATCTCTCCCTCTTTCTTTCTTACCTAAACCCTAGTCTAGTTCTATCTTGCAAAGATTCCTATATAAAATAAATCAAAATCCTTATACAATAGGGATGGAAAAAAGTTTCCTAATTAAACTTCAACTTTTCAAGTGAATCTGACATTAAATATGATCTTGCCTTATCCATTGAAGTAATCTATCCACTTTTTCCAAAATTTGTGATTTTTACCAATGATGCTCCAATTTAATGCAATCTCCACTTTTCATCTCCTAAAACAAATCAAAAATTAAATTTCCTATTTAAGCACCAAAATATATCTGAAATAAAAGAGATAATTCTAATTAATATATCAAAATAACATCTTATTAGTCAACAAAATACTGGCCATAATATGAATCACATTTGAAAGAACTCATCCATCATTTAGGCTAAAGAGAACATACCTTCTTAAATCAGTTTTCTGAGAAACTAAAACAAGATTCCTTTTAAAGCCTAGAACATAATAAACATCTTTGATAAAAATGCCTCTATCAGTAAAATTACCTTCTTTAAAATATCCTTCTTCTGTTACTAGGGATGGCAAAACCGGTCTGACCTGACTATTCCTTCAAAAACAACGTTGTTTTGTCAAAAATAATGTCATTTTTGACATTTTCTTAGAAATATTGTAACGCTGGACTTTTGGGGCCCTTTTGTGTTGTACTGTATTTGGAAATACTACAGTATATTGATATATTCATATGGTTGTATATGAGTTCAAAGATGTATTTAAGCCATTTAGGTGTATATGTAAATGATTGATAATGTTATATGCCTTTACATGAACTTGGAATTAATCGGTAATGCGGAATCTTGAAGATTTCCGACATATGAGCTTTTAAGTGGATAAAACCGAGTCCATTGGATGGATATGACCTTGGTGATTGAATTAAATGTGTTCTAATGCCTTAGAGGTGATTATACATGATTTATAGACTTATTGGATACTTAGAAAGCTTAATTG
>JANIJH010000003.1:19795450-19808526 GCA_024520975.1 Erythroxylum areolatum
TGCTTTCATTCTACTTCTAACTTTTACCTTAATTCTTCTCATTTCAAAATCTCTTATCCACCAGAAACACCAAAGCATAACATAGACATATCCATATTTCTCATTTATTAGTTCTAGTCTTCTAAGAAACGTTCAGGGTCCAATATTAAGTAATAAAGTAAAGTTTATTTGAGTTGTAAACATCAATTTAGGTTAGTTTTCTTATATTTGGGTGTTTCAAGAAACATTAAGGTTCCTTTTTACCCATTAATGAAGATTGTACAGGAGTTCCTATTTTTCAATTAAAGATTTTTGTTAGAAAGTTCCTCTTTACCTAGTTGAGAGAAGATATTAATAAAATCTCAAAAGACACTTGGATAGTGGATGTAGGCAAGGTTTATTTGTCAAACCATTTTAAAATCCATTTTTAACCTCTCTTCTCTTACTCTTTATTTTTCACTTAATTAATTAATTAAGTTTATATAAATTATTATTGCATTTTTTTATTTATGTTAAAATCTTTTAAACGTCTTTATTAAGTTGCAAAGTTTTTCTTAAAATTTACTATTAAGTCACCAACTTTTGGGTACCATTAGGGACCAATATATGGTATTACAGTAGGTCTCTTTCATTGTAATTTCAAATGAACTTATGGTATATCTAAATGCATATACATCTTCGTTTAACCAAGATGGCCAAAACACTAATAGGGCTCTTTTTTTAGATGTAATTTCAAATGAAATTTTAGAGAAGAACTTTATGGCATATCTAAATGCTTTTGCATCTTCATTAAACCAAGATGGCCAAAACACTAACAGGGCTCTTTTTTTAGATGGGAATAATATTCTTCATTGAAAAATAAAAATGAAAAAGTTTCTTGATGGCCTAAAATGTTGGCTTATGGGAAATTATCTCAAATGGTCCATTCATTCATACTAAAGTTAGAAATGATAGAAAATTTTCATAAACTAAAGGAGAAATGGGGATTCTAAAAAAGAAAAGACTAATTTTTTTGAATAGAAAGGCCATTAACATATTGTTTTGTGCAATAGGAAGAAATAAATATGATAGAGTTTCTATATGTGAAACAATATATGAAAGTGGGCATAATGTAGAATTTGTACATAAGGGAACAAACCAAGTAAAGGAGAATAAGGTGACATGCTAATGCATCAATATAAATTGTTTCAAATAAAGCATGATGAAATTATATCTAGCATATACACTATATTTATTGGTATTATCAATGCTCTCAAAGGCTTAGGCAAGATATATACTGATATTCGAATGGTGAGGAAATTGCTTTGGTCTCTTTTTAAGTCTTTAGAAGCCAAGGTGAAAACAGTCTAAGAAGTAAAATACTTAAATGTATTACCATTAGAGGAACTTATTGAATTGCTACTTACCTATGAAATAAAGTTTAAAGAGACTCAACAAGAAGGGATAATGGCTCCAAGAAAGAAAAAAATTAGCTTTCGAGGTCTTAAAGAAGGAATTAAATAAAGAAAAAGGGACACCAACTAGTGAAAGTGATGATAAAGACATTACCCTTATCAATAAAAATTGGAAGTTGTTAAGGAGAAAGAACTTCAAAAAAAAGAAAGGACGTCAAAGGTAGTAAGATAAATTTAAAATGCAAACTAAATAATATTATTTATTGTAAACATAGGAAACCTAAAAGTCTCAATGCCTTCTCCAAAAAGAAAATGACAAATTTGAGAGAAGTGAAAAGACAGAGAAGAGGAACAACAATAAGAAGAAAGCACTTAAAGCCTCCGCTAATGATGACATAAGTGATTATGAAAGTTGGCATTTGGAAGGAGAAGTAGGTCACAATGATTTATGGCTAATATGATAATGAGGTACTCTTTAACTCTAAATCTTCATTGAATCGTCATATAATGAACTAGTAATTATGTGTATGAAAAGTAAGAAGCCATCTTCCAATCACAAAGAGGATCAAAAGCATCTAGATGTATATATGACTAAAAATGAAAAGATGAAATGAACCGTATAGCATTTAAGTATCTAAGAGTACGGCCACTGTTGATAATAATAATTTAGATTGTAGTATGAGATTGAGACATTAAAAAAGGAGGTCAATGTTCTTAAGGATTTAATGTCTAATTTTACTAAGGGAGGTGGGAAACTTGAAAGCATCCTAAGAGCTTAAAAGATTTCAAATAATAGACATGGGATTAAATACATCTATGGAAACGTATCCAATAATAAAATACATTTATTAAGGGAAAATATTTAAATAGTGAGGAAATCTTGCCTAAGATGAAAAATGGACATGGAGCATCTACATTTAAGCATACATATAAATCAAATGCATATACTTCATCCATTAGGCCTTACTCTAAAGGCAAGACTCATAGTTTTACCTACAACTCTTAATCTAAGCCTAATAATCAATGTTCTTAAAGAAAAAGAGGCATAATTTTGAAGCAAAGACTTATGATATCATGAAAAATGTTTACATTCCTTATAAGCATTATTTTAATCAAAGAAATAAGTCTCATATATATAATTGTGCTAGGCCTTTTTACTACCTAAAAGAGCATTTAACTTCTTTAATATTTAAAAGAAGAAATCCTGCCATTCATATATACACAAAAGACTAAGGAATGCATTTATAAGTTAAAATTATAAGTTTCATTATTATAGCACTAATATATATTATTCATATAATATGTTATATCACTTTTGTGGTAAGTATGGTTATATTAAATTGTTTTTCACAATTTACAACTTTTAAAGGCAAAAAAAGTGGATTTGTACATTTGGGGATAATGCAAATGATAAGATAATTAGCATTGGCAAAGTTGGTAAGGAAGATCAATGTATTATTGATAATGTGTTTTTAGCTGTAGATTGCGATAGTTGATGGATTGAGAACAAATTGTTAAGTGTGAGCCAAATATAGGTCAAAAATAACAAAATATATTTTGAGGGGAGATCTTACATTATTTCTAGAGTAGATAATAATAACATTGCATTTTTTTAAAAGAGAGAAAGGAATGTCTATACAATTGATCTTGATGATTTCTATAACCAAAATATGAAGTGCTATTAGTCTATTAGTGAAGATGCATAGATTTGACAAAAGAGGCTTAGACATATAAGCATGAACATTATCTTTAACCTCAACTCTAAGTAACTTATTAGTAGACTTTTAAGAGTCAAATTTAGAAAATAAAAGATATATAGAGCTTAACAAATAAGAAAATAATCCAAAAGCTTGTTTAAGAGCAAAAAGTCTGTAACTTCCACTAGACTTTTGCAATTAGTCCATATAAATTTGTTTAACTCGACTAGAGTTGCTAGTTTAAATGATGAATTTCATACTTTTTCATATTAGATAATTTTAGGAGGTTTTCATAGATTTTATTCTTGGCTAGCAAAGATGAACGCTTTGGGGAATTTGTCAAATTTGTAAAGAGAATGCAAAAATGAAAAGGAACTCTCTATTGCATTAATTATGGGTGATAATGGTAGGGAGCTTGAGAATGAAAGGTCTCAAGCCTTTTGTGAAAGAGTTGTATCTTTCACAATTTCTCTATTCCAAAGACCCCTCAATAAAATGCAATTATTGAGAAAAAGATAGGACAATGCAAGACATGGCTAGAACCATATAAGTGAATATGATATTACTAAATATTTTTGGGCAAAAGCTATAACTACTATATATCATATTTCTAATATAGTCTACACAAGAATAATTTTGGATAAAATACCTTTTGAGCTTTGACATTGGAAGAAGTAAAAGATTAGTTACTTCAAAGTTTAAATTATAAGTATTACATTTTGAACACTATAGATTAGTTACATTTCTTAATTGTTCCTTAACTAGAAAAGTACATAGAGTGTTAATAAATAGAGTCTTATTATTGAAGAGTTTATGGATTTTTTTCAATGAATCTAAACCTTTTGTATCCAATAAAAGTCTTACAGATAACTCTACAAGTTTATCTAAGGATTTGGAAAAGTTAACCTTTAAAGAGAACAAGAGTGATCGAGAAGCATCTTACATGAGTTAAGTGAGCATATTGTTTAACTAAGTGAGAGAGATAAAAGGATGAGGAGATTGTAAGAGATTGGAAATTCAAAAAGCATCATCACACAAATCAAGTTATAGTGATGTTCAATAGGGGTAATCACTAGATCTCATATTGTTTTTATTTTTTAAATTAAACCTAAGGCTATAGAAGAAGCCCTTAGTGATGAAATTTGGGTTCTACGAATAACGAGTTGAACCAATTTAAGAAAAGTAAGGTGTGGACTTTTATTACCTAGACCTAAAGCCCACCAAATAATTGGTATCAAATAGGTGTTCAGAATAAATTAGATGAATCAAATACTAGTATAAAAAAAAACTAAATTGATGACTAAAGTGGATAATCAAGAGAAGGGTATAGATCTTGAGGAAAAAATTGCACAGGTAGCTAGATTGGAAGCTATGACATTATTACTTGCATTTGCATCTAGCATGAATTTTAAATTATTTCAAATGGATGTTAAAAAGTGTAAATACATTTATTTAATAAGTTTAATTTAGTCAGTCTCCTAGTTTTGAAATTCTTGATACACCTAACCATGTTTATAAGTTATCTAAAGGTTTATATGGCTTGAAACAAACTTTTAGAGCTTGGTATATTAGGTTAAATGAATTTCTTTTGAAAAATAATTTACTAAAAGCAAGTTTCAAACAAATCTTTTTATTAAAAAGTGTAAGCATGACAGTATAATTGTTCAAATTTGTGTTGATGATATTATTTTTAATATAAATAATGAAAGCTTGTCTAAGGAATTTTCTAAGTATATGAGTAACAAATTTAAGATAAGCGTGATGGGAGAGCCTAGCTTTTTTTCTAGAGAGCATCTTCATCAATCAAGATAAAACACCAAAGAACTATTTAAATGCGTTAGAATGGATCAAATCGAGCAATTGGAAACACCTATAATTATCATAACTGAGTTGAATAAGGATGAAGAAGGTAAATTGGTTGATGCAAAGCTCTACTAAGTTCTGATTGGTAATTGCTTTACCTTACAGTAAGTAGGCTTGATATTATGTTTAGTTCATATTTTTGTACTAGATTTCAATAAAGTCTTAAGGAGTCTTCATCTTTTATCCATTAAGCACATACTTAAATATTTTTATGGTACCATTTCTTTAGGACTCTAGTAAGCTAAGAATACATTCCTTGAATTGATTAGCTATCAGATGTGAATATATCAATAGTCTTTTGGATAAGATAGAGCACATATAGTACTTGTCAATTCTTAAGAAATGCATTACTCTCATAAGTTAGTAAGAAACAAAATCAAATTTTTGTATTAACCACAGAAGCTAAATATGTGGTGGACAATATTTGTTGTGCACAAGTCTAATAGATTAGATAATAACTTAAGAGACTATGACATAGACCATATAAAGATTTCGATTATGTTTGATAACACTAGTGACATTTTCCTCACAAAGAATCTCATTCAACACTCTAGAAATAAACACATAGAAATTAAATATCATTTCACTAGAAATCATGTGCAAATATGGAGATATTAAGTTAAAATTTGTTGAAACATTACATCAATTGGCTACATTTTCCCTAAACTTATGGGTAAGCATAGATTTTTCCCAATTAGGAGATAAATGGACATGATTGATGGAAAATCTATCTGATTAAGATTTTTTAATGTTTATATTTGCCTTCAGTTGATATTTTGATAAATTATTATATGTTTTTAATATTTGTTTAGAGGTTATTTTGGTCAAAATATGTGATTTCAAGTTAAATTGGCTTACCAATGTATAGTAATGGTTAACCAAGGTCATTTACAATAATCAGCCACTCATTTACAGTAGTCAAACAATATCACTAAATAGTCAATCGGTATCACATTGTACAAGAAAGTTAGTTATATAGTGATTTTGTTAATAGATTGGTTGTATGTATTGCTTAACCAACATATAGAATTGGCCAATCAATATTGTAAAGTGGTTAATCGATATTATCGAATTTTAAAACAAAAACCCCTTTTTCCTTTGTCTATTCAAAAACAAAACTCACCTCTTTTCTTATTCTTTGAAAATTAATAAATAAAACTCCTTACCACCGTACATTTTTCTTCTCCATTCAACTCTTTTAGAGCTCCCCTCCACTTAATCTTCTTAAAGTCGTCTTAAAAAAGCATAATTTTAAACTTTTTTTACACGATATCTATTCCATTTCTAGTAACTCCTTTCTTCGTTGAAGCTTTTTGGCGAACATCAGAAAATACCAGTAAATCATATAAACTCCTTTACAACTTTAGAACCAAAATTTATTAACACCAAACGTCAATTATTCAAATTATCTTGGGATAAACCCTAACCTCCTTTAATTCGAGGGTTTTCAAATTTTCATTAATTTTTGTCTTGATTAATTTATCTTATTTTCATGATTTAAACATTTTTTGCATTCAATTTCATGAGATTGTAGTTAGATTGAATCAAATTACAGATTTGTGGAGACAGAGCTTCAAAATTAGTGAATTTTCAATTTCTTACATAATTTTTGTTTCCTTTTCAAATTGGTGCTTCATTAGTGCAAACAAAGGTTGAATTAAGGTTTTTTTTAACTTTAAATTGTTTCTAATTATCTTTAATTTTACTTTTAGGCACTTTTTACTATTTTAATTTGGGGATTTTTTTAAATTACTCAAAATTGTGCATTTTTCAAGTAAAATTGATAGTTGTTTATCGCAATTAGGAATATATTTGAGTTATTCACATGTTCAATTTCATTGAAACTTATCAATTCATGCCTCAACTGAAAATTTCAACTTAAGCATGATGACAAGATTTGGGAAATTTTCAAATTAGGCACAAAATAGGCACGTTTCTATAAAATTGAATCTCCTCACCATTTGTTTTGAATTATTCAATGTTCATTCAAATTTTGTGTCGACTAAGTTTATTGATTTGGATCAATTTTATTTTCAATTACTTTAATTTGGAATTTCTAGTAAATCTTGATTAGTTTATGATGTTCTAATCTTATATATAGTGAATTTTGGTCATGAAATTGGTTTTGGAATGAATTAATGAAGTTGAATTTGGTTATGGTTGATGGAGTTAAAATTGACTGTGGTTGATGAAGTTAAGATTGGTTATGATTATTAAAGTGTTTCTTTTTCTACAAGTTATCTTTTGACACTTCTCAAAATTAGTGCCTTTCTTACTTATCCATCTTAAAGTCTTTGTAGGTTTCTTCTATAACACCTTAGTCTATATTTCCTTTGATTGCCATGGTTAAGAGTCTAGGAAATCCTTCTTATACATCTAGAGAGCTTATCTGTTCTTCAATCATTATGCCCATACTATTTTGACATGTTGAAACACCCTAGATCACCCGCTTACAGATATTATCTGCTTTGGGCCTTCGTCCAGTCAAGCCCTCACAGTTTTGCTTTTTTCGAGGCCTTCCCAAGAGGTCACCCATCCTAGAACTACTCTCACTGAAGCACATTTAACCTCGGAGTTCTGATGGGATCTGGTGCATTAGGTCATGAAAAACGCATCTGTAAGGGAGAGGTATCCATACCCTTATAAGACGTACTTCGTTCCCCTCTCCAACCGATTTGGGATCTCACATTCTCCACCCCCCTTAGGGCTTAACTCTCTTTGGGGTCCAGCCTAGTTGGCACAACGGCTCGGGTACTAGCTATGATACCATCTGTAACACCCCAGATTACCCGCTTACAGATATTGTCCGCTTTGGGCCTTGGCCCAGCCAAGCCCTCACGGTTTTGCTTTTCCCGAGGCCTTCCCAAGAAGTCACCCATCCTAGAATTACTAATGGGTGACCTCCTGGGACGTTTTCAGGAAAAACAAAACCGTAAGGGCTTGGCTGGGCCAAGGCTCAAAGCGGACAATATCTGTAAGCAGGTGATCTGGGCTGTTACAGAATTGATATCAGAGCTAGTACTCGAACCGTTGTGCCAGCTAGGCTAGACCCCAGAGAGGGCTGGGCCCTAAACGAAGTACGCCTTATAAGGTTACGGATATCTCTCCCTTACAACGTGTTTTCCATACCTTAACGCACCAGATCCCATCAGAACTCCGAGGTTAAATGTGCTTAGGTGAGAGTAATTCTAGGATGGGTGACCTCTTGGGAAGTTCTAGGGAAAAGCAAAACCGTGAGGGCTTGGCTAGCCCAAAGCCCAAAGCGGACAATATCTGTAAGTGGATGATCTGGGGTGTTACACATGTACTCACATTAATTTGTTGATTGTGGTTCCTACGCCTTGCACAAAAATTTTGTGATTTTTCCTTCTTTTCCAAACTAATTTAAGTATGATTTTTAGCATTTATTGATCAAGGATGGAAGTCCTTGCTTACAAAGACCTATCAAGTGAGTTTTATGAATGTAAAACTTTTTTAATACAATCTTTGAGCTCATATCATTTGTGGTGACAACCATCTCTTTTTAATGGTTCACGATATAGAGATCCATCTTATTAGTGACCTTATTAATGATGTTTTAAGAGCTCACATACTTGAAAGTCCTACTTATTATAGTTATCGTAACAAATATCAACTTCTACCTCATTTCGTGTTTGATAGAGTCAATACCATATTGAGTTAGGTATTGGTGTAGAAGGTATTAGAAAACCTAATGATGGTCATGGCTTTAAATTCATTCCTTTTATTCATCATATTTTCATCCGATATAACTTTTTTTCTTCCGTTACTACTTTACCTTTCTAGTTTACGGTGATCTTTTTTTCCTTCCCGATGTCATAATAAGTGAGAGTATTCATCTTAGTTGTTTTGAACAATATATTCAAATTCAATAGTACTAAGAAAAAGAATCAACGCATCTCCTATATCCTCATCCTCATCCTTATATTTCAACACTTGAATATTTCACCTACTAATGATGAGTAGCAACTGTTATATTTAGGGGGAGTTATTGCATTTAATGGGAGTTAGTGTACTTTGACTTTATATTTGTATTTAATCGTTGATTTTAGATGTACATTAACATTACACTTGTTATTAGTGGTAAATTTCAAAACAATATGCTTATGTTTTATTTTATTTGAGTATACTAGTGTTTTAATGATAAATGATCTAATTATTGATACTTTAGATTTTTTTGTGATGTATGATTTAAAGGGTAGTCAAATATTCATGTTACTTTGATATTAAGAGATCATATGTGCTTACGTGATTAATCTCATTATTGGCTTTCTAATATTACAACATGGTTTGTCATCATCAAAAAGGGAGAGATTGTTAAACTAAGGCAAGTTACAATTTATATTTTGATGAGAATAAAATATAGTTACTACTAGTGATTTATTCTTTGATGTCTTAAAAGAAAATAACATGAAATGAAGTTAAGAAACAATTTATAGAGATCAAATGCATTCAAGTCAAGAAGAAGACTAAGATCAAAGAAGATTAAATCACAATAAGTTTACAAATTTATTTGAAATCTTCCATGTATCCCATGTTTGGTCA
Organism: Erythroxylum areolatum; assembly: GCA_024520975.1. Taxonomy (NCBI): domain Eukaryota; kingdom Viridiplantae; phylum Streptophyta; class Magnoliopsida; order Malpighiales; family Erythroxylaceae; genus Erythroxylum; species Erythroxylum areolatum. Next base: position 19,804,947 of record JANIJH010000003.1, read on the forward strand.
TTTTAATGCTTTAAGGGCTTTTCATGCATAAACATATGATCTGAATCTATAAATCTTTTCATTTATCAAGATGAATCAAGATTTTGATTTAAAAACTCTTGATCTTTGACATGCTCTTTGGAAAACTTTTTAAATATTTCTTGATCAAGTTTTAGTTTTAAAAAATGTGGTTTGATCTTTGAAAGAACTTGAAAAGACTTTAAAAACTTGCTTTTATACATATTAGTTGACCAATATGTTGTTTTTGGAGACATTTGTAATGTCAACTAATGTATTAGGAACTTCAAAAAAATAATGTTCATTGAGTTTGTATGTGGAATTGATTAATGTATTAGTAGATCAATATGATACACTATTGACCAATATGCTAGATTGGTCAACCAATATCACTATTATTAGTCATTAAAATGGTTATTTTTTGCGTCTAACGATATTTTTAAGTTAGTGTAGGTAAAAATATTTATGGTTTGATTGTTAGACATCTTTATGACATTTAAGGGTTACAATAACACATTTACAAGAGTTTTTAAGCATTTATAAGTGTTCCTTCATTAGTCATGAAGTGATTAAGAGTCCTTAAGCACTAAAGTGAGCAAGCAATATTTATTTTAAGTTATGAACATCAATTGAGGATAGTTTTCTTATATTTGGGTGGTTCAAAAAGCATTGAGATTCCTATTCACCTTTTAAGGAAGATTGTGAAAAGGTTCCTCTCTGACGATTAAAGATTGTTGTATGAAGACTAGTCTTCACCTAGTTAAAAGGAGAGATGAAAATAAGGAGTGGAATTAGGCAAAGTTTTTTGGTTGAACCATTGTAAAATTGATTTGCAACCTCTTTTTCCCTATGCTCTTTGTTTTTCTCTTAATTGATTGACTAAACTTATTCAAATTGATGTTGTGTTTTATCATTCATTTTACATTCTTTTAAAGGTCTTTTCAAGTTTTCTTAGAAGTCACCAACATCTAATTCACCTCCATCTTGGGTGTCATTAGGAACCAATAATATGTTTTGATAAAGAGTTATTATCTAACAAATCTATGAGTTAATATGATATATGATTGATAAGGATGTTATCTATCTGATTTAAATTTGTTTAGTCTATTGAGCAAATTTAACATCAATTAAGTTTGAATAGGACCTTATCTCATTAACAGAGATTAAAGTAATTTTATAATAATAAGGGCTATTATTTTGAATAAAAAAGTGGAAATATTTATTAAATTTCTTATTTTATTTTCTTTTTAGTGTAAAATAATATTTATTCATTTATATTTTGTGGTTGTTAGATAAAATGAGTAGTAATTTGTCCCTAACGAGCATTATTGATGCTAATAAGCTTACTCGACATAGTTTCTTAATCTACTTTCACTACTTGAGAATTATTATCGAACAAAAGAAGAAGTTATAGGTTCTTGACATCACAATTCTATTATAATTCAATGTGAGTGTATTTGATGAGGTTTAAGAGAGATATCAACATTATATTAATATTATTCCCTACTGGCACTTAAGACAAGGGATGAACTCAATGTCTATAAAATTCAACAATATTTTAAGCTAATTAACTCAATATGTCAACAATGAATATAAATAAGGATGAAGAGCTTAATGTAAATTAATCAAACAATTGAACAATAATCTAAAGATGATAGGAAATAAAAGATGTAAACTAACTTATAGTGGTTCTACCAATAACCCTTGTCTACATTTACTCTCAAGAGTCTTTGAAAAATTCTACTATAATTCTTCTTTCAAGGTGAAAAATAACCTTTGTATAATCTTTTCTAAGAAAAGAGGCCTTTTACATTCTTGCTTTATATTGAAGAGGAACCTTAATCCTAGTTAGAACCTAAGTATAATAAAATAATGTTTCGACTAAATCTTACAACTCAAAATACCTCAATTTGTCAGTTGATAATTCTAAAGTGATTCACTCATACGAATATGAGACAATGATGCTCAAATGAATGAGAAAAATTTAGAAATATTACTAAAAGACACCCAAATGCTTCTTTAATCAACACCTGATGGGAAAATATGTATTTATAGAGTTTTGGGACTCTATTAGTTGTTATAGTGGCTAGTTATAGAGTACTAGTTGAACAGTCTAATATATTGGTTGACCAGTGTGCAATGAATATAAAGATTCACAACCCGTTGAGACACTGGTTAACCAGTAGGTATATTAGTCGACTAGTGTGTTTTCAATTTATAGATTTACGAGTCGTTGAGACACTAGTCAACCAATAAACATATTGGTTAAACAAACACATTAACTAATATTACTACAAACTTTTGTTACAACAAATTTGATAATTTTAACTTATATTGGTTGACCATTAAGCCATATAAGTAAACCAATCCCCTAAAAATATTATTTTAACAACTTGAAATGTTCAAACTCAATTTTTTAAGCGTAATTAAGATTTAAACCCTTCCTAAAATGTTCCTTAAGAGTGTTTGGAAGATTAGGAGGCTTTTCCATTAAACCAAAAACTTTAATGCCTCTTGATGAATAAAAAGACTTTTGCAATAAAGTGATATGAAATGTTTATATATGGTGAGCCTTTTAGAACATAAAAATGAATAAGGTTATAATGAATATTATAAACTAAAGAATGACTTTGATGTTCCTTATTCTTCTTTTATTCTTGATTTGGTCTTTATTTTGTAAGTTGTAAACTTCATCTTTTCTTTTTTCAATTTCATGAACTATCCTTTTGAGTTTATGACTACATCTTGTTCTGATATTCCTTCACATCAAAATAATAAACCCATTTGTAGTGCTTAATATCTTTTATCATAAAAACTTGATTTAAAACTCCCTTGGTTCAAGATTAATGATGTTGGACAAGTTACATATGAGATATTGGCTAGTATATCTCTTGAGCTTTGTAGGAAACGTGAGGACATGGATGATCATAATTTTTTCTTGGCCTATCTTCTGTTCCATTTTTGACCCTTCAGAAGATAAAATCTATCTTTGTGGTCTTCATGCAAGTTGTAGATCTTGAAGTTCTCTTTCGATCCATCTAAAGAAAACCTTAATCAGAAATTTCTAGAGAAAGTTATGGTTGTTTCTCCAAAACGGGTTCAGTATGATTGAGGACAAAAACAGGTTTGATTCTTTTGGCCATAACTTCTTCTCTAGACACCCAAATGAATTGATTCTTGAACCATTGGATTCTTAAGACATTTATCTACATCTCCACTAAAAATCATAGCCATATAAAATGACATGAGAAAGATTGAGTGAAAAACGTGGGGCTGGTACAGTGAGTGTGCTCTTAAATAATAGGAACTGGTGTTATTCCACTGAATATACCTTAGTATTTTTGATGATTTCTGGATCGATGGAGCTCCAAACGAGATGATTTCTGATTTTTGGTAAACTAGAGACATGGAGCTACAAATGGTATGAAGAAATTGGAATCTAATCCAGTCTCTATGATGTTTAAATTCTGGATAGAAGTTATGCCTAGTATGCTGAATTGGACAAGAGCAGTCCAAAAATGTTTGAAGTGTATCTTTCGAATCACTAAACCAAATGGATTGATTTTGGTGTCATTGGAAACTT
>JANIJH010000003.1:19952056-19966837 GCA_024520975.1 Erythroxylum areolatum
ATTTAACTCTAAAACACCCACAACACATACATACTCAAAAGCACCTATGTCATTCATTTTATAATTTCTATTTTCCAAGAAAATTTTGAGGTCCAACACCACTTGTGTGGGATTGTGATAGTATGTCAAGTTTACGACTACACAGGACCATTATGTGAAAATATGTAGTTCGTCATATTCATGGATCTACGCAAACCATTCTGATGTGCTTATATGCTTATGAAGTGTTAACAAGTTTGATGCATACATGATTTGCAATTGCTCATGAATTATTTGATAAGTTGGGAATTTTGAGAAATAAGTGTTCGATGATATTTACATGTGAAATTACTATGGTTTCTAAAATGTATAATGGCAATGAGTTTTGAAAATGGCTTTTGCTTGTTTCTCGATTATAAATATGTTACCCACGAGCTTTAAGTTCACTCCCATTCAGTCTCCATCTTTAGGTGGTGAGCAAAAGATCGAGTGATCAAGAGCATAAAGGCATTTGGCAACTGCAAGATAGTTAGCTTTTGTACTAAGTTAGCTTGATTTTTTAGTAGCTTTAACGACATATTGAACATGAGCATCCATGTGTATTTTTGTGTTAAGAAAATGAAGAAATGTTGTCATGTGATTAAAGATTTGTAATAAAAAAAACTCCTTCCTTTTAAGGTTATTGAACACGAATTGTTGTTATATATATAAGTGAGATGTGTTATGGAGAAAGGAATGATAGGAAATTGTGAAGAATGAGAATTAGTTGTAAGTAATGAATTAAATGAAAAGAGATTAGAAAGTATGATGAAATAATATTGGTAGTTGAATTGTTATGAAATGATGTTGCATTAGAGGAAGTGCAATTGGGACATTTAAGAGTGAGGGTAATATTAGGAAAGATGTTAGGGTATTTCGGTGTGACTTTTGACAACTTCGCCGCGGCAAAGCCAACAGTTCACCGCAGTTTATTTGTCCTGAGGAGATTTTGGCTTTTAGTGGTGACTTCGCCGCGACGAACTTCACCCGAAAGGTTGTCTGGCTTAATCCCATTTGTTTGCCGTGGTGAACCCTACATGGCTTTCGAAGAAATTTTACAGGTACAATATGATTAGGAGCATGACCATAAGAATTGGTTGTCATATATCAACTGATCAAATAGGGGAAAATTTTGGGATCTTATGAGAATGAAGATGAAATGATGATAGTTAAGGAGATTTTACTGGACTACGCTCACGTTTTATGACTCGAGAGTTGGGCTCCAAAAATAGGTCCAACAAAATTGTTATATAATATTAATCAAATTAACATACAATTAGATTCAAGTCATCCTGGAACCAACCTTCATAATTCAATTATCAATAATATTCACACAGATAATCTTTTTGAAATCAAAAGCACATATTTTCACACTCTTGCTAAGGATTCACTCAATACACTCAAAGTGTTTAGGGCGGAAAGTGTAAGAACTCTCAAATAAATATATAGGCTGATTATTAACCATAAAATTGTAGTAAAATCATATTTCCACCACTTATAAGTAAACTAGAAACAAAAATCAAAAGGCCTTGTTACAAGGTTTTAATGAGGCTTTGGTAAGGGTAGGATAGGGATAATAAAAAGGGTGATAATATTGAAGGAAATTTACGTAAACAAAATTTTATGAACTTAGTTCTTCACAATATAAGCCCTTCACACCATATACTTCCATTGGTATAATAACTTTAACACTATTTTTTTAATTGTTATGTTCACAACATATTTTTTATTTTTATTTTTGGAGCATCCATCATGTAGTAACAATCAAAGAAATATTGGATCTCTTTAAAATTCTTCAATATAATCTAAGTCTCAAACAATCAAGTAAATGTAAACCCTTTAGGTTCAAAATAAGGAAAAGACTTTCAAGAAAAATAAGTAAAGGCTATTAATGTGGTTATAATCAATGAAAATGCTAAGTCTAAAAATGTGGTTACTCCTAAGGGATAAAATATAGTAGGATAATAATAAAAAATAGGCTAAAACAAAGGGTTAAATCTAAATACCTTTATCATTTCAATGCTTCTAATTTGACAAATATGGTTTCAATATAGATAATAAAAGCAAGTTTTAGAACTATCTATGTATAATAACAAACATTAAAGAATAAAAGAGCTTAAAATAGCAATGTATTTGCTCTTAGGCAAAAAGCTCACGAAAGGGCCTTATGTGTGTAAATAATATGCAATTTTTATTTAAATTAATTATCACAATGATTACTAAAAATATGACTTATAAAAATCAATTTATTTTAACTTTCATCCTTTTGCATATTGATTCAATTTAATAATCAATATCAATATGAAGTAGTTTGGACAAATTTTACCTAAATCAAGATGCCAATTAATAAGAATTATAAAAAGATTACAAAAGCTTAAGAAATCCCTTCCCCACATAATAAAACATTAACAAAGTGGAAAAGGCATGACTTGGTACTTCCTTTAATAATAAGATATATAATGTTCTGAATTCGATGAAGAGCCCTTCCAATATTATGTACAACTATCCTTACAAAATATAAAGCTAAAATAAAATAAACAAAGAACATGGAAATAAAAATAAGATAAAATTGCACTAATGTCTGGACAAAATGAAATAAAATAGGGAAAATACACAAATAATAAGAGAAGAAAAGAAAAACCAAAATGAAGCATCCAAACTATCTCTATGTTAGTCATCTTTTGGTAAGTCTGATATGTCCATCATTGGAGGATCGTTGAGTCTTGAAGCCTTATACTACTGCAAAGTTGAAGATGATACAACCGCTCTAAAAGGTGGAGGTATGATCGATATCCTAAGATGTCCTACCATTTGTGCAAAAACCTCTTCCATCTATGTATCATAGGCCTCTCGCCGCTCCATTCGCTCCGTCACTACTTCCTGATATACTCGAATAGCAACAGTGAGGGTTAAGGAGAGGCACGACGATCAGTGGCGAATGACATAGCAAATATGACAGTTGGCGAGGATTTGGTGGAGACGCCACACAAGTTAGAGTGGTTATAAGGGGTGAGTTGTGTGTCGAACTAGCAAGGGAGGGAATGATTGGACGACGAGACTGACAGCTAAGAGGTCGAGGGAGGTGGCCAAATAGGGAGGGAGCGTCACGAGATTGAGCATGAGGAAGGAGGGTTGGGTAAGGTAAGGTTAACAAGGTTTTGTTTTCCAATTTAGTCATAAAGTTTAAGAATTTATAAATTTTGTTGACGTTCAATCTATATTTTAAATATTGACGGGAACTAGTTAAAACGCCGGTGTAATATCACATATAAGTTGTCTGCTACATGGTAGATCTTTATAAATGAGCAACGCTTGATATGAGTCCAGATCCTTTGTCTAATATAACCATGTCTTATTTTCTTTCACTTTAAAACGTCGTCATTATTCTTAAATTTTAAACTCTTTGTTACTCTTCCCAAAATGTGTAGCTTAGGAGCCAAGCCGGCCCAGCCGATGTCTATCATCTTCTTCATATCACTACGAAAATCTCCATCGCTTCTCTTCACCTCCTTCCTACTCTTGTAAATTTATCACTTAATTGGGGAGAAGGATGAAGCATGAATAACGATAAACATTGGCAGTATCGACGTCCTTTGTCATTTTATTTGTAACAATATAGAAGTTGTCCCTTACTAGAGTAACTACGAGTCTCTTCGGCCCCCTTCCTACACTTTGTAAAACCTAACCCATATCCCCTAATCAAATTATGCAACATTTTGGATGATTTCTTTATGGGACGAAGATGGATGAAACGATATCTCTCTGGGACGAAGATGGAGGAAAGACCAGGCTGCAATGGAGGAAAGCCCAAGCTGCACAGTTGTATAGCACTTGCACAACCGTGAGAGCTAACTCATGACTGTAGCCTAACTCATGGCCGTGAGTTTTCAATTTATATGTACTTCCATTGAATGAAGAACAAAATCAAGGCCAAGAAAGAACAAGTGTAACAAAGTTATAAATAAAAATGTAATGTATAATTCCTGCTTAATCACTTTGATAATTTAAAGGTTTTTTAAAAATATACATTTATATTTTAGCTCATTGCATAAGGCTTTTGATTTTAAAGAAAAGGAAGATCATTAAAACATACATTTGGGTACATTTAAAGAACTACTTTAACTCAATTTTTCATTAGAAAGATTAAGTTTATCCATTTAAAGACGTTAAAATAATGATTTTAGGTGTATTGGTATATTTATATAGGTTAATGGTAGAAAATATAAGTTAAAGTTATGTACATTGATTATGCATTGGTCAACCAATGTGTTACAATTAACCACAGTTAGTACATCTATAAGCCCACATTGATCAACCAATACAATCTTTCTCAAGAGCAACATTAATGTTCCAACAGTTACTACATTGGTCAACTACATATTAATCAATCAATACATAATAAGTAGTAATTGATAATGACGATTTCTTATTTTTAACAACTAGTTTAACCCCAAACCTAATAAGGTATTCTAAATTTGTAAATTCTTTTAAGAGTATGGGCACTCTTCTTTTTAGAAAAAGATTGTAAAAAGAGGTACTTTTTACTCATGAAAAATAAATTATTTTTATCATAAATTAGTTTTCCTTTGTTTTACTCCTTAACTTTTTTTGTTTGATTATATTATTAATTAATATTAAGTTACTTTTATCATAAATTGATAATCTTAATGGTGAAGGTGTGTTCCCCCAGTCACATAGAGTTTCACCGCAGAGCACATTATGTGTCATTGCCGGATGTGCCAACCAAAAGAAAGAACCAAATATAAAAATTTTCATAACTATTTACAATATATTCCCTATGCTAACTGGTCTGACAAAGTATGGTCAACAAATTATACGAGCTGCAAGGTTGATTGAATTGTTCTTAATCCAATTATATGGATTGATTTAACAATGATGAAATTTTTTATATTCTATTTACAGGTTATAGAATCACATAAAATTGTATCTAACTCCATATGTGGATATGGAATGTATAAATTAGGTATGAATGGCAGAATAAAGATAAATTTATACTCAAATTTGAATTTGCAATAGACACAACTGAAAAGCAACTAAAAAATTCCACTTAACGTAGACTTATAACTGAGAAAGTTTTAGATAGAATAGTAAATTTTTCCTTAATGTATTCTAATTTTTTGCCTAATTCTTCTTCTAATGATCCACTCAAACTCTCATAAAAAAGTATACCTTGGTTATATTTCACGTTTTCAACAAGTTTAGTAATGAGTATAATGGCCCTATTGCTCTGATGGAGAGAAGAACTAATGATTAGCTTTTTGGGAAATTTCCAAACGAATAATTTTAAATAAATCTTTCATTTTCTTATTTTACTATGTTCAACTGTATGTGTTCCCCTATCCATAGACTATATAAACAATTCATAATGCCTCGACTTTTTTTATTTTTAGAACAGGTCCTAGTTAAATAGCAATAATTCGAAGCACTTCTTTATACACTATTTCTAAAACCCAAGGACTCAATTGTATGGATATGTGAAATATAGGATTTTCAACCCTAGTCACTGAATAATTTGTCCACTCCATAGATGCTATTTGGCCATAAATTTTATGAATTGTCTGATTCTTGATTATCGAATATTGTTATTATTTAGTTTCTTTTATAATAGAATTGAATTTCTTTTTTATTGTGAAAGTTTGTTTATTGTTTCTTTTATAAAGAATATTTCTTATAACCTAATTTTTTCTTTCTTTTGATAAATTGAAAAGGAAATTTTATATTTCTTTTCATTGACCTTTCATTCATAGTATGGGACAGAAGTGGACTTTATAAGGACTACTAAGTGAGTTGAGAAATCAAATTATGTCAGTATTTTTATAGATATTTTTGCAAAGACTTTTGAATTTAACCATTGAAATAAAATTGAATTCAGTTATTGAATACAATTTCTAAATTATATTGGGTTCGAGTAATTCAAATAGAGTAATGTATTCTAGGGATAATATTACTTTAAGTTTAATGGACGACTGAGAAAGAATAGAATGAGTTGATGAATAGGATGACCGAGATACGCAACGGATTACTAATATAGGTTCTTTAATTTATTGAAAAGAAATGTTCTGCATAATATTGAAATTTAATATATAAAGAAATATTGAATTTGAATATATAAAATTTAAAAAAAAGAATGATAATTTTCTTTCGAATTCGAAATTTTAATTATAAAAAGAATATAAATTGAGGCAAAAAGTTGGTAGAAACGATCAGGCAGTACTTCCTCCGATTCCAGTCCAAAGTTTACTATCAACCACATTCTTTCGTCATTTGAGGTGTTAATCTACCAACTAAAATATGACCTGTCTGTACTATAACCTTCCCAACAACGATTTCTTTCTAGGCATTTCACTATAATGTTATGAACAAAAGTAATTTCAAATTGGTTCACAATCAATCGTTGGCGGAAGATGTGTAAAGAATTGCAAAAAAAACTTGTAGCAAAAAGGTATGGTATTCAAGGCATTTGCCCTATATGTGCAAACAAAAATCAGGCGAATCTTTACACAAAGTAGAGTACAAACCTAAAAATGATTGAAAAACCCATTTAGGAACAAAGAAAACAACATTGTGATTGAATTTTTATTTTGACCAAAGGGGTTATATGTCTTGATAATACATTCTTTTGTTAGATATTTGTTGACAAGTGTATCTCTGAACATAAGTAAGAACAAATTTTCTCTTGGTTGTGTTATAGTTACAAAGAATCTCTTGGGAAGTATTTACTTGTAATGTTGATGGATAAATATACGAGTCTTTCTTATATTGTGTCCGGATGTCTCAATTGTCGAAATTTGAAGAAATTTGCTCTTTCCAACGAATGAACGAAAAGGTCATTTCAAATTACGATTTCGAAATAAAAGAATTCCATTCTGTCAAAATATTAAATCTTTTGAATTGATTAATAATACATTTTATTTCACAACATTAGGAATTTAGAACAAAGTGAATTCCTAATGCGGTATAAACGACTGCGGTAAATTGGAGAGTTTGCAAAACTGAGACACTCCTACGATTTTTCACAAATGAATTTAGCAAACTACTCCAATTTATGCTATTAATATTGAATTATTTATTCTGTTCATTCTTAGTTATTCATAATTAATATCAATATAGAAATAAAAATATGAGTATTGTCTAATTCATGAGGATAGGAAAAATGTTTTTTATGTAACCGGATTGTATGTTCAGGGAATATGGGTGTTCGATCCTTATGGACCCACAGGGAAAGTCCAAGCTGTAAATACCGCATGGGATGTGGAAGGGACAAACAAGTATTTATTTATTGTTTCCCATAATCAAAGAAAAAATCGGGCGAATGGGTTTTGGGGGTGACATAAGAGGAAATTGTAGAAATAATTACTTCAAATTTTAGAAACAAATGGAGTTGAAAAAATAAATAAATAATAAATATAAATAAGGTAATGAAATGAAATTCTCGATTGGTTTAGGATTACATTTTTTTGATTACTTATGGATAAATGATGTTTCTGTGTTATACTATTCCAAGTGTGACAATGAATCGATCTGATAACTTAGATATTGTTATTCGTGATATTGATCCGATTGGACATCATCACTATGGAATTCATCCCATTTAATTTATAGATGTTATCATATCTATGAGATTCAATCCCGAGTTATTGCGAACTAAATCATAACGAAAGGATAAGATTATGGAAGTAAATATTCTCACATTTATTACTACTGCATTGTTAATTTTAATTCCTACTACCTTTTAACTTATAATTTAGGTAAAAACTGTTAATCAAGTTAGTCAAAGTGATTAATTTGAATGAAACTTGACTTCTTACTTCTTAATGGATTGCAAAAAAAAATGCAAAGAATTCCAATTTCACGTCGTACATAAACGTAGATAAATAAAGGCAGACTACAGTCAACACTATTCTATGAGATCTGATAGTATTGTAGAATGAAGTTTTTCTTCTTTCTCTTCTTTTTTATATGGAAATAAAGAAAACCGAATAAAATCAAAAGTTAATAAAGGCCCCCTTTCGGCTATCAAAAAATTCGATATTGGATGTATCCATTTTTTTTCAAATTCTTGATAATTAGCAATAAAAAAATAAGATGAATTTTATTTATCCAAACCTTTTTAATGGAATTTTTTTTTGAAGTTTCATTAACAAATTGGAACAAGATATGTTTGGCTTTTGTGAGAACTTTTTGAATCAAGTCTTCTGCTTGGACTGACAAATCTACGATCAATTTATATCCTCTATTCAAAGAGGAGAAATGAGTGTCGATATTGTAATGATTCAAAAAGATGTTACTCTTACAAAATCGATGAAAAAGGGAATATTGATTATTGAACCAATGTGTTGTTTTTTCTTTAGTCAAAATTTTGGTTTATTGGTTTTGATATGATATAAAAATCTTTTTTATTCTGATTATACCTATATGACCTAAGTTTTTGATTTGTTATTTAGGTTGATAACTCAATGGTAAAGTAGTTGCCTCTTAAGTGCGACCAGCATCTTTTACACATTTTAGATTAATCCATATAATTGGATGAAGAACGATCCAATAATGTAAATAAATGGGAAATTCAAAATAATGGGGATGGAAATGCGGGAATTTCTACAGATTTAATCAAATCAAAGATAAAGGTGGGATAGTAGGTTCATTTATTAGTCTGACTAGGGCAATCACAGCTGTGACATTCTCCCACTCAGAGTGTTTACGAAACCATAAATCAAATAATATAACTGAATATTTAATTTAATGATTGCATGCACTCTAATTAGTTAGGTTCTGGGTATTACATTGATATTCTTCATTATATGTTTATGCATAATGAAAATATAGTATGCATAAAAAAATAATGAATCTAGACTTACTGGTCATTCCGCAAAATCTAGACTCCCCAGTCACCTCAGTCACGAGTGTGATTGGGCAATCACACCCCTACTGAAGCATAGGACTCCCCAGTCACCCCCAGTCATGAGTGTGACTAGGGAGGTGTGACTGGGGGAGTCATACCCGTACACTAGGGAGTGCTCCCCAGTCCGTTCTCTCCCTCTATAAATACGCATGGGTTTTGCTTCTTCTCCTCTTACAGACCAATCTCCATCCCTCATTAACGCATGCCCCTTGCCCAACGCATGCCTATAATAATCTCTTAGTGGCCACCACACAATCATGCCACAGCAGCCACCGCAAAACTATTCTGCCGGTCTAGTTAACGCTGCAAGCCCGTGTGTTCACCAAACCAACTTAGTAGGAGCACAAACATGGCCTTTACCTACGAAACCAATTATGCCTCCAACAGTGAAACAACTCAGAGTTCGCTCACCTCCACCACAAAGCCTAATTTAGGTATTCCGTGTCTCATCTTTGAAAGTAGAGGGCACCAACAAAGGTAAAGTTTTCTTAAGGATCATAAAATTATTCTGAATATATTTTTAGATTCTCAAGCACTTATTGAATTAGGAATATTTGATCGAGTCCATGAGTTGCTGCAAAATATAGGCTAGGAAAAAAGTTTTGAATTTAGGAAAAATTCATATGTAGAATTGAAATTAGGGTTTTTGACCACTTCAGAATTAGTTCATGAAACTAATAATAGGAACACTGCGTTAAGTTTTAAATTTCGATTAATATGAACATTGCGTTACGTCTTAAATTTCGATTAATATGCATATTATCTTATCACTTTAGAAGTACTTAATGATATTTTTGGTTTTCTAAATACTGCTTTCTATGAATATTCTGATGATTTTGTGGTTAATGACTTTTGGTCACAATTGACTAATTCTAAGAAAGTCTTTGCCCCTAGTTGGTCTAAATCATCTGCTATCGTGGACCTTGCCTTTCGTTATCTCCATCAATTTTTAACTTTTACACTATTCGATAGAGGAGATAACAATGGGGCAATTTCTACAACTGAATTATTTATTTTGTGGTATATGGTACATATCAGACCATTTAATTGCCGATAGTTGGTTAAGTTTGCATTTACATGAAGTGACTCAATCTAATGCAGGTAAAATAGTTGTTGGGGCATTTGTGACCTAAATTGCAAAACATCTTGGCTTGTTATTTGAGAGAACACCCTTACCGATGCAGCTAGTTTCAGGAAACTCAACTCTTGACTTGAAATCTTTAGTGTCGATGAAGGTTATCAGGTGGCATGGCAATCACTATGTTCTTATCAATGATGAGACAGGGGAAGCTTGGACCAGTAAGTGATCGAGAGTTGCAGAATGGAAGCTTCAAAAGAAGATGATGTTCCACCTCCCCATTCCTAACATATGCATTAGACATCTTCATATAGTTTTGTGGAGTATCAATCACTGACAAATCAATTGATAGTATTTGAATGACGAACAAATGACAGGCTCCTCAACATTGAAGCTAGCTTAGCAGAGATTCAAAACTTAATGGCCAATTTGAATGCTCACTTCAGACAACCTCCACCCCCATCTTAATATAGTGTTTCCAACCTTTCCCTTTTTATTGGTTGTTGTTTTAATTTCTTTTCGCTTTCATCTTTGTCCTTACTTTCGTTCTTTTGCCTCTTAGATCACCCTTTCATTTTCTTATCATATCAAGGGCAAAGTGATGTTCAAGTGCTGCGTGAATAATAGTTTAGAACAAAAGAAAAAAAATGATTATTTTTGTCTTGTGTGTTTGTTTTCCCATTGAGTAGTTAGAGATGCATGGTTATTAAATAAACTCAATCTATATTAGAAATGCATAATATGAGTGAATGAGTATACTTGCATACTTAGACTAATTGACTTGGATTTCAGTTAAAAGGATATTGGGCTATTGTGATAGATGGATGACACCTTTCATTTGGTAAGATTTTGAGTCTTTTTGAAATATTAAACACCAAATTATGTAATTCTTTGTTGAGAGCGTTCTTTCATAATTAAAGAACTCCAGAACTTGCTTGCAAATACTAGTTTAGATGGCACAATCTTATGCAAATATTGAAATGATGAAGGCAATTAGGATTGACCCATTTTGCTTAAAAAGCCACCATGATTTTACCTCTAGTAAACCGCCTTTAAGCTTAACATAAAACCTTTTCTTTCTTTAAACCCAAATATGAGCCTTGACCTTGATTATTTATTGTCTTCGTTATGCCTATCATAAAACAAGTTGAGCATTTGAATGAGTATAATTTGGTTTACGGAATAAGTGTGGTGAATCATAACGTATAGTTTCCCTATTATATTAAGGATGGGTATGGTTGTGGAGATTTTCACTTCTCCTTTATATTTCTCTTCTCTTGATTTCCTTGTTTTATAGTCATAAATATAAAAAATGACAAATATAGTAAAAAAAATAAAAGAGAAAAATAAAATAAAAAAAGAAAAAAGAAAAGAAAAGGAAGGAAGAGAAGTAGAAAATGAAAAGAAGAGGAGAGAAAAGAAAAAATGGAAAGTGTTAATTTTATTGAGTGAGAGGAAAGAATTGAGTGTTTTATGGTCATTCTTTTGTGTATGTTTAAATGCTTAATTTCTGTTGTGGTTTTAACTCACAATTTTCCTTTTTCCTACCCTTAGCCCGACTCTATTACAACCTAAATAAAGACCTTCGGATTGATGCTTATGTTTGATATGAGTGGTGGAGATTGGATTGGTAAGCAAGCTTTTGGTAGATGCCTTAAATGAAATGAATGATGAATGAATACATATCCTACCTTTAAATGCTTGAGATGATGAAGAGTTGAGTAAGTATTAATCACAATTGTTTGATGGTTCTTTTAATTGAAGTGCTTGTTGATTTTGGCTAAATATGAAAAAAATAACTTGTTCACAGAGTATTATGACTTTCAAATTCTTAGGTTATGTTTATTGAAATGATTTTTGACATCTTTTACAATTAGTTGTGAAAATTGTTGTGTGTTGTCTAGTATTGTTTGTTTTGCTTGAGTACAATTGAGGAAAATATTGGGAAAATTATTATTGACATTATTTATTTTCATATTCTAGTAGTGTTTGATTTGCTTGAGTAAAAACGGGAAAATGTTGTATTGAATTTAGTTTGATTGTACTCCATTTCATATGGTGAAATTGGTTGTCATTTGAATAAATATGAA
Organism: Erythroxylum areolatum; assembly: GCA_024520975.1. Taxonomy (NCBI): domain Eukaryota; kingdom Viridiplantae; phylum Streptophyta; class Magnoliopsida; order Malpighiales; family Erythroxylaceae; genus Erythroxylum; species Erythroxylum areolatum. The sequence continues at coordinate 19,964,163 of JANIJH010000003.1, forward strand.
TTGAGTGAAATTGGCCAAAGTTGTATGAATATTAATTAGATTAATTTGTAAAAAGGGTGGATTAATTTGTAAACCATATCAAAACCTACCTACACGGCTGTGCAATTCATCGGAGATAACTCATGCATGACTATGCAAGTTGACTTATATGATAGTGTCGTGCAAGTTAACTCATGCACAACTGTACAAGTTATTATGGAAGTTAAAGAAAGTCACGACCGTGCATAGCCATGGAAGTTAAATCCCATAATTACAACCCCGATTGTTTTCTTAACATTTTTACAATTAATGAATTACATTGTAGTAACATATAAGAATATAAACGGTAATTTAAACGGTAAGAACCAGATATCATACCCAAGGGAATTCCAACACGGAAGACAATTAAATTAAACGATGAAAAATTACTCGGATGATCAAGAATTGATTGATTTGAAAATAAAAAAATTAAAATAAGCAAATCAAGGAAATATGAAAAATGCAAGGTATGAATTAAAGTGACTTGATTTAATCAAATGATAGAAATCGGTTAAGGTATTAGATTTCGATTGGATTAGACATTAAAAATAAAATTACAACGGTGGATTGATTTAGGAAGTACTTCACTTAAGCAAGTCGAACCCAATGTTCATGGGTGTTCCCTTCTCTTATAAATCCGAGTCACCCACTTGATAATTCGGAATAAAAGGTGTTTAATACAAAAAGCCTAAAACTAAGTTCGTTAATCCTAGGTATCCTCACTCAAGATCTTAAGGTTGATCTACACTTTAGTCTCAAGTATATCGCTTGATTAATTTTCTAACAAATTAAATCCCATTGGTTGTGGCATTTAATTATCTAAAGCCTTAATCTAGGTGATCAAGCTAAATTAAGACTAAATATGCATTCAATCAAGCAAAAATCAATACCACAAAACTGTCCTAATCCAAGATCAATCTTAACCTTAATCGAAAAGAAAAACTTACTCACACATATTTATCAATGTAACATAAATCATGGTCATAATATATGGTTGCATTGATTTAAATCCACACAATTAAAATAAACAAAGAATAAAAAAGAAAACAAATTAAAAACAATCCCTTTTCTCACAACTGAATTTTCTCGCGTCACTAGCTTCAACACATTTAATCTCCACTAGCTTCTTGCCTCAACGTGTGTGTGTGTGTAGAGTCTCCTAGCTGCCAACGTGTTTTGATCTCCACAGCTACAACGTTTGTTTTTCCTCTTCAGCTCACGCATAAACCCTTCTTCATGCATCAGTTGTCTACGTAGGAGTCTCCACTAGCTAACATGTTGTTCTTTCTGTAGCTATCTCCTACTTCTCAAATCCCCAGCCTCAACATTGTGAGATGCTCCACTCACGTTACACCACCAACTTCTAATCTATTTTTTTTACTAACCAACTTAACGTTTTTGCTCCAGCTCTCACTGCCGCCAGCTGCTCTTCTTACACACCCACGTTGTTTGCTTCCACCAGCTGCAACGTGTCTCTATTATCCAACCAGTTAACGTTTTTGATGTCCTATTTCACTAGTTGCGTCACATTCTTTATCTTTACCCAACCAGCTGCCAACATCCCCCTCTCTTATCCAACTAGTGACAACGATTTTTTTTTATTGCCACCACCAACTCACTTTAATTATTTTGCCCACCAACTATCATACTCTTCCACTAGCTGTCACACTCTTCTCCTTCAACGTGGTTGCTCCACCATGCTGCAACATTTTTGGCTTCCACTTCTTGCTTTCTTCTTCATCTGCAACGTGTGTGTGGTTAGTGTTGAGTGGTGGCTTGAGTGCAATGAGGAGTTGTTTTTGTTTTTCATTTTTTCTCTCCAGTCCACGCCACCAGCTCTTTTTTTTGTTTTATTAGCCACCATCTGTTGCTTTATTCATGCCTATAATCACATTTTATCACCCCCTTTTTTTCTTCAATTTCTGCGCCAGCCTCTTTAACGCCACCTGCCTCCTTTTGCTCTTTGTTTTTTTTCCTCTATTCTTTCCACACAGCCCATGCCTGAGCCACCAAATCTCACGCTACTGTCTCATTCTTCTTCTCTTTGATGTGACAAATTAAGTGCTTAGTTTTGGTTCACTGCGCACTCCAAAACCTTGCAAAACTTATGCACGCCTCTCCTTTTTGCCATCCACATTGTTGTTTCCTTCTTGTGTGATGCTTGCGTTTTGGACTGCTATGTTGCATTTTCTTCTTCTTGTGTTGGACTGCTGTCTTAATCTTTTTGAAGTCTAATTTCTTTCAAGTATCTTTTGCTTTCTTTTTTCTTGATTTATGGTATTAGACGTTCCAAATCCAATATGTACCTAAAATTAAAACAAACAGCTCTTAATTAGTGCAATTTAAATATAAATGGACAAGAGTTAAGTAAATTATGTAACTAAAATTAACATAAAAATGTCCATTAACAACATCCCCACACTTGAATTATTGCTTGTCCTTAAGCAACTTACTTAGGTCATAACCAACATATTCTATCATTTCATTTTCAACGAAAATCAAGTGCTTGCAATCCCTTAAACTTCGGCAAACTCAAGTATCAAGCTACTACATATATTATAATTGTTTCGTCAATGCACTTAAACAAAATCAAAGGTAGATATCTTTGATCAAAAGCAAGCATAAAATTAAAATGAACTTTCCTCATGATATTCACT
>JANIJH010000003.1:20512279-20524858 GCA_024520975.1 Erythroxylum areolatum
AAGTTTTAATTATGATATTAATTGCATTTTCTACACTAAGTTACAATAAGAAAAAGGATACTTTTTGTGTTTATTAGTTTATTATTTTATTTTAACATGATAAAATAAGATTTAATGATGTTAGAAGAATAGTTCTATTTTTTATAATCAATGAGGTCTAGTAGAGCAATTCGTTCCCGCATTGATTCATGGTAATAAGAAGCTATATTGCGATATTTGATAAAAGATCAATTGTAATTCAAGTGATCTTAGCCATAAATTTACAAGGTTTGTATTAAGACCGTTGGATTGAATTATCTTTTTTTAGAAGAATTGAATTTAGAGGTGATTTTAGCAATTTTATCAATTATTCATATAAGAATAAACTACATTGCTATATCAATGATTCATATAAGAACAAACTACATTGCTATTCTCAATTTAAATATAAAAATGACTGCTATTCATTATATTAACAAAAGTTGAACACAAAACCTTACGTAAGGTTTTATGGTAATGTCTCGTTTTTTAATAAACTTTCAATAGAGCTTATTATTTTTATAATTTTTGTCATATATATTGATATGAATAGGTTCTGGTTACCTTGAGAATCAAAACTTGAAAATAGGTTAACCGATCCTATAAATTCTTTAGGTTTAAGTTCATGAAATTGCCGAACCTGATATTCAAGTTCAGATTAAGGTTATTTATGAACGGGTCAGGGTATCCTATCATAAACACCCCTAACTTATGAGTTATAAATACACAGAATCAGGTTCCTAGCTGAAGAAGGTTGTTATTTTTGTTGAGAAAATCAAAATGAATATTTTATTTTTTAAAATTTAAAATTTAAAAATGAGTTTCATTATGCTGCATAATAATATAAAATTTTTATTTTTAAATTATAGAATAATAAACAATATTACGTTAGTATTAACATGATATTCAATTAACAAAAAATTTCCTCTATTTGAAGTCTATTTTATATATTTTAAAAATGTTAAAATTTAACTTATGTACTAATAAAAATATTGAGGTTTATGGGCACTTTGTATGTTATAATTTCGTAACTAGAAACGTATTAATTTCCTAAATGCAATTGTTAAATAAAACTCAAATTTACTTACGATGCATTGGACTTAAATAATATTGTGCTCACGCGTAAAATGAATCAAACATCTAATATTTAGGGTTGTTTAATTTTATTTGTGTTTATATTTTAAATTTAAATTTAATTTTAATTTCTTGTTTTTATTTTTATTTTCAAAATGTTATCTTGTTATTAATTACATAAATATTATTTAATTTTATGATTAATATTTTATTCGATTTATTTTATTATTTTAAAATAAAATATTGTAAAACTAAAATTATTAAATGAAATTATAATATCTTTAAAATATATCAATTTTAAAAAAATTAAAATAATCATATTTCATAACATTGTCATTTTGAATCATGAAGGTCCATCAAATCAATCATTAAAGAAAATATCAAATCATAATATCTTAAAAATATATCAAATCATGAATCATTGTTCCAGCATACCATATAATATAATAGGGCAAATTAATCTACGCTTTCATATGAGAAGAATGAAATTTATGTAATATAGCTAGAAAAGAATTTCCCCTCTTAACTTACTGGGCCTCAGGCCCCCCTAGACCCGGAAGAAATTGGATCCCTAGTTGCTCATTCCACTCTTCTCTGTAGTGATCAACTTCCTTTCACTTTCAGTTCATGTGTCATCTAGTTTTGAATCTCTATACCCTCCCCATGTTCTAATCCTTTCTCCCGCAACAGAAGCCTGCACCTCACACCAATTGAATTGTCATTTCTTTTCCACACAAAAGATGCAGAAATCGTTGTCTAAAAACAAAACTACTTACCTCTTTGTTCCAATTTGTTCTGTATACCATCCAAGAAAGGATTAAAGTCTGCACAACAGTTCCTGATATCATTCCCATCCAAATTCCCTGTTGAATCCCATATGAAACCCCATCATGCCAATTCTTCTTTAGATAAAAAGCAAAGAACTAATTAAATTCCATAAACTCGCCATGGAGAAGTGACAATAAAGAGGTAAGAATTTTTATATGAAAGGCACTTACGGTGACACCCATGCCAATCTTGTAACCTAATACCAGACCTAGAGGAATACCAAACACATAATAACACCCAATATTCACGTAAGCCACAACGGCTTGCCATCCAGCTCCAATGGCCACACCTACCATAATAATCCAACAGAAAGGATATGTCAGCCGCAAAAGTAATAGATGAGTATACTCCAAAAAATTAATCTTGATTACCAGAGAGAACAGGCTGAACACTGTTAATGATAATGCTGAGTCCCAACAATGGCGTTAGCTCATCCACGACCTTTGTGACTTTTTTATCACTCGAAAACAAAGATGGATAGCTGTTCCTCGTAATAAGCAGAATGAGAGAAAGGATGAGACCCACCAAAAATGAAGAGACAACAGCGACTATCACAGATAATTTTGCTGCCCTCGGATGAGCTGCTCCTAATTCATTTGAAACCCTCACGCTGCATGCACAAACAGTTGATTGCATTTGATGCAGATCCGATTATCACAAATAAACCAAAGCACGACGAAGCAAAACAAAATTTGTAACTTTTTAAGTGTTATATGTACAATGTACATATATTATGGTGAAGTGATCGTCACATAAGCAGAGAAAAAACCTTATAGCTGCATTCATTCCCATAGCCACCATTATCGTCCACCCCAATAAGTTCATGCTGCAAATTCAACATTAACAGAATTAGTGCTACTTTATGAAAGAGTTAGAGAAATCAATAACAGTTACTATTATAACACATTACTGTATTTTAATTTATCAAATTTCCGATATTAGTTAACTTTGATTTCATATTTTTGAAATATTTTGGATCTACGGTACCATCTATATGTAGAAATCCATGATTTTATTTAGTACTTTCCTGAGCTGTCTTTGCAGTGTCGAAATCACAGGCGTTATTCTAAGCTCTTAATTAGTTACCAATACTCGATCGATCATCGACGATCAACCGGAGGTTGTGATGTCACATGCTTTAAGCTGTAGAGCTAGCTCTAGTTTAGACATCTGGGACAGACGAAATTTACAAGATCATTTATAGGACCACCCTTCCACAACCTGCCAAATTGACAATTTGTCGTCTCAAATTTCTTTAACTTGGTACATGCTTTGAATGGAAAGTATACGTCCCTATCTCTGTTTTGCTTTCGTCTTTTCACAACGATATAAAAGCTTGAGACTTCTATAAAACGACAAGCCAATTATTCTAAGGCATCGGGAGAGTGATCATTTTAAACAATAGCGTCAATGCTGAATTATGAATTGTGGACCTTATATTTTGATGATACATATCCAAATTGATCTTGTATTATGTTATAGACTCGGATTGTTCTTGTGAAGCCATGAAAATAACTACACTACAAGAAGACTGTAGATTAGCAACAAAAACTTAGCAACGGAAAAGAAACTGTTAGAAATTAGCGACGGAAAGCATATTTCTGTCGCTAAAATTGATTAATTTAGCGATGGTATTAATACTCCTCGCTAAATATGGAAGGAAATCGTCGCGACAAAATTTACGATGGACGTTAGCAACGAGAAAATATGATCGTCGGTAATTACTATAAGAAAAGCGAGAATTAGAGAAGAAAAATTACCGACTGAAAATATGCCGTTGCAAATTACCAACGAAAAATTCATATCCGTCGGCAAAATTGACGAGAAGATTTTCATTTAGCAACGGTACTAATATCCGTCGCTAAATATGGAGGAAAATTATTCCGACAAATTTTGCGATGGACTTAAGTGACGGTATAAGATTCCCATCGGTAAAGGATTTAGCGACGGTATAAGATATCCATCGTTAAAAAGGCAGAAATTATTGGGAGGAATAAAAAAATTTTGAGTTTACCTACGAAAATTTCCGTCAGTAAATTACGTCGATAAATTCTTTTTAAATTGAAACTCACCCAACGTCTCCCCCCATACCTACGTCTTCTTCTTTCCTCTTCCTGCGTCTCCTTTTCGGTTTTCTTCTCTCCGGTTTCTCTGTTGTGGACTCCTTTTTTGCTCATCAGCGTTGTCTTCTTCGGCCATTGTCATCATGTCCTTCGGTGGAGGTATTTTTGCAACTACTATCATGTGTTTTTTCGTATAACATAAAGGCAACTTTGTCCTTATCAAGCTCAGGAGAGTATTTAAACCTACTCTAGTTTTACAAACAAAATTCTACATCTGTTGATATTCAATAGTGTTAAAAGATTAGCATAAAATTCTTCTTCTTTCTGTGGATGCTTAAATAAGCTAAACAGTTCAGAACATTGTTTCTAGCTCCCATTAAAATTACTGATACTAGAACAAAGAAGTTGTTGTAAAGCCTTCTACACAAGTCACAACCTGTAAGAATCTTCATTCCAGAGCATTTGAATAGGTAAAGCCATATTGGTATGTAAAAGCATAGCAGACCGCTTATATTTAATGTCGGGTTTTTTATAAAAAAATTAAAATTATTTACCGACGCCAAACAGAATTACATCAGTAAAATCTATTATATTTACCGACAGAATACCAAAAATTGTCTGTAAAATATAAGATATTTGCCGATGAAACAAAGAGTAATCGTCGGTGACGGAAAGAAAATTTCCGTCGGTAAATTTACCAACAACCGTTTTTCTGATATCTTTGTTCGTCGGAATATTTCGTCGCAAATTTTTATTACCGACGAAATTCAAATATTTTTTATCAGTAATTTCTTTCGCTAAATGACAATTTTCTTGTAGTGCTACCTTGCACTACTATACTAAGGATTGGGTGGAGGCATTGACCTATCTACCTATGAGTTAAAACTAATATTTTGGGTTTTTTTTCTCTATTGCGAAAGTTTAGACCGTCTATCTATAAATTCAAAGATAAATTTTACAATAATTAATGTGTAAATTTATGTAAGGAAAGAATAAATAAGGTACAAATAAAATATAATATATAAGGTTTTGTAAGAGTTGAATAAAGGAATTAATAAATGTAAAGAAAAAACAAGTTGCACAAAATGTTTAAAAAGAAATTTATTCAAGACTTAAACTTCAATTTTTTTTAAGTAAACAATACTAACTAAAGAAAAAAGAATTCAATTTAAGTAATCATATAAACTTAATTTAGAAGACTGTTTTTAAGCAGAAAGTCAATAGTTAGCAAAGGACTTGGAAATGCAGTGGTACATATACATATAGCATATAACAGACAACAGTTCGAAAATATTTAACCAAACTAAGGAACCTTATCAAGACCCAAATAGAATTTTATTCCCACGCAAAGCAAACAATGAATTCTTCACGGACCCTTCTATTCATTACGAATCACTGAACACTGAACAGCCAATGAAAACGACAAGAAGAAAGATAGAGCCTGGGAATAAGCTAGCACCGCTACGCACAACAAGTATTCAATTCTTCCCCCACTACCTCATTAGATAAGACGACTTTAGAATGTGGTCATCGTCAATGTTTGTTTTCTAGACTTTCTTCACTGACGCCTTTTTTAATGCGGCGGGAGTCAATCTTCAAATTATGGACACTCGATATTCAATTGTCGTGGTCCGACTTTTCCTATATGTCACTCTGGAAACACAGGTTTGGGTTTGGCAATTACTTAATTACCTTAAACCAATCCAAGTTAATGCTAAAGGAAAGAAAAGTAAGTCCAACGATAGTTCAAGGCAAGTAAGAGAAAGTGGAGTATCATCTAAATAAAGTTAGAGCAGTAAAACAAGGTCAGTTCAGATCACAAGTGGTCTCAGAATCTGCAATACGTACCAGTACTGGTCTTTCAGAGGCAGGGATATTAATGATGTTAAGATGAGCAATCTTGTGAATTGACACCAGTATCGAACTTACCATATAGACAAAGCATCTACCGACACCTCTGCGTTCTTTAAGTAGCCGGCGAAGAGTATTAACGCCGTGAAGTACCACACCTCCAAGCTGCATTTTTTACGATATTTGACTATAATGTAAGCGGTAGATAATCTCTATGTTTAATTCAAGAGAAATAATGATCTAAAAATAATTAATTAATGATTTGTGTAATAAATTTATAAAAACTCTCATGTCTTCTTTTTTCATGTGTGATTTCACATGCACCCCTGCTTGGGATATGACAGTGCTATAATCCTGATGACTATACATGCCCTTAATTAAGCAAAAAAGCAACAAAGAAAAAACAAGAAATAAGGTTCTTGGTACTTCCAAAACCTGACACTACTTGTAGTATTGAGAATAGTCAAAACACAATGGATGTTCGGAGAAAAAATGACCAGCTTTCTGCTAGCTGTAATTGTGATGGGCAGACAACAAATTTCGATCATTTGTACTAGGTTGATCCATATCCACTTTAGACAACCACATGTGTCAACTTTTCGTTAAAAGATGGAGTCCCTTAATTGTCTAAGGATCTTGCAGCTACCAAAAACCAGGGATGGTAGTGCAACAGATGGGTTCATAATTAGGGGGGGAGGGGGTGGCGGCCACCTCGATTTGAATTAAAAAATTAAAATTACAATAATTCTATAAAACAACTACTATTAATATAAATATATTTTATCTCTCTTTTTTTCTTTAATCTCCTTATTCTGTATCTTATCAAAACAGCCTTTTGTACAGTAGCTTATTTATGTGGGAGCTAGATCTTATAGCACTTAAGAGAATGGATAGGGGAGTGGGACTATGCATATGCATCGGGGTTTTCCCAACACCAGTTAAATGAAGGAATCTTATACTAGATGCTGCACATATATAACATTTATATTGTATATATGACAAATTGATTTCAATCGATTTTACTTTCTCCTGAAATCGATTGCTATCAAGCCAGCAACAAGGAATGACTACTGAGTACTTCATGAAGCATTCACAACAATTGCGGAGAACAGTGAGAGTTGATTACCAGAGCATTACAGCTGATGCAAGAGACAGCCTAACAAAACTCCACAGATTTTGGAAAGCTTTCCACGATAAACCATTCCAAGCTCTTCCACAACTTCCACTCAGGATATATATAAGCTGAGACGCGTCTATAAGCCACCACGAAGCATTCAAAACCACCGCAGCGCCCACCAAGCCCCACCCTAGCTTCAGCATCAGCAACCAGCTGAAGAGCGTGTGTATGACAAACGCCACTGCCGCTATCACCGCCATAGCCATCATTTTGCTCTGAGCCTGCAAAAACTTCGCCATTGGGAAGTTGAAAGCATAGGCAAATAGTTGCGGAATCATCCAAATGGCAAAGGTCCCAGCTGCCTTGGATATTGCTTCCGTCTGGCCTATGAGTCTCAGAAACGGAGCTGCGAAGATGTATATTAGACTGAGAAACAAAGCTGTGGTGAAGAGAATGACCCATGATCGTTGCATATAGATTCCAAGCATGTCAAGTTGCCCAGCTCCAAAAGCTTGCCCACATAGTGTTTCGAGTGCGCTTCCCATGCCAAGCTGGTTGGATTATTTAAGAACGTTTCAGTTTCAATCAATATCGAAGTAACCCAAGACATGATTTTGAAACTATACTATGCAATTCGTGTTTATGAATATGCTGTGGATATGTTGTGTTTTGTACCATTATACCAAATGAGAAACCAGCGATGACGGAGTTCTCAACGGATACGGCGGCGAGTTGCAGAATCCCAACGTGGCCGGCGAAGGTTTGAGTGATGGCGCCGAGAGAGTATTGACATATGGAGGTGAAGATGGCGGGGCCCGCTAGGTACCAGAGCTTGAAGGACTCTCTGTAAAACTCCCTGAAGAAATCTCGGACGCCGGTGATCGGAGGGACGTCGTCGACGTCGGCGACGAAGGAGGAGGCAAAGCAAGTGTTTGTTGGTGGTAAGTGAAGTGACTCATCGTGGTCCTGATCTCTTGGAGGAAGGAGAGGTTGCCTAGAATCCTCCATTTCTAAGCACACAATAAATGTAGAAAATGCGTGTTTCGATTATGTCATGGATGATACTTTCTACACGATGACTGTTATATATACGAGGGTCACTTGTAATAGAACAAAATAAAGAGTTTGACAATAAGTTTTGGCTTTTTGTTGTTCAGAGATAGAAAAACTAAAATTGAGCTAAAAACAGAAATGAAAATTTTAAGCAGATTCAATAAGGATGTCAGTATCAACCATGGTTCATATGTGATGAAAATTTCAACCCTAATATATTTATACAAAAAGTTTTCGGTTAAGTAGTTTTATTTTTATAAAATATGCAATCATATTTAGAAGAGTGCATCATTTTTTTCATTTTAAGATTCATTTTCTTCTAACTTAAAATTAATAGATTAATAGCTAAAACTTTACCATAGTTTGTATTTTGTATCTTTTACATTTTTTTTGGTGTTATGTAATTCAAAACTGTTCTCATTTGAAAAGTTAAATTAATATAAATTTGTTTAACTAATATTTATCTAGTCCATAATATATTAGTGTTACTTGCATTTATTTTAAAAAACCGTATGGTTGTAGTTTCATTAAATCTTTAAAGTCATTTCTAGTACAATCAAAAACAAAAAAAAAATAAATGCACAAATATAAATCAATACCAAAATTTGGTAATGTTGTTTGGCACATCTTGTCTATATTTGCGGAGCCCTCACTCAATTTAATTCTTTCACTAACGACAATAGTTTTATACAAGGCTTTATTGATCCGACACCACTTAATCTTTAACATTATCCCTCATCCTCACAACCCGTTAAAGAATTTCACACGTAATAGTACGACCACCCCATACCAATTTCAACAGAAGATTTTCTCAAACAATATTTAATGATAACGAAACAAAATAAACAACTCAAGTAATTAAATAAAATTTAAGATAAATGAAAACACTTGAGAAAGAAAACAAGAGCAACTTCCTGATAGGTTCAGCTCCACTGAAACAGGTCTGAAAGTTGTCACCACACTCTATGGACTGATTCACGCAAATAGTAGCATTAACCCATAAGTGCAGCAGGAAGGCATCGAGTATGACAACCTACGCAAACAAACCTTTACACAAAATCCAGCAAACCTACACCGCGATTAACCTTGGCAGAAATCACACACAATATATAGAGCAACCCAACCGTGAGCCATATAATGAAAATCAACACCTAGTCGTTACCACTCCAAGATGTTGTACCCATAAAGAAAACAATTAACAACCGTTGCAGCCCAAGATGAAATTATATCAACATAGAAAATCTCCACGTCAGTGCATTTCATGCACTGTGTTTCAATCACCAGAACTTATAGACCATGGCCTCACTTGACACACACTTGCGACCAACCCACACTTGGCAAAGACAAAGTCACCCCACGCTAGTACTTTCATGCACTGTGTTTCAATTACCAGAACAAATAGACCATGGCCTCACTTGACACAAACTACTTTAACTTCAGAAATTACGCAATATCCCTCAAATCATCAAAATAATCATATCAAAGCCTCACTTTTCACACACACCCCTGCAGTCAACACCCAAAAAAGCAATCACCAGATCACACACATGAGAAGTCCATAAAAGTAGGTCACACACACAGGGAATTGAGACTTGGAATCACACATGCAAAGACATCTCAAGCAATCTTACAAAATTCTTCAATGATCCAACGTGATCTCCATACATTCCCAATAACCAATTCAAATAAGAAATGTTACTTATTTACACCTTATCTTAATTTGAATTTTAATCATTATCTTGAAGATCTAATAATAAAAAATGTCAAAATTAAATAATTAGAAATATAACAAATATTTTAACAATCTCCCCTTTTCTGGCATTTTTGTCAAAAATAAGAAACTCCCTTTGAATAACATAATCGAATATATAAGTGTTGAAGTCACAATACTCCCCCTTAATCTAACATCAAGCTCCAAAGAACATCCATCAAATTCTTCAAGTTCAAGAAACATCCAAAGAAACAATAATGAACATCCATCAAATATCCAATCATCAAAAAATTTTCCCTTGGAATAAAAAGATGCCAAAAAGTAAGAATAATAGTCACGGAGATACTTTGAGATCTCCCCCTGAAAGGAACATTCACCAAAAACAATTTGATATCTCCCCCTTGGGACAAAACAATGTGAAAGTAAGAATGTCTTTAATGCGATCAATCTCAGTGAATAAAGAAGCATAAAAATCAACAATAGGTACAACAGAAGAATCATAAGCATACCAAAATGACAATTTACCACCAGTCAAAACACTCACCAAACTATTATTGCTTACATCAAAGTCATCCGCATATGACTCATTAAATTCAAAAACCCCACCATCAAGCATAGCCTCGTGTACACATCAATCAATTGAACCTTAGAAAACCTATAAAATAAAAATTTAGAAAGCCTAAACGATAACTCCTTTGAACCTCTTTTTTGTTTTTTTAATAAATATCATCAAACTATACTTCAAAAATATAAAATACACAGTTCCTGTGCCCCTCGAAAAAATTTAAACCTGGGCTTATTTCTCGTCACATTATCTTGGTCATCAACTTTCTGGTTGATTTTTTCATCTGAAGTAAATAACTTATCCTCAATCTGAATAGTTTCTTTAAAAGAAGTAACTAACTGTGTATCTGGACAATTTCTTGTTTTTCCTTCATTACGTCTTTATACTTATACTTGACTCTTTCTAACCTGAGAGTGCTTCAATAACATGGGTTGCTGCTAAAAATTGAATGGAGAATGTCTAGATTTTCAGTTTTGACCTATTTGAAACATCATTTGTAACAACTTGTAACATTTCGGCTCTATGTGCCCGATTACTCCACAAAAGTGACATGTTGGTATGAACCTCTAATTCTTCCTTGAGGTTTCTTCTTGGACAGATCTGGTTGCATTATTTTTCTCATCATTCACCTTAGAGCATTAACCTTTGTAGCCAATTTCTTGAAGATTCCCTTTAATCTTACCGATTTCTAGCAATTGTTCTAATTTTTCTGTACCTCCATTTAGCAATTAGCATTCTTATTCCTTTTTCTATACTAACCAACTTCAATTTTGTTTCACCAAGCTAATCTAATGTAGACAACAACTTCTTCTCTAGATCTTGAATGATTTTCTTCATGAAAGAGTTTTCCTTATTCAACTTCTTATTTTTCTTACATGTTTGGACCCATTTAGCATACATTAACTCATAGACTTCATAAATACCTTCCTTTTTATCATATGAAGTACTGTCATTACTATCATAATTTGAGATTGAGCTTTGAGCTAATTTATCTAAGTTTTCCTAGAATTTTCTAATTTACTCATGTTTTCGGCATCGGTTCCTTCTTAGTTAATGTAAAGGAAGTAACTGGACTTTTACTATATAAAGTAGTTAACACGACACTATTCATAGCTTCTTCTTCACTTTCATACTCACTTCCGAATTCATTCTCACTCCCAGTGCTTGTATAAGATTTCCCTTTTCTCTTCTTCAGGGTGTTAGCACATTTCACTTGCACATGTCCGAAACCTTGACACTCATAACATGAATTTTCTTCACTTTTCTGTCACCCTTTTGAGTTTTCCTTTGTTGTTTGAAATTACTATTTGATGAGCTCCCTTAGTTTTGCCTAAAATTAGATCTATCCTTCTTCATTTCTTTAACCAATTACTAAAATATCTTATTAATAACTCCATATCCTCATTCTCGTCTGATCCATCTTCGAAGTCATTCAAAACTTTACCAATCTTGGCTTGCAATGTCAATATTGTGTTCCTCTTTTATTTTCCCCTTAAGATCTCAAAATTGGTAAAAATTCCAATTACCTTATCCAATGATTCATTGATATCATGAGTTTCCTCGATTACTGCAATTTTTGGTATGAACCATGGAGGCAACAATTTCAATGTCTTTTTAACCAGTTTCAGGTTAGAGTACTTCTTCCCGAGTTGATATGCTTGGTTTGTTATGTCACACGATCTCTCATAGAAGTCTTCAATAGTTTCACTTTCTTCCATCCTCAACTCTTCAAATCTCACAACCAACATCTACAGTTTCAAAGCTATCACATATTTCAATCCCCCATGTATAGTTTATAAAGTGTCCCACGATTCTTTCACCAATTCATAGGCTGATATCATAGCAAAATGACCTTTATCAATTGCATTGAAGATGGCATGCAACGCTTGAGAATTTTCAAGCGCTTTCTCTTCTTTAGCCTTTGTCTACTCATATGCATCTTTAAGTACTGCTTCTTCCTTTTCACTAGTCGTCCCTGGATGTGTATAGCCTTTTAAAACTGAGTTCCACACTTTTGTTCCTTGTGCCTGAATGAATACTTTCATCTGTGATTTCCACATAGGATAATTTAAACCATCTAACAACGGTGGCCTGATGATTGATGTCCCTTCTGTTATAGCCATAATTGTTAATGTATCTAGTTTTGATTCGATGACCCATTTTGATGTTAAGTCAAAATGACTTTACTTATATATGATTTTGATGTATAACAAAGTAAAAATAAGAAGTATGTAGAAAATATTAGACATACGGAAGAAATAGAGAGAGAAAATATCTGTCTAAAGAAGCAATTAGAGGA
>JANIJH010000003.1:20722945-20736674 GCA_024520975.1 Erythroxylum areolatum
AATGTGAATGTGAATGCGAAAAAAATTTGAGCACAAGTGAATGAATGAATACTTATGATGCAATTTACTACATGAATGCATGATAAGATAAAGGTAGTTGTGACCGGAGTCGCCAATTAAAAAGAGCTTAAAGCTCAAAATGTGGTAAGAGCCTCTAGCTCACTTTGTATCATGAGCCTTGTATCCTCAACGGATAAGGGACAGTTATTAATGAGTCCAGTATCTATCATGAATACAAGACAGTGAAAAAAACACTCAATCACAATAAATCACTATGGAAAAAGCATAATATTTTGGGTGAATTATCATTAGGTGTTTGTGTTATCTCACTTATATTTTTGTCTCCAATAAGCCTATAGATTTATTGTTGGCATTTTGAAAGCATTCTTAGATTACAATTTACCTATTCTTTGCAGACCTATAGTCCTAATTGTTGCCTGATTTATGAATGATTTTAGGATGCTTTGAAGGGTACTTCAGTTAAACTACCATCCTTATGGACTTAAGTATTAGAAGTCTTATTCTCAAGAACTAATGTTTTGATAATAAATTAGAGAAAATAATACACACTTGATGAGTGTATGGATAGAGTTTGAGTTGAACTATAAGGCCTATTAATCTCTTACAGGTTTGCATACTCCAAACCCATGTAAGAGATCTAATTAATCAAGAAAGGTAAGTCCGATTAATGTAGGATTTAACTATGTAATGAAGTAGAGTCCTAATCAAATACTAGCTAATTTACCTAGCTAGAAGATGTTTTATTTAACTATATTTAGAATAGTTAGATTCCAATTATACATTAAAGGGAGGGATTGTAAATAAAAGAAAGTCACCCGAGGTAAATTCTCATAGCCACCTTCATTAAGTATAATCGGTGATCTTTGTACATACTTATTATCTTTCAACTTTATTAGCTTGGGAATCAAAATATCTTTACCGAAAATACCTCTAATCTATTATTAATTATTTTTACAAGTCTATCAAATTGACATCAATCCACCAACACGAATTCAATTTATATCAGGATATATCTTTTTTATATTCACTTTTACTCAATTTCAAATACAATTTATAGGGGATTAAATCAATAAACATGTTCTTTCTTAGAATAAAAAAAA
This sequence comes from Erythroxylum areolatum, assembly GCA_024520975.1. Classification (NCBI taxonomy): domain Eukaryota; kingdom Viridiplantae; phylum Streptophyta; class Magnoliopsida; order Malpighiales; family Erythroxylaceae; genus Erythroxylum; species Erythroxylum areolatum. The sequence goes on from JANIJH010000003.1 coordinate 20,724,067, forward strand.
CCATGAGCTTAAACTGACACGTGTCTTAATAAAGTATAACTTCATATTGTGGAGTATGATTTATAAGATATCAATGAACATATTAACCTACTATAGATCTTTTAGAAGCGTTATGGTAAGTATTTCAAGAGTTATAAGTGATTAAATATTACTTTTCTGGTGGTAGGTCTCCTCTGAAAAATAACTTAAGAATTTATACTAAAATCACCTTTGTAATTCTTTTTTACCTGTTCGACTAGATATTATAAGTACATATTAGAGATTAGAAACTTGTCCAACATGAATATCTCCTAATGCTCTTCAATTGTCAAAATTATTTTTGCAATATTGTAGTGATGAGGATTTAACTGGGGACATATCTTTAAGCTTCCAGGGTCTTTTAATAACAATATGGGTTCTTTTTTCTTCTTTTTTTTAACAAAAACGTGATAGTTTGATTATGTTAAGTTATTGCTGTTGTAACAAAGTTCTTATGCACCCATTTCACGACTGCCTTCAAAAATAATTGAATGACAGATGGAGATTGACATGTCTATGTTTTCCATGCTTTAAATGGGTTTAAAGGGATAAATTAATTAAGATATTCAGAAACCAATTTAAGTAAAGACAAAATTATATATATTCAATCAATAAATAACCCACATCTTACGTACAATAATCTATAAATGTGAAGAAGAGTAAACATAAGTTTTCATGCGTAGTTCGTATGGCTAAAGAATATTGGGCCTAGGGCATTTTTAGACAAAATATACTTTACACAAGGATTTAGCCCAACTGTTTGTTGTTCTTTTCTAAAGCCGACTTTGAACACAAAATTAAGTTGAACATGTAAAATAAGAATAGTCAAAGTCCAAGTCCAAGTCTTTAGTTTGAAGTAATTGGCGTGCAAATTAGTTTCTTTTAGACCTTGCCTTTCCGTGAAGATTGGAGGACAAGAAACAATTTAGTATCTACGTCAAGCTTGACTTGGAACCAAGCAGAAATGCAAATTTGGTTAAAGATGCTTCTGTTTCTTCAATAACTTCAAAAAATAACTCATCTATTTTTGTACTTGAATATAGCTAGTATTTCCAAGCGCATTTCCTATAGTTCATCTTCCATTTTGTGATTGGAGTACTGATGCTCACTCCATTGTTAGTTGACGATTGGTTTTAGAATGATTTTAGCATTGAGCATTCACTTTCTTAAAATTAACAACTCATGAGCCTCAATTATCATCAACAGCTACCATTGGATTATCAAAATTTTTAATAAACGTATTCGTTCATTCTTCATTATATTGTTGTCTTCGAATTAGTACCAATTCGAATTAATTCTTCTCCAAATTAGGGGAAAACAAGGAAAAGATTGACATTGAAAAATGGACAATGAGTTTCTGGCCACCACATGAGACTTGAGACGCCATGTTTGATCTCTTTATCCTTTTAAGAAGACTGAGAACCAAAAAGGGTTAGTCAAACTTTGTTGGCTTTTGTATTTGCATGTCACGCTAAGACATGCAAATACAAAAGCCTCTTCCACATATTTGCTTCTGTCACTCACGACAACTTCACACTAGACCCCCAAGTTCTTGTTTCTTTGCATCTTTGGGTCAAAAAGTACACTTCCCCAATTCTTTCACTGTCTCTGAGCCTACAAGCCTCAACAAGAACCTGACAACTATTATATTTGTGTTTTCGTACTCTACTTTCCAATAAGTCCAACCCCTGACATCCATGCAAATGGAGGACTAACTCAAGCCCTTTCACTTATCTGGAAGAAAACAGGTGGTGACGTACCCTGCTCTATTTGTAATTTTTGTATTTACCACCCAGCGGAAAATTCTGAGATTTCTTTCGATATTAATGGTCACTATATATAGTAGCTTTAAATGGATATGTTACTCCCAGCTCTACAGTTTAATAATTTAACTTAAAGGAAATTGATTTCAGCTACCTAGATAGTGCTATAATCTCTTAGATATCACGTGATGTTAGTGTTCATAAAATGCATGGATATACATGATTTATAGACTTGAAATGCGTGCTTTCTTGTTTGCTTGCTCAAATGGGTACGATTACAACATCAGATGATTTTAACTAGAGTGACGATGGTATGGGAAGACCTCAGAGAATTTCTGATGCAACAGAGAGAAGGGGAGAAAGTATGTGAAACGCTGACAAAGTGTTAAACTGTTTCAAACAAATCCAAATTGTGACCGTAACGTTGATCTCAAAATGCTTCTCCACTCTGGTCCAGAAGTTAGAATATGAGAATTAAACTAATATGTGGTTCTAGAACTAACAACCAATTTATGATATACCCGGGCACATTCATGCATAATTGGTCTTCTAAAAACGCTTTCTTTTTGCCTGTCTTGAGTGTTAAAAACTGAGAACGACCTAAGAGGCTATGATTATATTATACAAATTCGCACTAGCTGCCAACCACGTATGAGCCGCTACATGTGGTCTCCAATAATACCAGCACTTAACTTAACTAATGTATAAATCACAAACGAGTACTGCAGGCCAAGCAAGATTCGCAGCTTTTTGTTGACGTGTAGAAACACCATTGCTTCAGTGATGGCTCCGATCCCGAGCACCCTTTGTTTCGTACAAAAGATATTTAACCCTGAGACGAGGTGAACTCCCCCCTTGTCACCAGCATATGCTATCTTGATTATGCACTTTCACCATGTATTAAAAAAAGGGTTTATTCATCTACTTTTTGTGATGGACATTCCATCATCTACAGTTGATAAGGTAAACACAAACTACAGGATGTTTAAGTTACGACCTTGTCAATTATTAGTCTGCGAAAGGTACGCCTTGTAAAAGTTCAAAATGATCTAGTCCAGTCAAGTGGCATAGGATTCTAATCTACTAGCAATCCACATGTTATTTGTCCTTTTGAGAGGGGTTATTGCAAAAGAACCACACAGAACCTTCCCACCATCATAAGAGTCCGAGGAGAGTGTGAAAGGTTCATGTGGAGGGTGGGACATAGATAGAAGCAATGAGCTTTAAAGAAGGGTTGATGGTAAGAGTCCACAAAAGGCAGTGGGTCTATGGTTGGCTTAGGGGTTTGATAGGGGTAGGGATTTGCGGTTAGTCAATCGACGGTGAAACATCCGTGCAGCATCTTCTTTCCTTTGAAAAGCATCTTCCTTTACTTGGCATTTTGACAACTTTTGGCCACTTACCTAGATGTTGACCTGCATGTGTCATTCGCTTACCGTGAAAATGAAGGGTCTGAGGTGAGAAAGAGAGAGAGATGAGGAGGAATTTAGAGGGTTCAAAACATGTAAATTGTAACACCTTGACAGGCAAGAGCCAAGAAGATACGGAAACCTGAAACCATTGCCACGATAAAGAAAAAAATTAAAAAAATACAAGTATACATCACCTTGTTTATCTACCAACAGCCATGATTGTGTAATAAAGGGCTAACCTTTTTGCTTCATTTTCAATATTTGGAAGATTACAAGTACAAATCATTGGTTTTTAACACACAACAAAGAAGCAAAACACGTAAAAACTAATAACTTACATCAAAGAGGAAGTAATTTTGTCAGCTAGAGAATACAAATCTTGGAAGTTGTTAACATCTAAAGCAAACTAGTTTGCAACCTTTATTTACTGATACAAACTGTACATGAAGCTTCTCTTGAAACACTCTTAAAAAGGTTGCTAATTCAAACAAGAAAACAAAGAAACTGTTAAGTACTAAAAAGTAAACCAAATAACAGGAGGTGAAATGCCCTCCTTAAAACTTTATCGCTCAGTCAATTGGCCCTTTCAACATGGCGTATGAAAACAGTCTCCAGATCAGGAGGAGTAAAGAACTCCCTAACCCCAGTATAGTTACACTTCAGAGTTGCTTTCCGCTTCCTTGGAGCCGGAGGACACGTCAATCTTGAAGGTATTCTCGTTTCTTCACCAGTCGGCGTCGTTGAACACTCGTCAGTTTCGCTCTCTTTCTCCAACGATTTTGTGTATACAGGCTTTAAGGGCGCTCTTAAGGCAATTCCGGCGATGACCCATTTTTTACCGTCAAATTCCAAGCCGCCATCTACTTGAGGCTTCTCAGAAAACCCCATGTTTTGTATTCAAAACTGGCACCAACCCTTTGCAAGTAATATAGCAAGTAACAAGGAATAAAGGCAAACACAGAGAGAATAAAGATGGGATTTTCAGGATCGTGTGTAGAGAATCAAAGGAAACCAGAACGAAAGTGGCGAAAGAAAAAGAAAAGGCAGATTAAAAGCTGGTAAACTAAACGAAAAGGAGATTTGATTGCTTGAGAGATGGATAAAAAAGAGTTAAAAAGAAGCAAGCTTCAGAAAGTTGGAAGCGAGGGGACATAAGCGAAAAGGGAAGTTTTTCTGCTTTAAGATAGTAAATATTAAAGCGTTAAATGTGGGAAGAGTAATGTTCAATGCTCTGCATATACCAATCGCATAGAGAGAGAAAGAGAACCCGAGGAAACTCGTGACATAAGCTGATTCAATCTTAAACTAAGTGGAAACTTAATAGAGTTAGTTTGAGTGAGAGAGAGAGACGGAAGAGTGCCCGTAAATACAGCTGACCGCGGGCAGCAACATGGGATTGACTTGCAATTTGGCGCCAAAACTTTTGGGTCTGGTGATCATCAACAGTACTCCTTGATTCTTGACTTGGTAAGGTGTATGGTACGTGTACATGCGCATGTTATAGTCATCAATGGCGTTTTTGCTCCTTCCTATCTCTTCTAACATAAGGAATAATAAATCCAGCAATTGGTTTTGCCTTTCTTATTCGTTGGATGACCAAAGGCATTTGAAGAGTTGAATCCTCAAAACTTCTAGGGTGGATGAAGGATCCAACATTAGCGTTTCTAGTATTAATTACTCTTATTTGAATAACACGTTATGTTCTTCCCCTGATTCATGGATTTAAGCATTGTTTTCTTGATAGTGATGTGTCCATGTGATCATACTCCCTTGATGGCGATGTTACACTTGCATTTTACCATTGTACAAGTAGGCTCAGTCAGATTCCAGATTGTAATTGGTCCTTTCCAAACTTGGATGTTTTGGCCTTATTTCTAAAATCTACAAGCATAAATTGTCCTAGCAACTTTTGTGGATTGGTTTGTTGCACGGGGTTTTTCACTTTTCTGTGGCTAAGAACTAATTAAGTTGCCGACTGATATGACAAACATCCTAGCCTGCATATCTGACCTGCACTAGAGAGCCTGCAGTCTTTGGGATGTAATTGGAATGTAAGCAAGTTTCGCTAGATTGGATGGAACTTTGCATAATTCTGGTTCCTTGATCTGGATTCCAGTGACAAGTGCCTGCTGATTTCCTAGCTATGTGAAAAAAGTTAGCAGTAACTGAAAATGTTAAAAAACAGCTATGCAGAAAGGTACGCCACCAAAGTTACTTTCTTCGATGGCTACGATCGTCAGGGTTGTCCCTTGACAGCTATCTTATATTCCATTTTCCATCATTTCACAGATTCCATAAGCATACGCAGCTTTTTTTTTCCCTGTCGGTAAATGTCATAAAGCATGTTTTAAAACGTGACATCACTTCAAAAGCACTTAGGATTAGAAATTTTGTGCTTAATTGAGGATGAATAGTTTCGACCTGTACTTACGGATAACACTAATAAGAGGAAATGTTTTGTTTAGTTAGTCTTCCAACGATCTCGAGTCTTGACTCTTGACAGACGTAGTAAACTAGTAGAGCACTAGATATAATGAACTGGAAGTGTTCCTTTCTCCTTTTTCCAATCATTTAGAAGAGACCACAACAATCATACAGAGAAATCATACGAGGGGACGGGGATGAGTTCTCCAACAGAATGAAGTTTACGATCATATATAATTCAAGAAGCATATGTCAAATGGCTGCCTATAGCCACAAATTATGATACAAGTTGTCATTTAAAGCACAAATTACATCCTTGAATAACCCCTGTAGTCGTCGTATTGTTCCATGAACTCGTCATTGAACTTCTTGAAACTGGACATGATTGCTGGCATGTCTTCCTCAGCTGGTAAAATAGTTGTTCTCAAGTGAAAGACCCTGTAAGGACAGGACAGGACAGGCAGTCATTAATAGCATTTTTAAAAGGTAAGTGCAGAAAACAAAAGCAGAATATGAAATTCTTTCTTAAAAGCATAAAGATAAAAAGGATAGGAGATCCTATTGCTGTCAAATGCAAACTTCCGGGGTAGATTGTAACACTTGAAGCCCAGGGAATGCGACATGAGATCATTTTATGCCAACTAGAGTTAAGGAAAGAGAAATTCCACGGGGCAAAATTTTCAGTCTTTTCTCTAAATGTTGTTCCAAAGAAGCCAAAGAGAAAAAGAAAGCCCTTTATTACTCTGACTAAAAGTAATTGATGAAGGAATAAAGTTAGAAGCATCTACCCTTCTTTCTGTCCGAATCCTGAACCAGGCACTGTGGAAATGCCAGTGGCTTCCAAAAGCTTGAGACAATAAAATACATCGGGAACTTTTCCAGCCTTTTTGGCAGCCTCTATTGCGAGCGGTGGCAACCGGATTTGAGGAAAAGAATACATGGCACCTAATAACAATTCATCATTTCAGTAGAAGAGCCATCAACGATAGATGAATAAAGTCCATGAAAAGCAAGATAATAATACATTTAACAGCAAACTAACATACCCTCTGTAAAATTGCAAACCACATTTCTGCAGCTGTTGAATCCATCAGTCATTATCCTTGCTCTTCTCTTCAATGATTCAAGGATACCTTTGCTGCAAGTTTTGATGTTCATGTAAATTGTTAGTCACTCATATGGTCACATACTTCACGTGACAATGAAAATAACACACCTATACAGACTAAACGGTAGAAATTTCACTTGACTCTTTGATTCTTATTACAGGGATTGTAAAAAGAATTTTCTCTGTTGATAAAATTTTACTCCTAGATGGTATCCGTGTTGAAAACTTTCAGCAAAACAAAATATAAGCAAGTGTACCTTTCCCTAATGTACTGATCATATGAAATATCTCCAGGTTTGGGTGGGTTGACCATTAGTCCCATCTGTAAACAGAAATAAAAAATTTTTAGCAATGAAAAATGAACAGAGAGAAAACTGGAGAACTCAGTTACATAATAGGGATTACATAAACATTCACATCGAGCTTACAAATATCTGAGCAGGAACATTTGGGCTGAGTGATATTGATGCAATCTTATAAATCTCATCAACTGTCTGCACCATCAATCAATAATGAACAACAATAAATTGGAGGCTAAAATCAATTGAAATTTGACACTAAGGATCATTAATATGTACTGACTGTGAAAATAGGCTTTGAGACAACTATGTTTGATCAAAAGGATAACAAAAAAGGAAAATAACATAAATCTGCTTTATATGATTGAATAAAGCAGTGCAATCTTCTTCAAGCATGACCTTATAGAGTAAAACCTAGATAAGAAAATCTTTAATATTAAAAAAATGATACTCGGTCTCATTTAACTTATGCCCTACTCTGTTAGATTCAAATTCTATTCCTAAGAATGCATTGATCATGTTTGCATTACACTGTTGGCGTATTACTCAATAAATACAAGGAAGCAAACCTCTGGAGGGATGTTAGTCATCTCAAAGTACCCTCCACGCTGCCCACATTCACCCCAAAATCCTTTGGAAACAGTGTGGAAAGAAACAAGCTGGATTTCCTTGCTTATCGGTGGCCCCATGTCCATCAAAACCTTCAGAAGTTGCAAACAGTAAAGTGTTTATGCCAGTTGAAACTCCTACTAACAAATATTTAGATCTAGCAGCCAAAAAAAAGTACCTTTCTTGCACTAATAAAGGGGCGCTCATCCTGATATATGTTCTGTTGATAAACTTCATCTCCAAGAAGGGCCAAGTTCTCTTGGTAACAGAAGTGTAAGATTTCTTTCAGGTTAGCTTCACTAAGGCACTGACCAGTGGGGTTTCCAGGGTTAATAATCACCATAGCTCTTACCTGGTCATGTTACAACACAGAAGATATTTACTTGGTGGTGGTTTGCATCACATGACATTGTAGTCAGGAGAACAGTTTTCAAAGCGCACACCAAAAGAAAATTGGATGTCCCAGTATTGTATGCAAACAAAAGGAAATAAAAAGATATTATCAATCCCTCAAACGGACTATGTGTAATTTATTTTCAGGAAATGTGAGGATAATGTACTAGAGGTTTCTATTGTGTCAATCTGCCCTTGAGTAATTTCTGTTGAAACAAATATTTGGGGATGGTCGCAGGTCGGAAGGTTTCAAATGGACTTCCCATTCATTAGATAGGGAAGGTCACTAAGATTGGTAATGAATTGATTTCAGAGTTTAAATGCTCAAGAACAGACAATAATACTAAGAACTGAAATCTCAATAGTACAAATGAAGAAATCAGCTCCTTCATATTGATCCATTCACCCGATTTCCAAAGTTTGACATTATGGTTTGAACATACTCCTATAACTGTACACATTGAAGGTACAAACAAGCAATTGTCAAAGCATACTCACAGTAATTCCTTTGGAGCGAGCTTCTGCAACTGACTGTCTGAGATCAATGACATCAAGACCCCAGTTTGCCGTCTCTTCCAGGAAATAAGGCACAAGGGAACCACCAAGTAGAGATATAGTAGCGGAGTAAAGTGGATATTGAGGGACTGGAACCAGAACCTGCAATAAGTAAACTATTTTTAAGAGAAATATCAGAAAACTGGGAATCAGGATTGGATAAATGGCAAGAAAAGGATGATGCAGAAAAAGCAACCTGCCAATTCGTGATTGAAAGAAGCCTGTGTTCTATACGTGAGGAAAACAAAAATTTTATGTAATCTCAAATTTTATTCATTGTACGTAAGTATATTACCCCATCTCCTGCACCACGTATAATTGTATTTAAGATCTGCATCACACCTTTGCTGGCGCCATCAGTGAGAAAAATTAGTTCTGGATCGCTGTAAATAAATCATGAAATGATTCAGTTTGAGACTTGGCTCCAGGGCTAATAACAAAATATCTGAAAAAAAAGTTGTTTTAATTTTTTTGTTTTCCTTCCTTCTGGAATGGGGGTAATAGAGACATAAAGATAAGAGAAGATGAATCAAAATTGCAATATCACCTTGGATATCCATCACGCCTTCTAATAAACTCAGCCACCTCCTTTCTGATTCCTGGAAGACCTCTTGAATCACTGTAAGCACCTACATATGATAGAAAGAATGCAGTTACATAAGCAGTCACTGATATGATATTGATTTAGTCAAGCATTACAAGCTTGGATGCTACAGAACATATATCATTTCAGGCCTGTAAATATAAGATGAGGGGAAATTTCAGAATAAGCTGACATAAAGTCATAACGACCACTTAGAAGAAAACATTAGTTTTGATTAGTCAACAGAGACCAGGCTTTTAATAAACTGGGATGGTGGGACAGGCTAGAATATTTCTCACAACATGGAAATACACACAAGGTAATGATACCCCATGGTTATTTTGAAGTGTGATTTCAGATAGCTTGATGCACTTTTTTGAAAGAGGATGCAAAATATGAGCCAGAAAAAATAATACCTAGACCTCCAGGGGTCATTGCAAGATAATGTTTGGCCCTTGCAATTGCGTCTGCAGGGAATAGCAATCCTACATTAGGATCATCTAGGAGAAATGGTGCTTGGCAGAGAGCAACAACCTGTAAACAAACATTCCTTGTTTTAGACCAGATTACATAGCCAATTATGTGTTACATGATACTGATTGTCAAGGATAGCCAATTATGTGTTACATGATACTGATTGTCCACGAGCGCATGTTTACTTCATATGTTTAGAAACAGAGATTATTCTACCGCATCAATACCTGACGAGGAAAGCTCAGAGGCTTCTGACCTAGAGCATGAGGATTGCCAACATTTGTGAAAATAATCTATAAACACAAATTTGAATAGTTAGAAACACATAATCGCACTAAACATGATAATGGAATGCAAATTTCTCAAAGAAATAAAAATCCAAACAATTAAACACAAAGTGGCATCTTATGAATTTGGGATGACATCAAAATTTTAGAAGATTCATGAATTTGATAGCATCAGATGATAGAAAACTATCAACAAATTCCAAGGTATAATGTATTATTTTCTGATAGCACTTGTTAGTATTAGAAAAGTTAAAGTAGTTCCATGGCAGATAAGACATGGTGCTATAAAATATATTGTAATGCCAAGTAAGAAACTGAAATCCAATTAGCAAAAACAGCACATATATCAATTCCAAGAAGTACTCAATCAATCAGTATACACCAGAACAAAGAGGAACAACTGAACTATTAACGCCAGTGAGAACTAGAAAGACATCCCACTAAAACAAAATTGAGGCATCACAAAACAAAGAAAAACGAATGATAACTCCAACAGCAAAGTCGACGACAAAGAATACGATATTATGTTGAAACTATCAGGTGCCTTTAGGAGAAGAGCCACATAAGGTTAATAAACAACTAATGTAACATCAGATATGCTTCCAAAGAATAGATCCAACTAATTCTTTGAGACACATACAGAAATATGCATTGAAGCGATGAAAAGGCATGCAAAGTAAAGTATTTACCTTTTTCCCTTCCTTCTGAAGCTCAGAAGCTCGAAGATATAGCTCTCCTCTAACAGCATATTGGACCTTTTTCACATTTTCGTTCAACGATTCATAGTCTAAAGCTTTAGGAGCCATGGTTGGTAATGTACCTTCTTACCAATAACTGCTTGCTGAAGAAAGCCAAATATCAGATTATTCAGTTCCGACCCCAGAAGCTTCACAGCAAAATTATTAGGGATGTCATTTAACAAAAATGAAAAAGAACACCACTTGTACTTTGTAATCAACCATTACCAGACTACTTAGTTGCCAATCTCCCAAAACTTCATCAAGAAAACAGCAATTGTACCTTCCTAATACGTATTCTTATAAGCGACAGGGAGTTAAATGACTTGCGAACTCGTTATAAAAGAACAACGATAAGAACATGAAAACAGAAGAGACCAAGGTCAACGTAGAAAAACAGAAAGAAGAATTATTAAAAACAAAAGTGATTACGCAATAGTAGATGATCAAATAATCCGCCGCCGATGCATTTCTAGAACTAAAACTTTGCAAGCTCCAAAAATCGTTTGCTTTTCGTCACAAACGGCATAACAATCAAGAGAAAAAAAATCAGGAAACAAATGTTCTAACGAGCAACAACAGAACCGATCCAGAATATTGACACAAAATCGAAACCCGGAAAGTTTAAACAAAAGAAGTGACACCCACTTGACCAACACTCAAAACCCGATTCCTGACACAAATCAAAAGCTCAAAACTTGGCATGGAAATCAGAGTTCAGATGAGTACCTGTGTAGAAGTCAGCTGTGAGTGTTCCTCACGTGGGCTGGAACCAAAGTGCTAAACTGAGAAATATGTTTACAGGTGTTAGATGTTAGGTAGTTTTCTTGTGTCAGACGGGAAATCTACGGTCGAAATATGATGTCACGAAATGGCACCACAGGAACCACTGAAATGGGGTAAGATGGATTACATACAAATCATTTCTGTTTATTTATTAGGACGAAGGGATAAATTTGGTGATACGGGAAGTGTGGTGTAGCTTCAAACTTTTGAGTTCTTGGTCTATATCGAGCCTCCTCTTTTGGACTTATGGTCTTCATGCAAGTCGTTCTCCAAGCCCCGAGAGCTTATTGTGGCAGTGGTCGATCTGGGTGACTATGTCCCTGATCGCTGACGCAATAAAATTTTTTTATGATGAGTCTTTTAGATGATTAAAAACTTAATAAAGAAGAAATTATATATGTATTAACACGAAGGAGATGAACCTATTTTTATATAAAATTAATTTATTAATTAAAAAAATCTTAAATAAGGACAAACTTAACTGAGGAAGAACTTGATTAGTGCTTCAATATATTGATTACCATATATATTATCATTATCATCGTCTTCAAATTCAAGGTGACAAGGTGACAGAGCAGAAGACAACTTGAATTTGAAAACAAGTTCGCAAAATAAAGGGGTAGAGTACTGAGCTTTGGTAATTATATTAGTAAGTTGGTTTTAAGAGAAAATATAAATAAGATTAATCGTATTATGATGATGAAAACGATGATAATCAATCTCAATAATTTTTATGCATTCATAAAATACATCATTATGAGCGATTTGTATTGGACTTCAATTATCACAATATAGAAGAGTAGCAAGTAGAGACGAAATGCCTATACTTTGAAGTGACTAGCGAAGCCTTAGAAGCTTAGAAGTAGTATCAGAACCGAGGGACAACGTGTTACTTCTTACTGCACTAAGTGAATCATTAAGTAAGAAGCACTAACTAATAATAGACCAATAATTTGTGGGATCACAACCTAATCATCATCTGAATAATCTAACAACTGAAGATGAGATGAGCTAGAGTAATGAAGAACATGAAATATAGTACATCTTGCTAAAATCAATACAACATTAAATCACCAAGATCCATTTATTTAGAGCATAACAAGATTCAAGAAGCATACCTGCAATTGGGATTTGCATCTTCTCCATTTTTCTTCCAACCT
>JANIJH010000003.1:20748676-20774174 GCA_024520975.1 Erythroxylum areolatum
AGTAATTAGGGTACCACCATGTGCCTCAAATGCAATTAACAAAGTAACCATCCCATTATGGTTATTAAATATACATTGGGCAATTTAAGTGTGATTAGACATATGGAATTAAGTTGTGATTATAGTAGTCCACTAACAGTATTTCTAACACATCTTTGATGCAACGAAGAATAGCTAGATAATGAGTGATGTGAGGAACTGCCATAAATTGACTAAAAATTTGAAGAACATAAGAAGTATCGAGAATTCAAGATCAGTAAGATAAATAAGATACTTCCAAAAAGTTGATAATACAAAGTAATGTCAAAAAGAAGAGAGCTATAAGAAGAAGACAATAAGCATTAGCTTTAATAAATGTATTCCTAATTTTATCATCAATAATACTTGCATAAAAGATAAGATTAGTAGCATACTTGGCTTGAGATAAATAATATTATGTAAAATCAGAAGTAACCTTAAAACAAAAAAAAATAGTTTAGATGCCTAAGATTTTTTAATTCAAATTGGCAGCTAAATTTTTTTTGAGACAATGAATATCCTGCATGTCATCACCAATAATGATCATGTCATTATCATGTAATAATAACATAATATTACCCTACATTGTCTTTTAAATGAATAATGCATGATCACAAGAATTCGACGTACTACCAAATTGATAAGTAGTCCCTGAATTTAGCAAACCAAGCATGAGAAGTTTGTTTAAATAAGGACAAAGCTTTTTGAAGAAGATAAACTTTATTTGGCGGATGATCATAATAAGGAGGAGGTTGCTAAATTGATCGAGAAAGATTTCTTGTTCTTATAATTGCTGTTTTTTGCAAGCACATCATGTAGCTGTAGCTACTATTAGTGAGTACAAGTCAATCTCAAGAGGACTAGAATTACTAGTACTAATTGTCTCTCTATTATCTAGTCTAATAAATTATAGTGATAAAGATTGATCAAATTTAAAATTAAAATAATAAACTAAGAACAAATCAATGCAATTGTATAACTAGAATAAAAATTAAGCCAAGATATAACTAATAAACACAGCCATACTCAAATTTCAAATCCTTCGTGACTTCTCGTGCAATTGTACTAATGTATTTCTTAAAACTATTAATAAGTAATCCTAAGTTGTTTAATATAAATTCCTTTCTAATTAAACTCTCAAAAATTTTCTAATTAAACTCTCAAAATTGCATTAATCGATTTATAAATTTCATTATTAGGTTTGACCCTATTATCATAATTCTAGATTTGAATGCAACTCCTTTCAGTAATGCTAGATCCATTAATACAAAGGATTTCTCAATCTCAGTTGCATGCAATCAAACATGAATTAGCATAGTAACAACATTAATTCAAGAATAATAAAGAACGCATAATTGAATATCAATGAAATCAAATGATAAATTAAAATTAAACAAAACTAGTATAAGGTTCATCATGAGGATCAACTTGCCCTGGTACCATAAAGATTTACTTTCGAATCAATGGTTAAAAAACAAACCAATTTGACGGGTTTAACAATGAAAACTTTGAATAAGCCAACTTTTAGGTTCGATTTTTAACATTTTGGTTTAATTTGCTTTAATAATCACTGTTACTAAAAACCAATCAGTTTATTAAATAATTAGCTAGTTTTTGTAAACTAAATCTTCTTCAATCATATTTCAAATTCTTTAAAAAAATTTATTCTTTAACCTAACTTTATGATAGTTTAATAATAGTTGAACCTTTTAAACTTTAAACTTCTTTTCTAACTGATTTAACTTCCAGTCTAGTTTTTAAAACATTGTTCCTAGTTATATCAAACATGACATCAAAACTAAAGAACTTGAAAACCAAAGGAAATATGACAAAATCCCTTTCAATCTTCAAGAAGTTCACTTTAGATCGATCAAAATTCAGTCTAAAGGAATCTCTTTGCTTACTTACTCTTTGTTCTTTCTGACATCCTAAGGCTTCCAATTGTGTCTTTTGAGCTTCCTCCTTACTTTTCTTGTTAATTTTGCATTTTATATTTCAATAATTAGGTTTTTGGGTAGTACACAAGCATGTATATAGGCGTGTTCATGTTCATGTATTTTAAAATTCACAAGATCCTTGAATTTAGAGCAAAAACTGTCTAAAATCTATACACAGACATGTTCACCTCCAACAAAAACATATCCATGGTCAGGTAACTCTTTAGACTTTAAACATCTTGCATGAAACATGATCATGTTAAAATACACGGGCATGTGCTTTTTAAACATGGATGTGTTCATTACCATGTAATAGCTAGAACTTTAGAACAACTTGTCTTTACGTGAAAGATGGTCATGTTAAAGTACATAGGCAAGTACATAAGCATGTCTTGCAGCATCATAACTTCATCAAAAGAGCTTGAAGTTGCTTAAACTTATTTGAACTTTTTCTTTTTGATCTAAATAAGTGAATTACGACTTAAAAATAAAACATGAACGAATTAAGTACCAAAAATAATTAAATAAACACTCAAATCAACAAGCAAAATACGCTAAATACAACCTAAAAATATGAAAAATTAACAACTTATCAGTGGCATATAAACCTCTTCGGTGAGATCATTATTTGAGAATGCATTATTGACATCTATCTTAATTAAGGTCCCATGCTTAATAACATCAATGGCAATGAGAGTACAAAAAAAGTTATATAGACTATAATAGTAAAAGTCTCCTTATAATCAATCTCATATTTTTTAGTGCAACTTTAGCTATAAGTTGAGCTTTGTATTGTCCTATTGAACCATTAACATTGGTCTTGATTTTATAGACCCATTTGCAACCAACCACATATTTTTCCATAAGTAAATTAACAAAATCCCATATATGAGCAGAAGTAAGTGTATTAAGTTCTTTTTTATTGCTATGTACCATAAAGGAATAGTGCTAACCTTATTATAAGTGTGAGGTTTATAAAGAGTAACGAGAGCAAAATAACAATGATAATCATGAAGAGTGACATTAGAACTTACACAAGAAGAATTTCAAAGTGGGCAATTAGAAGAAGACTGAACAGTAGAAGAAGAGGCTTAAGGATCCATAGGAGAAAGATCATTAGGTGCGGGGGGAGGTTGATTAGAGCTATTTGAGCAATTGGGACTTACAAGAGAGCCATCATAAGTAAAAGCAATATTAGGATTAGCAAGGAAGGCAGGAGATTAAGTGATTTTAAGGGAAGAAAGAGAATATCTTAAGTTCCCAAAAAAGTGAAAGGATAGAAAATATAAAGACACTAAAAAAAAAATCCCCACACTAATAACCTCTATGATCAATGTCATATCCCAAGAAATAGTACAATAAAGCTCAAGATTTTAATTTGTTGTATTTATGTAACTAAAGATGGGCAAAACAAGAAAAGTCAAAAACTTGAAGATTGTTATAATTAGGACAGTATCCATAGAGCCGTTCATAAGGGAAAATATTATTTATGACAAAGGATACAATTAATTGTATAAACTATTGTAAGAGTGGCTTCACCCCTAAAAAGATTAGGATAATAAGATGACATAAGAAGAGATCATACAATTTCTAAAATGTGTCTATTTTTACATTCTACACGACTATTCTATTGAAAGTAATTAAGATAAGAATGTTGAACTACAGTGCCATGAGTAGTTTAAATTTGACAAAAGGTAGTGTCTCGATATTCTATAGTTTGTGCAAGAAGTTTTGATATCGTAAAAAAATTTGAATTTTAATTATATTAACAAATTGAATAGAAATTGAAAACAACTCAAAATTATTTTTCATAAAATAAATCCATGTATACAGAGAATAATAATTAATATAGATAACAAAATATCAAGAATATCTATGCGGAGCAAGACCCCAAATATTATAATGAATAAGATCAAATGGTGTAAAGGAAATAAAGCCACTAATTTTAAATGGCAAAGCATGATATTTTGAAAGTTTACATGAAACATAATCAAATTGATAATGTTTAACAATTTATAGAAATCCACTGGAAATCAAAGGCTGTAATTTAGAAGGGAAAATATAACTAAAACGTAAGTGCCAAATATTACAAAGTGATGGTGATAACGACTCCATATGGCAATTGGAGAGAAACAAGCTCAAACAATCAACAAACTCTACGCACTATCCCAAGAACCTTAGTCATTTATGAATCTTGCACAATAAAATTATGTCTCAAAAAGATTACATTGCATTCAAGTTTACATAACTGACCAATAAAAATAAGATTGAGATATAATTTTGGCATATAAAACACATTGAATAAGGATAAATAAGATTAAAAAACATCGCACATATATTGAATAGGCAAAATAGAATTATCATTAGTGTGAACAATTGGTATGTGAGAAGGAGCGGAAAAGGAACTAAATGACTTAGAATCATTAATCATATAATGACAACATGTAGAATCAAAGGACCAAGAAGTAGATTTACGTAGAGCGAAAGACATGACAGCGGAAATAAGAATAAAGCTTTTTATTCTTACCTTTAAGTTTGGGACAAGCAAATATATAGTCCAGAGTTTTTTTTTGCAATATCTAAAAAATCGCTTAGAAGAAGTAAAAGTGGTCGAAGTAGTAGGAGCAATAAAATTATAATTAAAATGATTTTATTCAAATCATTAATTTCTATAAATTACTAAATTTAGCCATACGACTTTTGCATCCAATTTGATTTATGGTGATAATAAACTTATAAAAATATTTAATAGTTTGAAAGCTACATATTTAATAATTTACATAATAAATTTATAATTTTAAATTAAATAAAAAATTCAACTATAATGAATTTGAACATAAATTTATATCTTTATTGCAATTAATAAAAGGGGAATTATTTCTTGCAACTCCAACAGTCCAGGGACTTCTTATGGATTTTTAATCATATGCTTAGCTTACGTGACATGATTTATCCATGTCAAACTTAGGTAGGGTGATGGAGAGAATATTTTTTACTATAGTATAATAATTTGACTAACTATAGTCCTCTTATTCAACGAATTGAGTTTTCTGGAGTTAGAAACGAGTCCATGATTATGCTAGAGTGTCTATGCTTCTTCATAAACTCATTCCCCATTATGAAGAAGCATAGACAATCTACCTTACTACCGGCTTTTACGGTCGTCCATATTTTTCGTAAAGGTAACTAATGCGTTGATTTTTTAGCTCGCTTGGGCTTGGGTACAGTTCCTGATGAGTGCGTGTGGCCTACTCCTCCACCTGACTTGCTCTATTTGTTGCGTGCCGATACTCAGGCCATTGACTTTCTTCGTCCTAGCTGTTAATTTTCACATCTTCTATACCAAAAAAGATTATCTACCTTACATTTTTGGAGGAGTGAGGGCGGACAACATCATATGGACTCCCCATTCTAATGGAGTTTTCAACAATAGATCATGTCACAAGCTATTGATTCGTAATTTATAAGAGGTTTCCTAGGCTGATGTCACATGGAAACAAGTTAAACCACAAAAACTATTTTTTTCACTTGTTTAGTGAAAAAGAATCGATCAAGTAAAAAAGACAGATGATTTGGAAGTTTTGACCCCATTTAAGTCCTTTGCAAACAACTGAATAAGAATAGAAACTATCTCTTTTTTAATGTACCTACGGTACATCAATTTCAAGCAAACTTTTGGTAATGCTACAACTACCTAGATACACTTTTGAGTTGATGGAGACTTTAAATGTAATTATAAGGTAAACGAAACATAGTCAATAGAATGATATGATTATTAAAACAATTTTTCATATTACCATGTACTCGATTTAGAAAGAACGAAATAAGAGGATCTATAAGAGCTTGACAGTAAGTAATCAACAATTTGCAGAGTAAATTGTGAATTGGGTCTGAGTGACCATTACCGCTAAAGAAAAACATAGTTTAGTTAGCCAAAAATTTAGCCTTTGTTTGGATTGAAGGAAAGCAAGGGAAAAGAAAGGAAAAGAATTGCATTTCTCTTTATTTCCATTGTTTAGACAAAAATAAAACAAGGGAAAGGGAGAGAATGGAGGAGAATGGAGGAGAAATTTGGTCCAAATACATTTCCCACCAAATTGGTGGGAAAGGAGGGGAAATGGAAGATAAGGAGGGGAAATGACATTCTCAACCACAATTTACTTCCATAACAAAATAATAATCAAGGGCATAAAGGTCTTAAAAATTTTTCTTCCATTCAATTCCCTCCTCTGGTAAATTAAGAAAACAAACAAGAGAAATGAAATCACATTTCTCTTCCATTATTTTCTCCTCATTTCTCCTCAATATTTCTTTTCCTTTCCCCTTTACAACTAAGGATCCAAACACAGGCTTAAAAGTGAACTTATTGCTATAATGTTATATATTATAGTTAAGTGTTGTTAATTTGTGTACTGGATAGCTACTTTAATTTTGTTGCAGATAATATGATTCTTTGTAAGATTTTTGTAATAGCTAAGGTAATACAATATTTCTTTAACTTCCAAAAAAAATAAAGGGCAATTAAACACTAAAATATAAGTCATTATTGAGTGAGGTTCATTCATAAAAAAAAAAAAAAGGCGGGATCAATGGCAGTAGTAGTGAGAGATCAACTAGAGAGAGGGCAGTGGAACATCTTCTTCTCGCGCTTCGTCCTCCGTCCTTTTCTCACCTCCACCTGTCCGTCTCTCATTCCCAATACTCGCGCTCGTAACCGCCGTAGCCCCGGCACCTGGCTCTCCTCCGTCACTCCCACCGCCTCTCTTCACCTCATCGAATGCCCTTCCCCCTCCGGTTGTGTTCTCTCCGTCTGTTTCCAGGGAAATATCCTTGTGAGTAGAGTAGAGTAGCTCCGCGCTTCTAGAATGTTCCTGAAAATTAACGATTTTATCAATTCCAGGTTTACTTGTGCACTGTGGAAGCTTGATTTTGTTAATTTTTGACTCATCGTTTGATCAACTTTAAATTGGGTCCTACATGAGGACTAACATTTTAATGCGTTTTGGTTTCTTGTGAGCTTCTGACTCTGTTGTTTGGGATTTGCAGGAAGAGCACTATGTTTCGAAACTGAATTTCTCATGGCCTCAGGTCTCATGCACCGCTGGGTATCCCCCCAGGAGTATCAGAACAGTGTTTGTAAGCTACAAAGATTCTGTCGGCCAGGTATGATGTTTCTCTTGACTTTATAGGATAGGAACGGGATTATGCATGAAATTACTAATTTTATCTGATACTACCCTAATTCTGTTTCATTAGCTGCTTCCGAAATACTCTGATGATTTATTATTGTTATTGTGACAAATGGTTGAAGATCAATATCTGAGTGATTCCATTGTTTCAGATTCTCAAATTTAATTTTGTATGTAGCCGGTTAAACTTTCGTTCTCTCTTACATGCAGATCCAGAAGTTTGCCTTGCGATTTTCAAAGACTTCTGAAGCTGAAGAATTCATAAACGCTCTTAAGGTCAGTGTTGGTTTTATGCTAATACTGGCCATAATACATACGATCTCTAAAACAAAGTCATGCAGGTCATGGCTAGCCTTTCTCCCAGTAAGGATGATGTTTTTGCTCTTTTTTTTTTGGTAACCCTTTCAGCACATCTTGAACTATCCAGCTGAAAGCAAACCTCCAAATAGCGACTTTCAATCTGAAATGTCTGTAGCATCTGCCTTTTTATGCCACAGTGGAACCTCATATAGGTGAGGAGGAAATATCTACTGCGTTACTTTACATGATTCATAAGCTTTGTTTTACGTATTGTCAGAGAAGTATGGTGAATTAAATATTTCAGTTACTGGTGCCATGTTGCAGAAATGAAGAAGATTTGAGTAATACGACACCACTTCTTGTTTGTTCTCCTGAAGTTCAATTAAGCTTGAATTACGAAGTAGAGCAAAAGATGTGCACAGAGAAAACAGAAATGAATAGCAGGGATGAGTGTTATTTGCCGGCCTTGCCCCCTAGCTTTGCGTCATATCTGACCGACTGCTGCTCCAAGATCAAGCAAGGTGGATAGGTTGCTCCAAGATTGGAATGAATATTCTATCTCATACACCTTGTTACTTTTCTCTTCCTTACTCGAATTTTTACACCTACAGCTCAGCCCAGTTCATCGGAGAACATGGATCTCAAATCTCAAATTGTGGTATACATTTGAATTTCATCATATGCTTATAATATGTTTGGAGTAAGATATTTTGAACCTTATGCACTCTTAATATTTCTGTTTTCTTGCAGAGGTACATGGATGATACCTCCTTCCAAGGTATCTACCTTACACAACGGATTCCAATTTTTCGTCACACTGGTCTACTTTCCAAGATTTGTAGTGGTGCATTTGTTGTTTGTTCATGCCATTTAAGTG
Source organism: Erythroxylum areolatum (assembly GCA_024520975.1). NCBI lineage: Eukaryota > Viridiplantae > Streptophyta > Magnoliopsida > Malpighiales > Erythroxylaceae > Erythroxylum > Erythroxylum areolatum. The sequence continues at coordinate 20,756,998 of JANIJH010000003.1, forward strand.
AAGAGAGAGTAATTTGTGAATGCATGCAGTTCCTTTATGCAGAATTCTTTTCAATTTCTTTTAACGAGGTTTAATCTTGCATGTAGCTGTATGCTTGTTTTAGATATTCATATTATTCAATTATTGAACTGGAAAATGATCATTGCACAAAAAGTACTGATATACTAAACACTGATCAGTGTTCTCCACAGGCATTTGCTTCAGCTTTTTGCTAATCACTTTCTACAATGTTCTTGCCAGAGATGCTGCTTAAAGTGGAGAAAGTCATCTGTGAAATTGAAGGTGACATTATGCCATGATCTTTTGTTCCTTACTTGCCAGCAACAGGGCAGTCATTAACCGCATATATCCAAGTCCTTATTAAACATTGCTCATGGATCTTTTCAAATTTTTTGGGGTGACAAATTGCATGGGACAAGTTCCAAAGCTAGATGCATAGCCAAAGAGAGTGGCCGAAAGACGAATATCCAAATGAGTTGTTTTCCCTAATCAGTGATCTGTCCCTGCTTTGTCCATCACTTCTTGTATGCTTAGCTATATCTTCTGCCGAATCAGAGACAGCGAACTAGGTATCAGATAAAGCCAAAATTGCTTTAAAATAGCCACCCTTTAAAAACCAGTGTGGTTACATACTATTACTATGAATTAATGATATAACTAAAATCTCAATATCTGACGACCTACACATGCTAATTGGGAGAAGGAGCCAAAAAGAGCTAAAACACGTATCGGTCAACAGTAGCTAGCAAGATAGTTGCATATTCGACTGCAAATGATGGGCAAAGCAAAGCTGGCTGTAAATTTGTGTATACTTAGTCATGAAATACGAGAAATTTTTTAGAGTATTAGATTGCAGAAACCTAAGTTCATACTGTGCTGTTTTAGTGTGACACGGGATATAAAGTCTAGGAGGCTCAGTCAAGGGGTGGACCCTAATCCTGTTTTAACTATAAGCACTGAAGCACATTCTTACTATATAGATAAGGATAGTGTCTAAATTAGTAGTGAAAATTTATCATTATTATATATATATACACACACACTGACTCACACATTCTTAAAGTTTTCTTTAGGTTAATTAATAGGCATATGGGACATATGGGCAATATGTTTTGTTACATATCAAAATTATTGTCCTGATAGACTTTAGTATGTACCGTAAGATACCGACGATGGAGAATAAAAAAATATTGTGCAGATTATTTTTTTAAAGGGACTTTTCATAATGGATTTTTTTTAATTACAATGGAGAAAAAACAAGACAAATTATATGACTAATTTAGGGAGGCTAATTTCAGTCACATCTTCTAGAAGGATTGAGAGGCACCTTATAGGTGCATTATTAAAATTGGTAATCTCGAGCCTAAAATTTACAGCAGAGTTGGCTAGCCAATCGGTACACCGATTTTCTTCCCTATAAGTATGGCGAGGTAAGACTACCTAGTTTTGAGTAAATAATTCGTTCACACCGATGAATAGGGGGTTGAGCGACAATGTCCGTGTAGTTGAGTCGGACAGGATATTCGTCACCACTAGAGGACCATTGCTAACTCCATGCGACGATAACCAAGGTCCCAAGCTAGGTTCAGATCGGAAAAAAACTTCCCAGAGTTTTGCAGAGACAGAGGAGCACTAACCACTATGTTGTACAAAGCCGTCAAGCTAAGCACCAGAGCTATCATGAATAAGGTCACCTACTGTAGCTGAAGAGGATGAGCTTTTGCACGTCTCATCTGTATTCAGTCTCACCCAACCATGATTAGGTGGACACTAGCCAATAAGGTGCTCACACCGAGGTCTATAATCAAGATAAGCTCTACCTTGCCAAACTGAACCTTTTTGAATCCGATGAACATATTCCAAGACAAGAGATGCAGGGGAAAGCGACCACGAGAACTGGTCATCAAAGAGGGTTATATTCTTCTAAGACCATAGAAACCAACACGCGGTACTAAAGATAATTCACCAATCAAGGCCAAAAACCAGTTGATGCTTTTGAAGATTCAGAATGAGCCAATAATGAGTGTTTAAATTAAAAAAATCAAGAGAGATGGCTTGCAGAGGGAATGTATGCCACAGACTACACGCTTTGGGGCAATCACACACAACATGTAGTGAGGATTCTTCTGTATGGCAATGATAGCACTCAACAATCGTAATTAGACGTTTGCAAAAGCATTGTTAATTAGAGAGTAGACGATTTTACGCGAGGAGCCAAAGAAATGATCGAATACATTAAGAGCTAGGCCAGTGCCACACTTGCTTCCAAAATCCACTGGAATAATGGTTGATGTGCTCTATAATCATAGAATGCGCCGAAGCAATAGTGAATTGAGCAGTGTCTGATAGTCACCAGATCAACATATCAATCCCTAAGTACGGCTTGGGGGAAAAAGTGCCCGCAATGGACATGCAAATAAAGGAAGGGAGCATAGATTGGAACTCATCCCAAATCCAATTACTTGTAGTATCCACGTAATGATAAACACGCAGATCATGGGTGGATTGGGGAATAGGAGCATTTTCATGGGATAGAAGAGGTCCCAAATTCGCAACCTAAGGATCCAGCCAAAAAGAGCCTTGGAACCATCATAGATCAACCATTTCATTACTTGTATCATGTTGTGCCAGATAGCTTTGATATTTTTCCAAATCATAGAGCCTCCAGTAGCATTAATATAAGAAGGGATGTTGTTGACATCAAATTTGTATTTAGCAGAAAGAATTTGCACCCATAAAGCTTTAGGTTTAGAAATCAACACCCATCCTAGCTTTGTAAGTAAGGCATCATTGGTGGCTCTAATTTTGCGAATACCAAGACCACCAGCTCTTTAGGTTGGATAATTTTATCCCAGTGAACTTGGTGAATCTTTCAATTGTCGGCAAAAGAAATCTACAAAAAATTTCACATAATTTTCTCAAAGTCGTCGCACAGACTCTGAAGAAGACAAATTGTCTGCATTGTAAAAGTAGGAAAAGCAGATATAACTGATTGGATCAAAGTGATGCGTTCTGCAAACGACAAAAGATTTTCCTTCCATCTTGAAAGGCGTTGTTGCACTTTGTCAAGTATATATTGATACGTTCTTTTATTGACTCTCTCATGCAACAGAGGCACGTCAAGATAGCGTCCTAAGTCTGCCATCTGCTTAAAGCTCAATGCTCTGCTCAAAATGCGTGCTACTGAATGGTGGACATTCTTGGAGTAAAAACAATGAGATTTGCCTTGACTAACTCGTTGCCCCGAGGCTGCACAAAACATACTCAAGGTATCACGAATGACAGAGACTTGTTTGAATGAAACTTCAGAAAACAAGATGAGATCATCAACAAAAAACAAGTGCGATAAAGGGGGGTCTTTTCAGCTTAATTTCATAGTCTTCCAGCTTCCTTGCGAAACAGAAGTATTGATTAAGTGACCTAGTTGTTCCATACATAGTATGAAAAGATAAGGCGATAGCGGGTCCCCTTCTCGAATACCTCTGGAAGGAGTAAACGCATCACTAAGTTTCCCGTCCCAATTCACTTGCATAGACATCGATGAAACACACTTCATAATAAGTTTTATCAATGAATCATGAAGCCCTATATCTATGAGGGTGTCTTGAATGAAGTCCCAAGAAAGCCTATCGTAAGTTTTTTCTAGATCCACCTTGATAGCAAGAATCCCTTTCTTCCCTTTCTTCCTTCTCATAGTATGGATGATCTTTTGGGTAATAATAATATTATCAACAATCAATCTCCCTGGAACAAAGCTACATTGATTTGGGGCTATAAGGTCATCTAAATAAGGCTTCAGTCGGTTAACGACAATCTTGGTAATAGCTTTATGAATCACTGAACATAAAGCGATAGGCCTGAATTGCGTGATCGACTTTGGGGAGGGAATCTTTGGTATGAGAACCAAAATAGTATGATTCAGCTCCAGCTCCCAAACTTCATGTCTAAAAATTTTCTGGATAAAGTGTATCAAAAAAAGACCCTATTATGTCCTATTGGGATTGGAAGAATAAAGCATTAAACCCATCAAATCCCGGTGCTTTATTTGGCTCCATATCAAAGAAATCCGTCTTGACTTCTTCGGGAAGAACTGGACCGTTTAGGTCATTCGTAGCCCTGTGAGAGAGTGAAGGAAAAAGGCCGTTGAGCAAAAGTTTTATAGGGGTCAAACGATTTGTCGTGTAGAGTTTTTCAAGGAAAGTCTTAGCTATATGTCAGATACTTGCTGGGTCTGAACTACTGTAACCATTTTCATCCTGTAGTGGGATAATGTACACTTTCCGTCTTCTGGCTGTTGTGACCGCATGGTAGTATTTCGTGTTTTGATCTCTCTGTGCTATCCACTGACATCTTGATTTTTGGTGCTAGTACAGTTCCTCTTGATAGAGGACTTGTTCAAGTTCATTACGTAAATACGTTTCCAGGTCTCGAAGAGAATCAGATTCCTCCTCTTCCAGTGCTTTTTGAATGCCCACGAGTTGTGCCATAGGTCTCTTTTTGCGATGAAAAATATTACCAAATGTAGAGGAATTCCAAAGCTGTAGTTTGTCCATAAGATTCTTGATCGCACAATAAAACTCTGGTATATTAGGATTCCAATTGTCTTTGACAGTTTGTGCGAAGTGATCGTGGGTTAACCATGTTGACTGAAATCGGAATGGCTGAGAAGTATGAGGTATGTGCGTAGTTTGAGTTAATGTCATAAGGAGAGGTCGATGATCTGACTTTAGGAAGGGAAGATGAGCAGTTGTCGTCTTTTGGAATGAAGTCAGCCAGGAATTAGAGCAGAAAACTCGACCAAGTCTAGCAAGAATCTGTCCTCTCCTCCATGTGAATTTAGGCCCTATAAATCCAAGATCCTGAAGGTGACAACATTGTACACAATCTTGAAACTGAGTATTAATAATTGGGTGATTTCTGGAGCCTCCTCGTTTATCATTCCTTTCTAATTTTGCATTGAAGTCCCCACCCAATAGCCACGGTTTAGTGTTAACATGAGCAATTTTTCTTAGATACTTCCATAAAAAATGCTATAGAGGGTAAGTGGGACTAGCATAGATGGTAGTGAAATCGAAAGAGGTTTACTCCCACTCAATATTATCATGAATAAATTTACGGTGAGCTAGTAGTATTTTAAGCATCACGTCTGTTGTCTATAAAAGCCAAATACCTTCGGCGAAACCATCAGCTTCCACTCGAAAGGAATGAGTAAAACCCAATCTCTTGATAATCTTCTGTGCGCATACTCCACTTATTCGAGGCTCAACCAAAACTTCGAGGAAAGGCTTATAGATTTGGATGTAATTCTTGAGAATCGGTTTGAAGATTTTACGTCCAGTCCCTTGATAGTTCCATATGAAGATTGACATAAAAAGTATTTGAGAGGGAAAGTAACCATTATTAGGCATAAGGGGTTACCAATTCATCGACCTGCCTATCATCAGGGGTAGTAATTGGATGCTACAGTTGCTCATCCGTCTGAGAATCTATTACAACAGTGTCTTCACTGGTTGATGTTGAGCTACACCTAGGATATGGTGGCCTAGAAGGAGGCAGGATACATTTAGTGGTCAACAGTGGAGTAAACATAGCTTCTTCAGTCATGTCGTCCCCCATTTCACCACAAACCATGTCCTCGTTCATAGGTATAGTAAAGGAGTTGTCCTGGATGATCAATTCTTGATGTGAAGGAATAGAGATAGCCATGTGATTTGTGGTTGTGTTCTGAGGCATTGCGGGCGTTTGCCTTAGATCAAAGGAGCGTTTCGGCTATTTAGTGTGGGCCAGTGGGTTCTGTGGTTTATTCACTTGGTCTTTATATAAACGAGCCTGGCTCGTAGCAGTTGCACTAGATAATAGCCTAGCAACTGTTGAGCCCCGTCTTGGTTCTAGCAATTTAGATTTCATTTATGGTGGGCCCAGGTTTGATTTATAAATGGACGTTCCTTTGAGCTTGTTTGCAGCAGGAGGTGGACATGCATTAAAGGAGATGAGACAATCATTTTCTGATAAGGGCCGATATCTCGAGCTCCGAGAATCCTCTAGAGTAGGAAGGTTCCTCCTGTCTCGTCCTTGCACCTTGTTGTTGGTAGACAAACGACGATTGCGTCTCTGAACTTGTATGCAAGGGCCATATACCTCTTTACGAGGTTCTACTGACGATGTTGCAGTGCGAGTGTCTGTTGGGATAGTTGTTGGGTGGTGCTCAGTGGTGCTACCTGTTGTCAAAAGGGCAGTAGTTTAGGTAGGACAACCCGCGGCACCATGTCCAACCAGATCACGCGTGAAGCAGATTTGTGGCAATCCCTCATAAGCAACTTTTATGAGTTTGCTATCCAGTTCGACTATGGACCGAAGAGGGGAGCTGATATCAATATCCACCGCCACCTTCACAAATTTTCCCCACTGTGATTGTTGTGTATTTTTATCGATCTTCATAGTATGTCCGACCAAGTTTTTGAGGGCTTTCAGTATAAAGGGATGATGTCGGGTGACCAATAATTCAGGGAAGCACACCCAAGCTACAACATGAGAGATTTTACCGAAAGAGGGACAGAAGGTTGGGTTCCATGGTTGGACTGATAGGGCATGTCCTAATATCACCCAAGGACCCTTTGTAAGGGCATTGATATAGTCATCTTCTTGCACAAAGTTGATCAAGAAAAAGTCATTATCAATATAAATAATCTTCATAGGGCCAGACAATGTCCACCTTATGTTGAGTCTATTTTTGAGCATAGTAAAACCGATTCTGCGTCCCAAAAGTTTGACAACAATCACCTTTTTCCATCGTTTATTTAGTCTGCCTTTGAGGGAGTTGGACAATTCAATGTCCAGACCAAATTCTCCTTGTACCATGTTGATATCTCCCTCTTCAATCTTCATAGGGTCCTCTTCAAGCCATTTACAATCCCTTGCGGCTTCTAGGACTTGATGACCTGTGAATGCTGCGCTATAGCTGTGGAGAAGAGTAGGCGGAGGAGGATGAGGAGGCGGGTCTTCCTCGCGCTCGCGTAGGTGAACTTTTTTTGTTATATGGCCGGCGTTGCCAAGAGGGTTCAAGTCGTCTCTCGTAGTTTCAGAGCGTTTGGAACTATCCATAGTTTTAGAGTGTTTTTTTTAGTCGCTTACTATCTCTTTTACTTTAATGGATGTTGTTTAATGATTAGGAAAAGTTGTTTTCTCCATTGTTGAAAAGTCTATAAAGAAATTGACACATTTTTATTGGGATGCTTTACCATAGCGTTGGCAAATCTGGCTTGGTTATTTGTCAGTCATAAAATTGAAACTTTAGTTTATACCATTAGAAAAGGAAAATTTGAAATTAGTGGTTGCCATGTTTTTCTAACATTCAATATGATACCATCTTAGGTTGGAGCTCAACAAGCTTACGATTTTTACTTTTCGTGATTTTAGTGGTCAAACCATTTAAAATTCTGAAGCATTTCGACAAGAGACCACAGCCCTCTGGGCTGCTATGTTAATGACATTAAAGCCACCAAGTAAAGAACTGGAGTCCATGAAATGAGAAGACACCAAAGACAATAAATTGTTAAACTGTTAAAGCGGCCGGCTTCTGGATTCTCTTGACATCATTGCTGTTAAAATAATTAGTGCCTGAAAGTAGGAACCATCGTCAGTCCTTGGAGTAGGACACGGGCTGAATAATTTTTTGACTTGAAGGGTCTCACAGTCCAGGGACTACTACTAAACTAAGGAAATTCCAAAAAGGGAACAACATCACCGTACCCGTTCATCATGTTCCAGCAAATATTGATTTATGAATCGTACAGCAGAAGTGTAGTGGGCAAAATTGAGTTTTTAAAAAAAATTAATAATTATGAATACTTATTGTATTTTGATTGATCTGTAACACCTCTAAACACAAGGTAATGACATGCCCCTTAGTTCCTGCCAGGTAGTAGTTTCCGTTAAGAGGTGAAAGTGCATTATAAGTTGCAATTTGATCCAGGCAGAGACAAATTTCCAATACCTTAACTCCATAAGAATATGCGCCCAACAGTAAAACGTAACATCGCTAAGTCTCCGGACAACTTTGTAAGAATCGTCCGGACGTCCTTTATCGGACAGGATGTGTATAATTAAGGGAAAAAAAAAAAGCCCTCTCTCTAGTCTCTCCCGTAGAAACTGTAAGAGAAAAAAAAGATGGTTCCAGCTGCTAATGTCTAACATCACAGGTGTAGTCAAAATTCAGAAGCTAACAAAACATGTAGTGACAGAGAACAGATATCGTTTCTATCTCCACCATTTTCATCATTTACATGCCTTCCCTTCTGCTGTAGCAGAAAACTTTATGTTCCTTAACTATGGCTTCTCATACTATCCTTCAGAGTCTCTTTACTATGTTAGCAGCTTTGCTAGTCAGACTTGTTGCTTCGGACCAGTTAACGGCACCAGGGATTATCCCCTTCAATTGCTTTCCACAGATAACAACCTGTGAAGCATCACTATACCATATCAATCGTGGTCATCAGGTAGAAGAACTTGCTTCGTTCTACTCTGTCAACTCCACACAGATCAAGCCGATATCACGCTCAAACAAGCAAGACTACCTCATAACAGTACCTTGTTCTTGCAGCACTATCAATGGCACCACAGCATACTTCTACACTACACCTTACACAGTGAAACTAGGCGACACTTTCTTCAATGTTTCATCCCAGATTTATAGTGGCCAAGCTTGGAAGGTCGGAGATGAAGAGAGGTTGTTTGTAACAGATGTAGTTCCTATGAACCTGCTGTGTGGGTGCTTACAAAGTGAATCCCAAGTTGTAATAACATACACTGTTCAGGATCAAGACACAATTTCAGATATCGCTAGCTTACTATCGTCGACTACGAATGACATTTTGAGCATGAACAGTATTGTAGCACAAAACCCTCGTTTCATAGACGTTGGCTGGGTGCTGTTTGTGCCCACTAAGAAAGATGCAAGTCCTGCAGCTCCTGTCCCGACGAAAGGTGACTGGTTCTTTTCTAATACTTTAATGGCTTTTATTAGAACTACACATGATTCATTCCTGAGTTTTAATCAATAATTCTAATTCTTTGATTGAATGGCTCTTTAACAATTCATACATTGGAGCAGAACTTAGGCTAGGAATTCTCAGTCCTCAGGAATAGAATAGCGTCTCGTATATATGAGGATTTTATAGAAATACGAGTGTCTATCAAATGTCAGGTAATTTAGGCATTTTCACGTTGAGTTTAATGATAACTTCGCAAAAAAATGAAAATTTTATTCAGTTCATTCAGCAAACTTGTTTCTTTTGTTCATTTTTTCTGCACTATCAATCACAGAATCAATCATCCCATTTCATTTCAATCGCGTCAACCGGTTCATGAGTGTCTACTTCTTCATTAGCAGTAACATTGGCAAGGGAAAATACATGAAAAACCATATATAACAGAAATATATTGTTTGAAGTAGATTAGTAAATTGTCTATGATATGTAATAAATTTATTTCCTTTTTCTTTTCAGAGCCAAGAAGAAGAAGAAGGCAGACATGGCCTGCAATTGTTGGAGTGCTATCAATCCTGATAGTAATGCTTATAATCGCAGTGGTAATAATCCTTTTAAGGAGAAAGAAGTCACGAAACAGTGAAGAAGATCCAAAGACAGTATCTAAAACCATTACTATCACCCCAGCATCTTCACTGAGAAATCTGTACAAAGAAAACATGCAAGGTCAGATGAACTATTTAAAAGATTCTGAAGAACTTTCATAGTTGCATTTACTGCAAATTATGACGTTTTACTTTCTCCAAACAGCTCAAGTCCATTTCCCAGGACAAAGTGTCCGCACAAACTAATAAAATTTTGTTGCATCTTAACAGATCTGACAAAAATCATTGCCCAGAACCTTATGTATAAATGCTTTGTTTCAATTTCACTGATAGGCTGTATATGATATACCATATAGCAAACAAATATTTTCCAAATTTAAAACTGTGCTTTTCATTAGTCAGGGGAAAAAAATCCTGAGGCATAATTTTTCTTCCGCACAAGGAGAAGTTTGACAGTAAGTTACTTTACGCAGATGTATCAATTTTTGAGTCAGAAAGACCGATAATATTCAGCGTTGAAGAAATTGAAGCGGCTACCAGTAACTTTGCAGCAACTAAGAAAATTGGAGAGGGTGGATATGGGACTGTGTTCTACGGAAAATTGTCAGGACAGGTATAGACTTGATTTATTGTTTCTTGGTCATGCTAATACCTGAACTATCAGCAGGCTAATGGTTCCAAATGTTGCATTCCCTGCAACATTTCAGGAGGTAGCAATTAAGAAGATGAAATCTAACAAATCCCACGAGTTCTTTGCAGAGCTCAAGGTCCTATGCAAAGTTCATCACATAAATGTGGTGAGTACTGGTCAACATTCTATCAAATCTATCATTCAACCTGAAACAAAAGATAATTTCCCAAAAAAAGAACCCGAAACAAATGGTTTGACATATCTATCAAATCATGTTACAGGTGGAACTACTGGGATATGCCAGTGGTGATAACCATTTCTACTTGGTCTATGAGTATGTTCAAAATGGATCACTCAGCGATCATCTTCACGACCCATTGCTAAAAGGTAGTGGCAACCCTCTTGGTTTCTTAAGAATACTTCTCATATGAACCGTTCCAGTGATCCAATTAATCCCAAGCCTCTTTCCTGGACTGTTTTGAATGATTGGATATGAATTATCAGGTCACAAGCCCCTGTCCTGGACAGCAAGAACACAGATTGCATTGGATGCTGCAAAAGGAATTGAATACATTCATGATCACACAAAAGCACGTTACGTGCACCGAGACATAAAGACTAGCAACATTCTGCTCGATGAGACACTACGAGCCAAGGTAGCTTCAATATGGTTCTTCTTTCTGACCTCATCATATTCTGCTGCATCTAGCCAAGCATCACCAACATTTTTTGCTTCCTCAAAATTGTAAACAGTTTATTTTCACACTTTTATGTTTGTTTTTACAGGTTGCAGATTTTGGGATGGCGAAACTTGTCGAACGAAGCAATGATGATGAGTTGATAGCAACCCGGTTGGTCGGAACACCAGGCTATCTTCCTCCAGAGTAGGTCATTTATGTTTCTGAAACTGCTTCACAAGCAGGATTTCTTTTAACCGGTCATAGCAAGAAGAAATGTAATGTTTCTGACATGCGCATATTTTCCGGATAGATTTGTGAAGGAGCTCCAGGTGACAACCAGAAGCGATGTATTTGCTTTTGGAGTGGTTCTAGCGGAGCTGATTACTGGCCAACGTGCACTGATTCGTGACAGTAGGGAACCCACGAAGATGAAGTCACTAATTACAGTCGTAAGTCAGCTAATTTTCCCTGAGAAACAACTTTCTATATCCACCACTCTTAACTCAGCTTGGAACCTGGCATAACTTGCTGATAAATACTTGAAAACACCTTGAAATAATATCCTTTGAATCCTCATTCAATGAGACGTGATTCAAACATCTTACAAGTAAAATCCCAGTAGATTAATATTTATCTGGCCTAACTGAACCGTTGATTTTAACATTTATTGTATCAGATTCATAAGGTTTTCGAAGAAGAAGATCCAATGATTGGCTTGGAAGAAATAATCGATGAAAACCTTAAAGGCTGCTACTCCATGGCAGAAGTGTTCAAGGTAACCAGCTAATTTAGTCTGATGAATTATTTACAGATATGTGAGAAATAACGAATCCACCAACACCAACATTGTCAATCCTTTTCCTTTTCTTCAAGTTTTCCTAAAGTAATAGAAACTTGCTGCATTGCTATATGATCCATTCCTGAACTTCATGGAACAACTTGTACGACAATGAATAAAACGTAACCTTTTAGCAACTGCTTTGATGTTGTGTCCTATGACAATGTGGTGTGTTCCTGCAGATGGCAGAAATTGCAGATTGGTGTCTGAGTGAAGATGCAATGCATAGGCCAGAGATGGGAGACATTTTGACACCGTTGGCCGAAATCAAGATATCCTCTATAGAATATGAAGCTTCATTGGGAGGGAGCAACAAGATGTTCAGTGGCCTATTAGATGGAAGATAAGAGAGATCGTATTGATCCATTTCAAGGCCAGGCAATTTAAGATGTTCTTTTCTTTCAATAGATGAAGTAAACTTTTTATTATACAATTCAACTTTTAAAATGCACTTTTTTTAGTTTACTTATAAAATAAGGTGTCTTTTTAGATTACTTACTTAAAAATTAAAATTAACAATAATTCATCTTAATAATTTTGAATTAAAAATATTTTATTTAATCTTTAAATTTTTGTTAAAAGCGTATGTAACTTTTTTAAAATTTTTAAGTAATATAACTATTGTTATAGAATAATTAAATTAATAAAAAATAAATCCCGTGAATTTTATTATATCATATGCCATATGAATAATAGTAAAAAATGTTAAAAATGTGACGTGAATTTCACTATATCATATGTCATATTAATAATAATGAAAAATATTTAAAATGTCATATGTATAATATTATAATTTTGTATCAAAAGCGATTTTAAATTGACATTTGACACTTTAAAATATTAGAATTTAAATTGTATTTCGATAAAACTATAAAAAGTCAAAAATCAAAACCTTAAATATAATTCAAAAAGTTGTTCACGTTACATATATAAAGATTTTAATTTATAAATATATTCATTTTATAAATTAAAATGTATAAAAATGTTAAAATTTAATTTAAACGCTTCGACGCTGGTTGTTGTTATGTATTTTGTTGTGCCCATTTCACGGCATCAACAAAGCCCATTTGCAGATCCTCATTTCTTCTATCTTCTTCTCTATGAACGAACGAAGCGTTCTCAACCTCTCAGGATCCCTTCAAAACATTTCTGCTTAGTGATTACTGAAGAAGCCAACTTTATGGTACACGCGGTCGTGGAAATGCGTGAATTGAGTTGTAGATCATGACCTTCTTTTCCCCCCAAGTCAGTGACCCCGAGTTTCATCAGATCTGATCATTGAAGCTATCGAAACTTATAACGAACAACAGAGAGATAGAGAGGGAGAAAGAATTGTGTAATGGCGGGTGCAGTCTCTGCACTGTTTCTACTAGACATAAAGGGGCGTGTTCTGGTGTGGCGGGACTACCGTGGAGATGTCTCGGCCGTCCAAGCTGAGCGCTTCTTCACCAAGCTTATTGAAAAAGAGGTGAACTTTCTTTTACCCTCTTTCTCTCTTAATCTAGGGCGTCGCTTAATTTTGCATGAAAATTGGATTTGGTTGATTTTTGCTGTATGAATAATCTGAGTTTCGAATTCGGGTTTTTGGACCTTTTTATTAGATTTAATATCGAGGCGTTTTGCTGGTCTTCAGGGTGATCCGCAGTCTCAAGATCCAGTGGTGTATGACAATGGAGTCACTTACATGTTTATACAGCACAGCAATGTTTATCTTATGACCGCTTCGAGACAGAATTGTAATGCAGCGAGTCTTCTTTCATTTCTACACCGCGTGGTTGATGTAAGGTGTTGATTTCTGTTTTAAAGTTGTGATCTTTCGCACGATGTTAAAATTGAGGTGATTCTTCTGTTTTTTTGTATAGGTGTTTAAGCATTATTTTGAAGAATTGGAAGAGGAATCGTTGAGGGATAACTTTGTAGTTGTGGTATGTGAGAAAATTTCGATCTTGGATTTGCCCTTCTTTTGTTTTTTCTCCTTTTAGTTAAGCTGGTTTTATTTTTATTGACAAAGGAATCAAAATATATTTTCATAACAATGCTTTGGCAGTACGAGTTACTTGATGAAATGATGGACTTTGGTTACCCGCAATACACGGAAGCAAAGATACTTAGTGAATTCATAAAGACCGATGCATACAGGATGGAAACTACACAAAGGCCTCCAATGGCTGTCACAAATGCAGTCTCCTGGCGAAGTGAAGGAGTACTTTATAAGAAGAATGAAGTATTCTTTCTCCCTTACCATTTATTGAATTGTTTAAGATTGTCTACAACTTTGCAGAAACATGGTTGTACTTTTTATATTGCAGGTTTTCTTGGATGTGGTGGAGAGTGTTAATATTATTGTTAACAGCAATGGGCAGGTAGTTAGATCCGATGTTGTCGGCGCATTGAAGATGAGAACTTACTTGAGGTGGGTTGTCTTTTGAAACCAAGAGTTGGCAATTTAATTTAAAGGAAATGCTGATGGTAGTTTTCTTGGAACATTCATGATTTATTTGTTTCTTTTTTCAATTTTTGAACCTAAAAATGGACATTCCATGCTTCCGTAGCAAACATACATAATCATGAGCTGTAATCCCAAGTTTAGTGATATAATCCTATTAGTTTGTCAATAGGGCTGCCAGATTTCCAGTTATCCAATAGTTTATCAAACTCGTCCTTCAGTTTACTGGGATGAATCACTATTTCTTCTGTCATATATAATCATGAGCTTAATTAAACATTTTTCTGATGTTGAATGATAGGCTTTTAGAAGACTTTTATTTTAGGGTTAATTACATTCGACCTTCCTGTGGTTTGACTTTTTATCATTTCAATTTTCATGTTCTGATAGCTATCATTTACCCCTGCAATATTGTTTAATTATCATACAATTTATTCTGTCATACTCTTTTAGCTGTTGTTTGACTTTTTTTCCATTTCAATTTGTATTTTTGAAAATTGTCACTTGCCCTTGCAATACTGTTTAATTATCATACAATTTCTTCTGTCATATTTTGTTAGTTTTCTGTTAATTCATAAATGCAAAACAACATCGTTTTGGAATTTAAAATTTTCAATACTATGTTGTTGGATAAAAACAGATGAAAATTTCACAGAATATGGAGGATGTTGTGCGATGGTTAATTTAAAAGGGGTAAGTGATAGTTTTTAGAACATGAAAAATGAAATTTTAAAAAGAAAGAGTCAAACCATATGGTCTAAATGTATTTAACCCTTTTTTGCTGTGATGAATAGTAGATTTTACCAATTTGCTAACGTTCTAGGATAACTTTGCAGTGGTATGCCTGAATGTAAGCTTGGCTTAAATGATAGAGTGTTATTAGAGGCTCAAGGTCGTGCAACAAAAGGAAAGGCCATTGATTTGGAGGACATCAAATTTCATCAGTATGTTGCTTCTCTGATTTCCTTTCTATCAGTTGTTCGAGCAATCACGGACATGCTAATAGAGACTAAGCGAGATAACTTTCACTCTAAATAGCAAACCAATGATCCTTGTTCTCTAGGTGTGTACGCTTGGCCCGATTTGAAAATGATCGAACAATATCATTCATTCCACCTGATGGAGCTTTTGATCTAATGACATACAGACTCAGTACCCAGGTTGAACTAGTGGTTTATGTGTTTTACTGCAAAAGCAGCACCCATCGAAAGGACATTTCTTTTAATATTTTTTAAGTTGTGATGGTTTTTCAGGTAAAGCCCCTAATTTGGGTGGAAGCTCAAGTTGAAAGGCATTCAAAAACTCGTGTGGAGATGACAGTAAAGGCTAGAAGTCAGTTCAAGGAGCGTAGGTATTGGGTGTATCTATAATGTGTGCATAGTTGATCCTACTTTTCAGAATTCTTGTCTGGCCTGAATTTTATGGGTTTCTAACTTTTTGTGCAGCACTGCTACAAATGTAGAGATTGAGATACCCGTGCCAGCTGATGCTTCCAATCCTAATGTTCGGACCTCAATGGGATCTGCTTCATATGCACCTGAAAATGATGCGTTAATGTGGAAAATTAAATCTTTCCCTGGTGGGAAGGTATGGGCTTATTTCTTTTTATTTTCTCACAAATTCGGAAATACTTTAAATACTGCTGGTTGTTTCAGAATTTGACGAGAGTAGTGTGCTTTTCCTTCCAGTTACTGCGAATTTGCATTGTTTGATACTATTTGCTACTGTTTAGGAGTACATGTTGAGGGCAGAATTCAGTCTTCCCACTATAACTGACGAAGAAGCAGCTCCTGACAGAAAAGCTCCAATACGTGTTAAGTTTGAGATACCATACTTCACTGTTTCAGGAATACAGGTGTGCCTTAAAACTTAACTGCTTGCTTTGGTGGACGGTTTGCTTGTATGACAAGTTGCAAATCGCCATCTTTCTCTCTCTATCTGTGTGTGTTTGTGTGTGTGTGTGTGTGAAACGAGTGCATCTAAAATTCTTTTCTTTGAGCAGGTTAATGATATTTCTTCTGTTGCCTTTTGGGTTCTGTAGGTTCGTTACCTGAAGATTATTGAAAAAAGTGGCTACCAGGCTCTTCCATGGGTTAGATACATAACAATGGCTGGCGAGTATGAACTCAGACTCATCTAAGCTGCTCCTTCATTTGGCCATTTGAGGCGGCTGCCTGGTTTAACTAAGAGGATTGCAAATATGCCATGTTTATCCAATGACATTGAAACTCTGGGGAAGGAAAATATAGTACATAAAAGAAAGGAGTTATGGCAACTTTCATCCTGTTGTGTGTTTTGATGAGAAATATATGCACATCCGCTCTTTCCCTGTTACATTCCCTTAGCCCAAAATTGTTGTATTATTATCTGAGTAGTCAGCATAATTGGTGGCTGCCTAGAAAGTTTGATTCACCCATTTTCTTGTGCGAACTATACATTCATTTGTCGTGATACATTTTTCAGCCCACGCATGGTTTGCAGATGTGAGCTTGGCAGCATGAGAAATCATTTTACTGGTTTGATTGATCCTACATCTTCAATATGATTGTTTTCTAAGGAATTAAAATTGTGGTCTTCTATGGATTAAAGTTTATTAAATACACCAACTGGTGTCTTTATCACCTTCATTTTCTAGTTCTTTTTTTAATTCCAATCAGAAACCTGTCGGCACAAATATGCAAAGAAAGTGTATTCTTTTCATTTCTTTGTTCCTCTACAACATTTCACTCTTATGGGCATAGCAAACCAACAATCCAGTTCGTGTATCAAAAGAAGAAGGCAAGAAGTTTTCCTAGAGCTGGGTCCAGCAAAGAATAGAAGAATTTGTGTTTGTAGTGAATAAAGGAAATGAGTGTTGGGGTGGAAGTTGGTTACGTAGAAACAAGAGGTTGTGCGTGTCAGTTATTTGCTATATTTTGTTATGGGTCACATTGGCCAGCATGGCATTTTGTTATATGTTTGTTATACAAATTAGCTTATATATAGACAATGAG
>JANIJH010000003.1:20785959-20813618 GCA_024520975.1 Erythroxylum areolatum
AAATTTGTTATTTGATTCGCCTTTGGATTTGTTTTATCCAATTTAAATTCGCTTTGGTTTCAGCCATTTTCGTTTCGTTTCCGGTTGGGATTCGGTTCTGAGATCGGGTCCCAACAAATAAAATCTCCAATAGAAGTTCGTTTGTTATGGCTATTGGATCCCCTTACATTCCTTATTAGAAACTTCATTCGAGAGGTAAGGTAGAGGTTTTTCTCTTCCTTGCTTTCCTACCCCTTTTCGGTTTACTAGAACCAGGTTCTAATTAGAGGATTGAATTAGCAAGGTTGCCTTCATTAGGATGAGCCTGTGAAGAGTTTCTAGGATATTGTGTTGCAGATGCTTTATGAACTGATCCTTCACCATTCAGGGAACTGGTGATGATGTAGTAGAAGTGTTTAACCCCTTGTCAGCTCCAAATTCAATTCTATCTTTAGAACGGCTAGCAAGGATTTCTGCAGCTCCATTTATACCAGAGGATTCTCTTTTTCTTAATTAAAAGCATGTGAATCCAGATCTGCCAAAAATACCAGTATTAAGATTAGAAACCTTAACTCGTTCCTTTGGTTTAGGAATCTATGACTACAATGATTCCTTACTTTTTGGTTTCCATAAGTAGGAAACCTTGAGTTTGTCTTCAAACAGCTGAGTATCCTAATTTATCCTCATTATTCTCACTACAACATCAATACCTAATAGAAATTCTGCTGAGGTATGAGATCTGGAGAGATTTAATAGTACGCAGCCTTACCTCTAATTAGTAGAAAGACTATTTCCAACCTCATTATTCTCACAAATTCATGTAATTTTGCATCCATATTGACCTCTATGCATACCTAACATGTCTAATTCTTTGCAGGTTTGCACTGTGTTTATTCAAGCTAATAAGTTTACCTAGTGTACTAACAAGGTAGCTATTTCCTTCCTCATACCAGTATTATAGGGGAACTTCATCGATGTTGGCCCAAATGGGGATGATTCGAAAAGCCTTCTTATCTAGTTTGATTCTAGGATACCATCTGGTTAATATAAGACGTCTACCATAGACATTTTAAGGACCAAGCTCTTTCACTTTTTGAATATTTTCCACCGAGGTAAACTTGAAAATAAACATATCATCTTTGTTTATAAGTATCCTTTTAATCTAAATTTTGCTAAGAATTTAGGGCCCATTATTGAACTATAAGAAATACAAGTCTTTTTTTCTAAAAAATAACCCACTAGAGTAGTGCTCCACTTCCTAGCACCTAGCTGGAGTATCTCAATAGGAGGTTTAACAGGTTCTTTTGGGTCAGCAGGCACAAACCTTAATGGGTCAAAGTTTTTAAGATCTCCCACAACTTTGCTCCATGTAGTTTTAGTATCAGTTTTCTATGGATCTACTGTTTGAGAAGTACTTGCATTTACTAACTTAGTATTGATTGTCTAATTGGTGCTTTTTATCTATATTTCTGCAACATATGGTTAAATTGATGAAGCAGAAGTAGTAGCAAAGGTAGTACTAAAAGCAGAAGCAAAAGAATGAACAGGAGAATAGGATGGGAGTGGAGGGAAGGCAAGGTTTGATGAAAGAGTTAGTGGGGGCAAAATGGGATAGGGGTAGAAGGAAGGGGAGTGTTTGCCATAATTTACCTATAACATTAAAAACTGACAAAGGTAGAAGCAGGAATAAAAGGAAATAGGTAGGTTACTAAAAGCAAGAGCAAATCGAGTCTAGAAAAGGTATAAGGTTGGGGATAAGAAGGAGGTTTTTAGAGAGAGGTGAGAGCATTTTAGAGAGAGTAAAAAAAGTAAGCATAGTAAAATACAACCTAAAACTTTTATTGTAATGGCAACACAATACCACTTATATTCTCAGTCTCAAACAGTTAAGCACCTAACAAACCTAACAATCTATCAAACACCTTATGTGCATGATATTTTAATAAACATTTGGTGTGTGTATGTTGGTTTATTAAAAAATCTGGAATGCATTTTTTTAGCTAATTGGGAAAAATGAATATCGAACACATTATTTTATTAATGCAATGAATGCATACAATAGGGTGAGACTTCCTTAATCTCTTCACGTTATATATATATATATATATATATATATAGTCTAATATAATAGTTAAGAAGGAGTTACCAAAGCTATGTCATAACCATCACACCTTTTCAGACATCTTTATCCATCTGTTGCCCGTCCATTAGTTATTACAACATTAAATAAGGTTGAAGAACAACTAACTATATAATAACCAACCAATTGTCAACTGAAAAGTGTCAACCAATAATTGTCATAATTGTCTATACAACTTAGTCTTTCCAACAACTAAAACAATTCTGTTTGCTCCAAAATTGTTGTTGAATGTCCTTCCTTCATTAATCTAGACCATAGCAAGATTAGATCA
The DNA here is from genome assembly GCA_024520975.1 of Erythroxylum areolatum. Classification (NCBI taxonomy): domain Eukaryota; kingdom Viridiplantae; phylum Streptophyta; class Magnoliopsida; order Malpighiales; family Erythroxylaceae; genus Erythroxylum; species Erythroxylum areolatum. Next base: position 20,788,350 of record JANIJH010000003.1, read on the forward strand.
AGGTTTAAAGTTTCTAATTAGTCATGTTTGACTCTTTATTCAAGTTGCAAGTTGAATTAGCTTCCTTAATACAACATGCTCCTGTGGTTTAATTGTTTTGGCTAGTAAGTTGTAAGTAGTTGCTTGTTGCCAAAATCATTCAAAATTAGTAACAGGATTTACAGACCTCTCCATCAAAAGGAGTCAACATCCTCATTAGGAGGTTCTCAAGTTATGCCTTTATCTTGTTTTAGTACTACCAAAGCAAAATGTCTCTTTTCCAAGTAGCATCAATAGCTTCCCCCCATTTCCATTGCACCAGAAATTCCATCCGTTGATTTTTTTTATGTGGCCCGAATACAAAACGGTCAAGTATTTTACTTATATCGTTATCAAATTGCTTTTTCACCATTGGAGGGGCATATTTTGACTTGTTATATTTTGGTTCCTCTGTATCTTCATAGAACCTATTCAAAAAATTGACACGGAAAGCATAACGTACCTCGAGTCTTTTGAGCAACTTTAGACGATAGGCAACATTTCCTACTTTCTTGATAATTTCAAAGGGATAATCATATTTCATAATCAATCCTTTTTGAACTAATTTACCACATATCTTTTTCCATATTTATGATGTGAGTTTTAGTTCAACTTTGTCTCTAACTTCAAAATCTGGAAGTTGCCTATATTGATCAGCATACTTATTCATGGGTTCTCTAGCTTTTTGTAAGTTGTCCTTTGCCTCATCCAACACTTCTTGTTTATCCCTTACAAATATGTAAGTAGTAAGACATTTACCTCCTTTTTGCTACTTTGCTTCCTCTAATGGAGTGAGAGGTTGTAGGCCTAACACCAACTTAAACAAACTTTTTTATGTAGAAGAAGACTACTACAAATTGTATGTGAATTGAGCATTATACAATAGTTCCAACCAATTGTTAGCTAGCACTATCATAGTGCTGCTATTAGTCTTCCACCAATACATTTATCCTCCCATCATATTAAACAAGGAAGTTCACTCATAATATCCACTAGAATATTTAAACGCTTCATCACATTATGACAAAACAGATCCGCCACTTCTGTAGAATAAGTTGCTAGTGTTACAATGAAGACAACATACATAGTGAATCGATCAATCATAACCAGCATTAGCGCTTTACTATCAACTTTTGGAAACCCCACAATAAAGTCAAGTAATATTAATATCCACGGCCTCTCTTGAATGGGAAAAACTTGTAGCAACCTAACTTGCTTCCCCCTCTCCATTTTTTCTTGTTGGCATACAATATAGGTTCAACAATATGTTTCAATATCATGTTCCACGTGAGGCCATATATAAGAATGGGATAGCAGTGCCATCATCTGCTTTTTCCCCAAATATCCTGTCCATTTCGTATAATGAGACACATGAATGAGTTCTCTTCTTAGGCCAACGAAGTTAGGAACATATAAGTTACCTCCTTTTCTTACTATTAGGTCTCATTTGGTAACCAGTAATAAAGGAATCGAAATAAAAAATAAAAATGGTAATGAGAAGTGGGAATTGGAATAAAAATAGAATTACTGATTATGTATGTTTGTTGACCAGATTACTACTTTAGCAAATTTAATCTAATAAATTTGATTCCATCTAAGATAGGTTGTAATAAGCTGCCAATACTTCCCTTCAGTTAAGAGCATCAATTGCTTGATTGCATTTTCCTGATTTATGCACAAAAGTAAAGTCGTATTCTGCCAAGAATTCTTGCCATTGAGCTTATTTAACTGACAACTTCTTCTTCACTTTAAAGAATGTATTCACCACATTGTTCGCTCAAACCATAAACTTTGGACTTAGCAAGCAGACACGCCACACCCGTAAGCAATGTACTGTTGCCACCATTTCTTTTTCGTGAATAGAATGTTTTTGTTCTGCATCACTATGTTTCTTACTTTCAAAAACTAGTCCATGTTTTTCTTGTACCAGCATACCTCTGATTGCCTTATTTGATGTATCATTATGGACTTTAAACAAAATTAGGAAGCTTTAAAATCGGTTATGATGCCAAAGCTTATTCAAGCTTCTCTAAGGCATCTGCATAATGGTTTATCTAGCTCCATTTCTTTTCCTTCTTCAACAAATCAGTGTGAGGAGTTATCTTTCATGAGTAAATGAAATTTGTGATAATAGTTTGCAAGAACAAGAAAAGATCTCATGCTGACACCTTCATAGGGGCTGGCCATTTCACAATGGCTTATAACTTTTTGGGATCCATCCGAACTTGATATCTGCCTACCAAATGCCTTAAAAAATTTATTTTTGTTTTACCAAATTCACACTTTTCTAGGCATAGAGTTGACTTTTTTGTAAACATTCTAGCACTTGTTTCAAGTGAGTTATGTGCTCCTTCATAGAGTTATTATACACCACAATGTCATCAATATAGTTCACAAAAAATTCATCTAGAAAATCATAAAAGCACACCATTCATTAAATAATAAAATGTAGCATATGTGTTTGTCAATCCAAAAGACATCACTAAGAATTTATATACACCATACTTAGTCACGCAAGTCATTTTCAATTCATCACCCTTTGCAATTTGAATGTGCCAATATCAGGATCGAAGATCCAAGTTTGTGAATATGGAAGGCATGCTCAATCTGTCTATAATATCTTGAACTAATAGAAAGGGATACTTATTCTTAATGGTGATTTTGTTTAATGCTCGATAATTGACATACATCCTCAAAGCCCCATCTACCTTCTTTTGAAATAAAATGGGAGCACCATATGAAGCTTTTGATGGATGAAAATATTTTTCTTCCAACAATTCATTCAGTTGTTTCCTCAGCTCAATCAATTCCATGTGAACATCCGATAAAAGGAGCATAAGCTGCAAAGACTTCACTAGGTTCTAGTTTAATTTTGTGATCAATAGCCTTCTTAGGTGGTAGTTCCTTTGGAATAACATACTAATACATCTCCAGTAATGGAACAATCGAATGTAGCACCTCCATGTTAATCCTTTCTTTTACTTCAACCATGGAAGCAAGATAGGTTGGTTCCCAATGTTGTAACCCTTTCTTAACTACCATCAACGAAGTAATCGTAGAATTCCCACTAACTTTTACTCCTACAACATTTTGACATTTTATAAAAATGAGGATTATGCTCCTTTGTGAATAGAAGTCCTCTTAGGTATGGGTATAACACTGCCTTATACGATTGCAAGAAATCAATACTGAAGATAACATTAAAATCATCCAACGGTATAACTACCGTGTTGATCTTCCCGTTCCATTTTTCCATTCCAACAGTTATATTGTATGTCATACTAGCCACATCTTGTGTCTTGATATTTACTATCTTCAACTAATTTCTATTCTTGTTTACTTTCGTCCTAAATTTGACAACAATGTGGTCTGCAATAAAGTGTACGTTGCACTTGTGCCAACCATTGCTACCACTTCTGACTTGTTTATTCAAACTGTGATGTGCAAAAGAGAGACATGAGCATCTCTCACCTCATTGGTTATTGTGTTCAATAACTACAATGGATTTACCACGGTAGCAACTTCATCGTCACCTTCTTCTTCGAACGCAATTGCATTTAACTTCTGCTGCTTTGAAAATTCTCTCCTAAAATTTGGTCCATTGCAAATAAAGCATGCAATGTTTTTACTCGCTTATACTTATTTGCGGTCAAACAATTGTCATACATTTTTCCCTTCAATTATATTGATTATGACTTCCATCTTGTTTTTATTGTTGTTACCGTTTCTCTAGTCCTTTTTGTGTTTGGACTGATTAGAAGTCCCTACCGCTTCTTAATTTTCTTTATTTGAAGATAAACCACTAAACAATTAGCTTTTGCTATTACACTCGACATATCTTAAAACCCTTGCCAACGAAGTTCAATTTATGCCTAGGTTTGTAAACCAACCAGAAAATTAAATAACTTATCCCCTATAAACATATTACAAATATCTAGCATCAATGAACTGGAGTCTTTTATGTAGTTGCGAACTGTCCCCTCCTGCCATTGCTTCCATAAAGCTTCACGAGCAACCCATGAAGTGTTGTAGGGGAGGAATTGTTCCTTCAACTCATGGATCATTAAATATCACATATTAATACGCTGCTTCCTTGCATTCAAATTGCCATCAATTATGGCTCTCCACTAGAGTTTTGCATCACCAACTAGGTACATGTTTGTAAGCATGACCTTGTTTGCTTAAGGAACAAGAGTAGCTTTGAAATATTGTTGCATATCCTATTGAAAATTCTCCAAATTATTTGCATCCCTAGTGCCATGAAAGTGCTTTGGATCATAAACTTTTATCCCTTAGTAGTTTGCACCACTCACTGGAGTAGCTTGGTTTTGGGCAGTGTTAATGTATCTTGCAATACAGCAACTTGAAGATTCAACTCACCTAATATTTCATCAAGTTGTCTCTGGATCCTGGCAACAAATTCTTTATTCTGGTCTAAATGCACAGAAACCTACATTGTTTCATCCTCTAAAATAAGTCCTAACCCATATTTAAGATAAGTCAACCTTTCCCGATTGCTTCCATGTTTTGTCCACCAATCATAGAATGCTTGAATGCTTTCTGATTCGTAACCTAAAACTTTCACTATAATGGCAACACAAAACTACTTATGTGCGTCAAACACCTAGCAGACATGACAATTTAACAAACACTTTATCTGCATGGTATTTCAACAAACATTTTTACAAACACTTAAGAGTGCTTTCTGTTTTGAGCGAATTGGTACAAACGTAAAGCAACACAATGTTTTATTAATACAATAAATGTCTACAGTAAGGTGAGACTTCATCAATCTCTTCTCATTAACATATTACACATATATATAGTCTAATATAGCAGTTAACAAGGGGTTACAACAGTTGTCCATCACACCCTTTCAGACATCCTTATCCATATGTTGCTCTTTTAGTAGTTATTACAACATCAGATAAGATTAAAAAATTGTTAATCACGTAATAACCGATCAACTGTTAATCGATATTTGCCATAACCACCAACACGACTTAATATTTCCAACAACTAAAACAATTATGCTTGCTCCATAATTGTTGTTGAATGTCCTTCCTTCAGTAATCTAGAGCTTAGCCAGGTTAGATCAGGGTTTAAAGTTTCCCACCAGTCATGCTTGACTCTTTATTCAAGTTGCAATTTGAATTAGCTTCCTTGCTAGAGCATGCTCCCATGAAGTCACGAGGGGTTGTTTATTGCCAAAATCATCCGAAATGAGCAACAGGACTTACACAAAGACTATTTCTAGCAGAGAAGAATAAGCTAATATTGAACTCATTTGGTCAAAGATGATACCCTTTTGTATAAGATTAAGTGAAAAGATCGTATACCACTTTTGTCTTTGTATTACTGAGATATGATTATATTTACTTATTTTCAGTAAAATTGCAGAATTCCTAAGAGCACCTGCAAGCTGAAGCTTGGAGTTTTCGACACCCCAAAGGAACTAACCTCCATGAAATTGACCATCTTCTTGGCCGTCTCTTTATCCTTCCCAGGTGCCCAACTCTAAGCAGACAAAGAAAGGAATCAAGTTCCCTAAACTATACGAAGTTCCTACACTGTGTAGCAATAATTAAAATTTTCTTTCCATAATACTTTTAATATATGCCAGCATGATTATTTATGAAAAAAATACTTTCTTTGATTCTTATATTTTACCCTGAACTTTTAAACTAAGATTTCATAAGGAACTATTGACCAGGGCATCTCTTGGAAATTTTCAGAGGGTTAAATCACGGGGAATGACTACATATGATACATTAATGCCTTACTGTGAGAAAGATTATAGGAAAATGAATGATAGTATAAAAGAGGAAGATGGTATAACAAAATGAACCGCAGACCAACATAAACATACATGCCGTCCTTGGTACTTCGGTTTGTAGGCTGTTCAATCGTTACATTTTTGTTGCAGCGAGCAATGGTACGAGCTAAAGCTAGAAAACCCTTTTTCCTAACACATCTAAAAGCAAAACCTTTAGTTTTAGAACACGATGTCTTGAGTGATGAGAATACTTAATTACCAAAAACAAAATGCACACAAAGAAATAAAGAGAAAAACTTCATCTTGGAAGGATTTCTTCGTTTAGTGAAGATGAACGTCTTAAGAGTTTACAGACCTACCGCTGTAAGCCAATGAGGCCTAGTAACAAACTATGCTGTTTATGTGTCTCCCAAAACTACAAACTAGACGAGCTGATCTGGGACAATACAAAGGCTGAAGAGGGAAAGGAACATTTTTCATGGAGCAGTATGCTGCAGGATATGTCTAAAGACGGATGCTCCTCCAACAAAAATTTACATTTACAGATGGACAGATAGGGGTGGAAAAGAATTTGTACCACTGCAGCCTTTATAGCTTCTTTTTCAATTCTATATTATGAGAAGACTAATCTATTGGTGAGTTTCGTTTGGTATGGTTTGTGGTGTCTTCCTAAACACATGTTTTCTGCAACGTTCGAAAATGGCATCATATACTAGATCAAACTGAACTCCTGCTCTTTCCCGATTCACAATAAAGAATATATGATCAGCCTCCACTAGTTTGTAGTACCTGCAGAATCAGAGAGTGACTGTGTTGGCATTTTTTAATGGAAAATGAATGGTAGCCATTTTGCCATTCACATCATACGAAATATGACTTCAAATAGTTGCCGGTGATTGATGAAGCTTATGAAAAAATTGAAGCAAATTAACTAACCAGGTTCCCGGCCTCAAGGGTTGACACTCCGAATCATTGGCAACAAATTGGCTTGGATGTTCAACGGGTAAACGTGGATGTGTCATCGATATGGTATTTAGAGCTCCGTCATTGTCTTGCCAGTCCTCATCCCTGCACAATGCATTAATTAATATCTCCACTTTTATTTCTCCAAGAAGAGAAACTAAAGACGAATTTAAGGTCGTAGACATCAAATTGGGATTCTACAATCAAGGAACAAGGAGAGAACACTGCATAATTCATGAATAATTTGACAAGATAACAAATGCGGCTTGGAAGCAAACCTGTATCCTTTATATGGAGGAGGGACATCTGAAGGATGACGCCACTGGCTCATTTGTAACACTCTTATGAAAAGCATCGGATGGATTCCAAAGATGCTTGAAGGAACTGTCACACCCATGATTTTTCTGGTCCGCTTTGTAGCATAGCTGAAATAGTACGTATTGGGAAATGTTTGCAGATGGGAATTCAGTTGAATGGCACCTTGAATTGTAAGATCAGGCAGTATCCAATCTCCAGAGGCAAATGGACCAGCACTGCCTAAGAGACAATCAATGAGGCCCCAAACTCCCATTTTCTTCCATGACATGTTGAAGTGATCAAATCCAAAATTGTAGTAAGCCTTCAACCAGGGAATATCAAGCCAATCATAAATTATCACTCCTAAGCGACATATCTGAAGCAGACTTATAGGTTTCATGGTTCTCCCATCTTCTGGCCTGAAATGTCAAAACTGGAGTCATTAGTCAGGAACAAATTTCTGATGCAATCATTCATGGCAGCAAACTATGAGGTCCTAGAGTGTTTAATATAATGAAGCCAAAATAAAGACTTCATAAGTTGGATTACAGCCTGAGTGAAGCACATCAGTCGAGAGCAAAGGATATCTATTTCTAGTTTTACTGTGACATTGGCAATCCATACATTAACGCAATATTCGAGGAGTGCCTTTAAATTAGCCCTGCTAATTAATACATACAGATTTTTTTTAATCTTCGGTATACGCATATTTGACTTAGAGATTCCATGAGACCAAAGTTGAGAAAACCAACTCACTGCATTCCATCCAAGTAAGTTCTCGTAGTCCCATTGAATGCACCAGAAAGGGATGTGATGCTTAATACCCAGTCTGCAGAAGTACTCTCGTACCCCTTAAATGCCTATAAATCATCACCAGCATACAATCAGCAGAAGCAGAACTATGAACTTTTTGGTTCTTCTGGTAAATAACACAACACTTAGACTAACCTTGTCGGCAAGCATTTGTTGCAAGACACGAACAACCTGGGCCCCAGCTGAATGGCCAACAAAGTGGATAGGATGATTCTCATCCCACTCAGGGTAATGTCCTGCATCGCAATCACAATGAAGATTGCATCAGAGTTCACATAAAAAGTAAAAATGAAATGGAGAAAACTGCAGATGAAACGGAAAAATCAGCGGCAAAGCCTAACAGAAACATCGGAGATCTCTTAACCTGGTTCATAAATCCTTCCAAATTGCGCGTGCCCACAAGCTTTGCTGTGTTCTTCACCATAATCTACTTGCCCACCTTTCAAATAATAGAACAACTCGCGTGCCCTGAAAGCAAAAACCTCTTAGAATCTCGACAAAAAATCAAATAAAGAGAGAGGACAAACACGAGAAGAAAGAAGCCATTATTAACCATGAACTACAAGCTTGAATCCATCACCTACCTATCGTATATGCTGGTTAGAGACCCCAAATCAGGCACCAGAACCCTCTCATCTTTTTTCTCTGCCCCAGCAAAATACGATAAACCTCCCAATCTCTATAGCCAACAAGATCAAGCATACAAATGAAAACCAAATGAGACTCATACACAAAAGAAATGCATGAATCAACAGAAAAATGAATAGCCCATAGATATATCGACAGGAAAAAAGAACACAAACCCCTTTGCCAAATCCAAAAATTCCATGAACCAACACGATTGGAGGCAAGTCACCACCACCATTAGTTGCGACCACAGGCTCATCATTTTTCACTACCACATTAGCATTTGGCTTGAAAAACCATTCATTCAAACTCTGTGAAAGATCCCCAGCAACAGCTGTGCTAAATATGTAAAACCCATAGAGCATATGAACCAACGTGCTCACAAAAAGCTCCGTCAGTTGCAGAGCAGATATCCACCACCTAATCATTTGTCTCACAAGCAAGAACCTTTTTGACAAGCCCCAAAGGGAAGCTCTTGAATGTGCAAAAGAGAAAAAGCCTTCTCTAAACGATCAAAACCCGTCACTATCCAACCCTCCTATGATCAACAAACCATAGAAGGGTGAAAAAAAGCAAAAAGACGCAAGCTTTGCCCTTCCCAGTTGTCCGCTTTTGGCCCTGTCTGTGTTGGTGGCAGGAAGAGAGCTTCAATAACTTTGAATGCGTTAGTTTCCCACAAATTTCTCGTTTCCCACCTTAGACACACACACAATTGTCACAACCAACCAAACCCAACCACTCGACAAAAAAGCCTACTCTTGTTCATTCATTCCTCTGGACCAAAAAGGGTTCTGGTCTTCCCCAACGACATGTGTCCTCACGCAAACCGCTCTCTCTCCCCAGTTTTATACAAAATCTCCATTGGACCCACCCTTGCTGAGACTGAGAACCTAAATTATAAAAATGAATTAATGATACTTATTTTAATTTTTTTTACTTATTAACGATTAAATTATAAAAATGAAATTTTGAATATTGAATTATCAGTTAATTAGAGGAAAACAGTTTTAAGGTTATGTTCGTACTTTATTGTCTCCGAGCTTGGTGTGCTGTATCGGAGCTGGAAGGTTCTGTTACCATTCATTTGGTTCAGAATCTAAGCTTCCAACTGTAGTGGCCCTATCCTCTCAACTTCCATGTGCCATTTTAATTTTTAGATTACATCTCAGACGCCTACAAATTTCGTGTATCCCACGCTCCCAACGCTGATGCCCCTGTATCTACCGTTCTAGTTTCCATTGTCCTTTTTATGTGTTATATATATATATATATATTTGAATGATATTTTATTATAAAAATAAAAGTATGTATTCAATATTCTTGAGTTTGACTTTTTGCTTTTCCAACAGGTTTAACTTGAAGCCATTGGTAAGAATCGCACTTCCTCGTCTAAATCACCACATAAGCTCCGAACACCGCAATCTCTTGCGAGAAGTATGAAAGTGAAAGCTTGTATTGATTTCTGGATCAATCAAGAAAGCAACTCTTTAGAAGTTTCTCCCCAGACGTTGAAAGCTTAGCTGACCCCACCACTCTTGTTAGAATAACTTTCTTTTTTCACTGAACAAGGCAACTCTGTTATAATTAATTCATAAGAGTTTTGGTTCGTACTAATTTAAGCATTCAACGTTAATTACCTCTTTATTGCTCAGACGATGGAAAAGGTTAGGTCGACTAGTCGAGGAGGTGAGGTGAGAGTGGAGAAAACGTGGGGGGTTGAAACTTGAAACGTAGTAATGAGCCGCACATTGAACAAAAGACTTGGGACTCTGGCTCTGCGACAAAAGTAGTAGATAAGCTACCGACCTTTACTTTCCAACTACCAAAATGGTAACTTTGGCTTCTCATATTTAAATTCATTGTTCAACTTATTCGGTGATGCGTGTTTCACGATACGAAAGGTTATACAAACACCTTAGAAAGAGAAGGTTGTCCCTATTATCTAAATTAATGGATGATAGATTGAAGAACAAGAAGCCATGTGCAACCACCTTGTTCATTACTATTCCCTCTGTTTTATAATAAGAGTCGTTTTAGATACATTTTAATTATTCAAAATAAGTGTCATTCTTGACTTTGTATGCATGTTTATAACTTTTCTTCCAAAATTAACCTTTCATTTCTCTCTCATCTTAATTATACAGATCACAATTTCAAGGCAATTTTTCTCACAATTTCATTTAAGATGCTGATTACCGAGGTAATTTTATGGAAGTATTAATAAGGGTCTATCTATAATTTTATTAGCTTTCTTAATAAGCGTATATTTTTTTAAGACGACTCTTATTATGAAACGGAGGGAGTAGTATATATTGTTCATTTCGTTTCATATCATTGATTCTCAATAATGTCACTCATTTAGAAATTATGGCCAGCCATACATGTCATTGATCAACTTGGATAATTTATCACCGAATGCATTGCTAACATAGTGACTATGTATTCTTAGACTAGGGAAGAAGCGTATGTTAAGTGTAATCCAATATGTCCTTTTGTTTAACTGCGCTGAGATAATTAATCAGAATTAACGCAATCCAATTCTCGACTATGCAATTTTGTTTACTTGTATTTTTTCCTAAAAACATTTATCGAGGAAAACCAAAAAAGGTATACGTCATGACCTATAGAAGCTGTTTGTTTTTCTGAAAATGTTAACCTTGAATTAAATACATTTTTTGTTTTAATAATAGTTGTTATTTAAATTTCATGATATAATGTTGTACGGGTCCTTGTTTCTACATGTAACTTTCAACTAATTGATCACACTTATCTGAACATACTATCTTTTTTGCAAATTATGAATTAACTTGTATGCGTTAGGGATAAGGAGAATTTTAATTAGGATCTAATCAATCCTACATAATCTTTTAGAAACTTAGTGGAATATCAAATCCATTCCCTTCTTTTAACTTCTAAAAGGGATTGCTCACCTAAGATTATCAAAAATGGGTTTTCACTCAATTTTACCCCTCCAAAAAAAAAGAAAGATATCACAACCTTTAAATAAAATTAGGTCTTGACCTTATTTCCTCCTTTCCCATTGAAAAATAAATAATACACATTAAAGTCCAAACAATAATTAAGTCCCTATTTATTTATATCCTGATGATATATTGTTTTTTAACTAATTACATAGCTAAATATATTTATTTAATAGCATGTCCATTATGATAAGGATAGACTCTGTTAATTATATTTCAAATTTTGTAATTTTATTTAATATTTAATCAATTTTACGACGATCTAATATAACATATTTTCTTATCTAAATTTTAAAACATTGATCAAATCTATTCCCTTCTTTTAATTTCTAAACTAGTTAAAATTATTAAAGACTAAGTAAAAAGTTACGATAAGGCCATCTCCAACTATTACATTCAAATTTTACACCAAATTTAGTGTAAAAGAGAATATTCTAATAATCTTTTTTATACTAAATTTGGTGTTACTCCAACTATTCTATATCAAATTTTTACACCAAATTATTTTTAATTAATATACCACAATAATTTAGTTATTAATTAAATTAATTTTTATTTATACAACGATTTTTATTTATTTATTTATAAATATTCAAATAAAATAATTATTCTTGATTAATTAATATATACTTTATATCAAATTAATACTATTTAACAAATATAATTAATATTATTGCAACAATAAATTAATAACATACACAAATGTAATATTTTTATTGCACATTTAACCTCTAATCTTCTTAATTACCATATCGTTTCTACAAATGTTTAATCAATACATTACGAAGTTTATAATAAACTTCTTTATCTTTAATTTGCTTATATTTAGCAATGAATTATTGAAATATATTATATCGTCTCTATTAATATTAATATCAGGTGTTGGCATTTTACTCCAATCTTATATGGTCGCTTCAGTATCAAGTTCGACCTTAAAGATCATATTGTGTATTATAATACATGCTGACATAATATCATGTAATTGTAATTTATTTTAGTATGATTGTAATTTCAAATATTTTCATTGAGTTTTAATTTTTTAAATCAATATTGTGGTGTAAATTTATGTACCTTTTATTTAAAATTTACTTTTTATTCTTAACATATTTTATTAATGAATTTATAACATTTATAAATAAGAGTTATAAATAAATATTAAAAGTAAATTTAATATTATATTCAATATCAGTATCTTAAATGTCTCAATGAGATATTTATAATGATATATTTTGTGTAAAGCAATATATATTTTAAAATTAATTACTTAGTAAATTATTTAAATAAATCAAATTGTGAGAAGGACATAAAAAGAATATGTTAAAAAGATAATGGGCAGAGTTGTCTTTTTACAACTTTTGGCGCATGAATAATAACACACCAAATATGTTATATTACTATTCATTACACCATTTTAGCGTTGAAATTTGATGTCTTTTGGTATTGAAATTTGGTGTCTTATTTGGAATGATTTCTTTGCAACAAAATATCAAATTTAGTGTTTTAGTATGTTGGATGGAGATGGCCTAACCATCTTTAAATTAAATTAAGTCCCTATTGTTTCAAATCGAGATGATGTATTGTATTGTTTGACTAATTGCGTCGTTAAATATATTTTATTTAATAGAGTATATAAATCACAAAGATTTAACATATTAATGTAATTCTAATCCACGTGCACGAATGTTTTCAGAAGCGGAAAGGCTGTGTTGGAAACACGTGGAAAATTCAATTCTGCAAGGCTGTAGAACCTTCTAGTGTTCAACAAGGTGTTTGACTAATCTCAAGAGGTTAGATGTTTAGTCAGATTTGATCCCCTCATTAGTCAAATTCAAATTCAAATCTCAAATCATATCACACGCGTTCCACATAATTGTTCCGTTGATTGTCTTGTCTTTTGTCCCACAAAACTCACCGACCTGTTTCATTAATAAAGCCCATAAACCTATGGATTGGGCCCCCCGAAATTAGACTAGTTTGGGGCTTAAGTCTTGATTGTGGTTTCAATACCGTGGGCCTGAGGACCATGGAGTGTGGCCCAATCCCATCTAAACCCTCCTTCTTCTTCTTCTTCGTAGAAACTAGGGTTTAAAGTTTAAGCTCTGGAACTGGAACTTTCAATTCCAGCAATCTCGTACTACCATTTTACCCTGAAATTTAGTGAATTATTTTCGGACCTACAATGGCGATGCCCAGATTGTTCGGTAGATCCAGGGTCATAGATAACAGGTCGAAGAAGTACTTGGAAGGACCGCTCTTCGAGAAGCTGTTCGAAGAAGGTGGGTCCAATTTGAACGTGAGGAAACAGTTGAATCAGTTTCTCAAGAGCAAAAAACGTGTCTACAAGTGGGAGGTCGACTTTACCCTGAAGAAGCTTCGCGATCGCAAGCTTTATTTCCCAGCTCTCAAGGTTTTGATTCTCTACCCAATGCCCCAATTTTTTGGCGCTTTTGCTAGAAATTAAGTCTTTTTACTTCTCACTTACGGCGAGCTGGGTTTGTTTGAGCTACAAAGTCTACGCTGGATTTGAATGGACATGCAATGTGTTGATACCCTTCTTTTGTTACGGTGCTTAGTAGTGTATTTAATTCATCAGTTGATTCACTGCATAGTTACTATTTACTGATTCAACTCTGTAATTAGTCTGAGAGCCAATAACACAAATATGGGTAATTGAATGATCCTAAGATTTGCAGCTGATTGATTATCCAGTAGGTTCAGCTAAGTTTATTCTTGCCAATAACATGAAATCTTCTTGCACTTGTTCATTTAGAGGTAACAATACCTGAAGTATTTTGTAGAGGAGATTGCACTTGTTCCTCAAGTAAGATGGGATTTTTGTGCTTAATTGAAAGAGAGATGAAGTATTTATCGCATTTTCTGATCATCTGCGCTGGCTTTATTCTACAGAGTTAGTTGATGTGCAGTCTTTTAAGTAGTATAATGTGAGAACTTGTCCAAATGAATTGTGGTTTTTGCTTTTTGAAATTAGAAGTTTCTGGTTTTCTATACCTTGATAACCATAAAACATCAACTCTCTTGTTTAATTTCCCCCCTTCTATTCATAGCTGTCAGAAACTATGTCGTCTAAGAGGGGCATGAACAAGACAGTTCCTGATCAAGCTATACATCTTGATCTTCTTGCCAAAACTCTGGGCATTCCTGCTGCAGAAAATTACTTCATAGATCTTCCTGAAACATCAAAGAACCTTCTAACTTATGGATCCCTTCTCAACTGCTACTGTGATAAGTTAATGACTGAAGAAGCAGAAGCTCTCTTTGAAAAGATTAAAGAACTCAATCTTGGTTTGACCTCCATGTCATACAACAGCCTAATGACGCTCTATACAAAAATTAGTCAGCCTGAAAGAGTACCAGGAATCATACAAGAAATGAAGGCTAACAGTATAATGCCAGATTGTTATGCATACAATGTGTGGATGAGGGCTTTGGCAGCTGTGAATGATATCTTTGGTGTTGAAAGAGTCATTGAAGAGATGAAGAGAGATGGCCGGGTTGCTGCAGATTGGACAACTTATAGCAACTTAGCCTCAATCTATGTTAATGCTGGCTTATTTGATAAGGCAGAAAATGCACTTAAAGAATTGGAGAAGAAAAATGCACATCGGGATCTTTCTGCTTTTCAATACTTGATTACATTGTACGGGCAAACAGGGAATTTGCTTGAAGTTTATCGAGTATGGCGTTCTCTGAGGTTGGCTTTTCCTAAAACTGCAAACATAAGTTACCTGAATATGATCCAAGTTCTGGTCAACTTGAAAGATTTACCTGGTGCCGAGAAATGCTTCAAGGAATGGGAAACAGGGTGCTCAACTTATGACATCAGGATTGCTAATGTTCTCATTGGAGCTTATGCAAAGGAGGGCTTGTTACAAAAGGCAGAAGAGCTCAAGGAGAGGGTCCTTAGGAGAGGGACCAAGGCTAATGCTAAAACATGGGAAATATTTGTGGGATACCATTTGAGAAATGGGGATATCAATTTGGCAGTTGATTGTTTAGCAAAAGCTATATCTATTGGTAAAGGGGATGGTCACAAGTGGGCCCCATCACCTGAGACTGTTGGATCTTTTATGGAACATTTTGAGCAGCAGAGAGACGTTGATGGTGCAGAAGGTTTTGTTGACATTCTGAAGAAGGCTGTGGATGGTGTAGGGTTGGCAGTGTTTGAATCATTAATAAGAACATACGCAGCTGCTGGAAGAAGAAGTCATGTGATGCGGCGCCGGCTGAAGATGGAGAATGTAGATTTGAGTGAGCCAACCAAGAAGTTACTTGAAGAAATCTGTGTGGATTGAAATTGTATGTTGGGCTCTTGTTATTTAGATTCTTGGAAGCCATACTTTCTAATGGTTTTGAAATGATATTTTTCTTCAATAACCCAATTCCTTTTTCGATGTTTTGTTTTCTTGATATCAAAGAAGGCATATGATAGTGTGATACTTTCAACGACTGAAATTGTCTAATAGGGGAAAGGTTTAGCTTCTGCGTACACACTCTTGGTTAAAGACCTTAGCTTTCAAATTCCTTTGTAATTGGACCTGTGTGTAACTGTGGCGCACTTCAGTTAGAAAATGTCATTTATATCCCTCAAGATTATTGTGTGGGAATTCAATGTTAAAGTCATTGAATGATGGCTGGAGTGTCTGTTGGTTTTCATCATTAACATGCTGACTTAACTATCTCGGAATGACATAGATTTAGCAATCTTGAGAATCAGAAGTTGACAACAGAAATATCCAGTTCATATAACTTCATTTCTCCAGGTTTTTTAATGTCCGAGGAAAGCAACAAATGGTGTGATTTTCTGGTCTTTCCTGTTTCGGCAACTACCAAACCCGTAACAACTGATCTGAATATTCTGAGTTGCATAGAATCACTAGCAGAAGCCCCTTGCCAAATAACTCTTATCCGTGGGTGTGCAATAAAACTTGTCTACACGATCAGCAATGACCGTAAGTAGAATATAATTTAAACAGATTAATAATGTTTTGATTTGAGTGAGTACCTTAACAAGAGTGATGCTACTTGCTAGCTTTATTTGGACTCAAATGTGAAAACGGAGTTGAGGAATAAGTGTAGGAAAGGCTTTTGTTTGCCAACTTGAGTCAAAGTGTTGTGGTTCATTTGGAGAAGACCCGTTATTTTGTATAAACGAAAAAGGTCTACGTTTTCATTTAAGCACAAAACGCAGACATGTATCGCTTGAGAGCTGATTACCATCCGTCAGCGGGCCACTTAGCCTCTATTTTGCTCGGCATATAATAGTAGATATTTTTTCAGTAAACTTTTTTTATAAATTTATTTTAGAAGATTTTTTTAAAGAAGTTAATTAATTATTTAGTTGTCATTTTAAAAATAATTTGACTGTTTAATAACATAAAAATAAAAAATACTTTTAATTTTAACTATATTTTATTTTGTAATAAAAATTATTTATGCATATAAAAATTATTTAAAGTATATTAAATAATATATAAAACACAATATATTAATTATTATATAATTTTAAACCATATAGAGCATAAATAAAAATATGTCTAATCAAATCTTTTATATAGATTATAACATAAGTAAAACTAATATTAAAAATAAATATTAAAACATATAAAAAAGTCAAATAATATTATATAAATTTCAAAATAAACATGAAGATGAATACGTGAAAATTGTGAAAATTATGTGTAAAACATAAGGATAAAAGAGATTAAAAAATATGTTCATTAATTAATCTGAAAAATCTATTTGAAAAAATATTTTTTTGAAAAGCTCTAAATTTAAGTTTTGTCTGTTAAAAAAATCATATCTATTAAAGAAGTATTTTTTACTTCACAGCCAAATACTCTTTTTTTTTTTTACTTTTATAATTAAAAAAGTGTTTATTAACCTTTAACAAGCCCATTCAAACCCGACGGCAGCTTCGGTTGGTCGCTTCTTCCTCCATTTCAAGCCAATTACTGACCTAATTTATGTTAGAAGAAGTTATACATTACTTACAAAATAAATAATATAATATTAGTAATTAGAATAAATTAAAATGTACGCCTATAATTGATTTCATTTAGTTATAAATGTTCTTGTTTTAAGAAAAAATATAAATAAAATTTAATTTTGTGAGATTTTAATTTTAAGTTACAAACTAATTTTTATAACTTATAGTTAGTCATGAATGTTTGAATTGGAACTTCCACTTCTATTTATAATAATATTATGTGTAATTCTCTCTACTTTTGAATTAATTACTAAAAAATTTAATTTCATATACTTCTTAATTGAACTGCGGTCCTACTCTATCAATTTAATTATTCTAACAAATAGTATTAAGATTATCATATATTAATAATTATAATTATAAGATAAAAATTTTCACGCTACATTGCTTAGATAATAACTTTTTGATAGAGGAAAAATTATTGACACACGATATATACAATTTATGACGTAAAATTTCATTTATTTTTAATATATTTAGGACAATTTTTTACATTTAAGAAAGTAAAGAAATAAAATTTAAAATGTTTTATGGATTTGATGTAATCCATTATTGATACTTGATCCATTACTCGTAATTGATATCTACTTCAAGCAAAAGATAACAAACACATAAATGCGAATGCTAAGTACAACCCCCACCTTGACCTCTCTGTAGGCTGTTACATCACCGCTAGTTCTGATCTTGCTCGGGACTGGCTGGTGGGTGTTGGTGTGATCACACCGCACCGTGAAGATCTTCGCTCCTTCCTCACACCAAACCTTTTTAGAATTCTAGAGAGTCAAAAGTGAAACACGTTTAACCCCAACCTCAATAAGTGTTAAGCGCACACGTTAAGAAAAGACTACTAAATAGTTCATGCAACTCCATTTGCTTGCTTAGTAGGAAACACACCGTGGGATGTCTTGGTCAATGGAAAAGCAAAACCAAAAGTATACAACAAGTTACTTCATATCCTAATTATAGTAAGAAAGCAAGATTTACCCCCTTGGTGAAAGAAAAATTACCCGTTAAAAGAGTAGTCAAACCAACTCTCGTATGGGATCGTGTCGGTTCTTCAAGTTTTCTATCCACTGAAGCTCACAATATCTTGATTCTTATTATACAGAAGAAACTTGGTCATGAGTTAGCTTTGATGAAATTGCCATTTCCATGTTGAATATCTTTTACCTTATGGTTTGAAGTTGGCATATAATTAGCCATGAAAGATAACGTAAACTTGAAGAAAAAGATACAGCTTGAAGGACTTGTACATATTTATACGTATCAGTCGACAATTAGAGAAATAATGGATGGGTTTGGACAGGAAGTGTGGCCCTTGTTTCATGTGGGTGGACTCTTAAAGGATTGCAGTATTGATTGCTAGTGTTCAAGTAGGTTTGAACTTTAAGTAAGATGCATCATTTATTGTTCTATTTTGTCGGCAACGACGAGGATAATTATTGTTTGTCTACTATCTACTACTCGTTTAAATGTCCAAGGAGCAAAGTATCCGTTCTTTGAAATATGAAACGGACTAATTAAACTAGCTAGGTTTGAATAGCTAAGATTTGTTTGGTTCTATATTTACGTTTTTATGATTATGCAACAGATCCATAAATCACGTTACACCCATATCATAAACTTTACTTCTAATGGGGTGATATTGGTCTACCAAAACTTTTACGTATAATAAACTAATTAGAATATGTTTAATTAGTGGAGCATATCCATTATGTATACTTCTGTGGAAATGCCATGTTTGCTTTAGAGTCTTAGCTTGGTTGCCACTAATAAATGACATGATTTTGATTCGTCCTCGATGATCTAATAAGTGTATCAACCAATACCATCTAGGACCAAGGTTGTAACGAAAATTCAAGTACTTCCCCATCTACTAGAACTTGATAAATCTATATACTGAAAAATTAACTTCAACATAATAATTATATTTGTTGGGTAGTTTAGTCTAACATGTCACATTTATTAGGTAGTTTGTCTGACATTTCACATGTAGGGGTGTTATATATATAAAAGAATCGAGGACGTGTTTATAAGTTCATAAAAAAATTATTAATTTTGTGTTTTGAATTCGAGTTAAAAATAATTTATAATGAAATTATTAATCAATTTTTATTTAAACTATAGAAGTTTTATATATTATTTATTTATACCTATTTCTTTATAAAAAAAACTAATTCTCATTTATTCAAAGAAATGCTGTTGCTATAAAAGGATCAATTTCTTTGCATAAAACAACACGAACATTTTAATATTCAAGCAAGTTATAGATAAATAACTCGAAAACGAGTGTGTGATTGTAGAAATATACATTAAAGTGTAGATCTCTATGTCATTATATGAAGTTTGACAATGAAATTAATGAACTGAGTCAAATTAGATTAAATAATAGTTTGTCTGGGTCTAGTCAACCTTTTCCCCTTAACTCGTGCTGCACTCTTTGGTCCTAACGAAAAACGAGTGTGCAAATCCTTCCTCGTTGGAATACTAATTGAGACTAGAGACAGAAGAACGGTGGTGCAGTTTTCCATAGCCATGGCATTTATTGAGGGGCATGTGCTGGATTAATGTAACCTATTTAAGAGATAATTGACTTAACTTGTGGTCCTATAATTAAATTGCCCTGTTCATTATCTTCCCTAGAGTTGCGAAAACAAGTAGAAAGCTGCAATTCGTGTCAATTTTCCATGTTTGGATAGAGAAGAGTTCAAGAAAAGGAACTCGCAATGTATTCACTAACATTTCTTCTTCTTTTTTCTTTTCCACATTTACTTACACGTAAGTCCCTAAAGGAGGTATAATCAATAAATGACGTGTTTGTTAGTCAAGGAAAGGGGCTAAAAGAAAAGGGAAAAAAATTGATTAACAGGGAAATAAATATAAGAATAAAACCCAACCCAAGCTCACTGATCTCGAGTAGAAACCCATATCACCCACAATTTAAAAAAAAAAAGAAAAATTATGGACCAATCCTGTACCGGATTCCCTTAAGGACACTTGACATTTCTTCCAGGACCTCCATAGTAAAAATAATTGCCCCAGACTCTGTTGATCCCTCCTTGTATATCATAGCAATTTGGCCGATCAGCCAATACTTTTAGATTTGATAATGGGATTAAGTTATTGTCCCAATCAACCACTTGCAAGTTCCTGAAATATGAAGCTTTTCCAAACCCTTCTCCAGCAAAATGGCCACTGCCCATTTGTGTTGGGGTGTGTGATCCTGAAGGACTTGTGTTCACTATTTCTCCTCCAAATTGCACCATAGTTGCGGAGTCCCTTAAACGAGTGAACAAGAACGATGGCCAATACCCTACTAAGACTCCTGATCCGAATTGTAGCCACCAATTTCCATGCTTTGGGTCCTGCGGGGAAGTGAGAAAGTTTTGTTACACATAGTTTCCTTACCGATTAAAGGGTAGCTATGTGCATCCTAATCATGGTGATATTTTCCTGACAACAAGACTCAGGAAGCTGTTTTACTTGGAAAGTAGAAAAATAAATGGGAAAATTTCAGGCACTATTTCAAGCTACTATCGCACGCTCATTTCAGCCATGTTTGGAGCTACGTAGCTTTCCAAATGTCACATGAAAGCGTATGATGCCAGTAGATGATTATGCTGGAACTTTGGAAAATGACCATTGAGTGGGGAGAAAATTGTGGTCCAAGTAATCAGATCATATGATGCGAAATCATCTGTCACTAAATTATACTCTTTAGCCTGGTGGGGCAACAAATAATGGCACGAGGTACTGGATTGCAAGTCAAGTATATAATCTGTATATACTTCATAAGTGGTCAGCTGGTTAGATAGCTAAGCTCATCCCAGCTGGACCATATTAAGTCAAATTTATTTCAGAAAACGAAGAACGAGACTTTCTAAATCTTCAAAAGGAGTTTTTACCTTCCAAATCAATAAGCTTATATCGAATTGTCCTCCATTATACGAAGACGTAGGGGAGATTGCAGCCCCTATTGCGATTCTATTATTTGTTTGTACGAAGCCTGAGCATAGTAAGTTGTAGCATCCAGTTGCTTGATACGAGTCACTCTGCAATCAGAAGTAAAAATCATCAAGGATTAGCTTATAATTGTAGGTAGTAGTAAGTAGGACAACCGAGTAAAAGACAAACTTCTTGAGTATATAGCTTATAATTGTAGGTAGTAGTAAGTAGGACAACCGAGTAAAAGACAAACTTCTTGAGTATACTTACAGTCCAGTATGTAAAGAACCTTGGATGGTAGTCGCCGTACATTTCTGGGCTAACCTGCAGATAGAGAAAATTGCATTAAAGTCCACTGTTTTACAGTACAAAAACTGATGAAAGTGAGAGGTGGTTGTAACTGTTTCAATGCTTTAAATATGGAAGCTTTAATCTGATGTGTTAGAAGGTTGAAATTCCTAGTCTCCAGGACAATCCCCTAATGAGTGTTCTTTCATATAAATTATTGGCTTCGGATTTCTATTTCTCACATGCAACTTGCTCATTTTGTGACTTTCATGCACAAAAATGGAGTCTATACTAGCTACCCCGATTTATTTTCATACTTTCTCCTACTAGTAAACCGTAAAGTATTGCTGTGAGAGAAACTTGATAAAAGAGTACAGTATCCTACCGAAAACAGACAGAGAAAACAAGAATTTTCAAATATGTACTTAATAGCAGTTGAATACGTACCTGCCAACCAGCTTCAATAGTGTTAAGATCATCTCCAAATTGTCCAGAAATGACCCATATCTGTGACAGGCTGAACTCATTAAGATTAGCAACTTGAGGAGCCCACACGTTGATGCTAGCTTTTGCACCGTAATACTGATCTCCAGACACAAATCCAACCGCATGCTGTCACAACGCAACAGCAGGAAAGAGAAGGGCAATAAATATTCCATTGAAATAGAAAAACTTGTTTCTTGCTATCACTTTCAGCATATTACTGGAGCTACTATGCCTTTAGTTTTGGTAATTTATATTACTCCTGATGGTACAATACACACATCAAACTGTGCCTTTTTCCACTCGCCTTTTCCTTTATTTTCTTTCCCTTTTCTTTTGCATTGGAATCAGAGGAACCGTCCGGTTCACTACCAGAGTTCAAAAGAATGGTCTTATGAGATACAATATATTAGCATAAATGCTAAACAAGGAAACCGTGTGATTACTTGATATAGGAATCTGATTGGAATTATAGAATATTAAGGTTGTAGAACTTAAGATGTTGCATGGCTCTTGTGCAACTGAAAGAGAAGGATCTATCCGAAGAAAAAGACATCAAAGTAAAAGCTTTTGTTTACTAGAACGAGCTGCAATGTCGAAAAAATCAAAAGAGCAGCAAGCCACCTTCTTAGTTTAATAAACCTGATTTTCCTCTAATAAAGCAGTTTTTTGTATCTTTAGTCTTTCGATCTTTCTTTGTAAATTTAATCCAATATTTCTTCTTTTTAAAAGCAACTTATGAAAAAGGACAATTGCCAGAGGCCGGCATCACCATATTCTTTGACTACTTTCAGTTTTCGCTTTTCTTTTTTCTTAGTTGTCAAGTTGATCAAGGCTGAGACTTAGCCAAGAAGAAGGAGGAAAAGAAAAATGGTAACTTCATTTGATGAGCACCTACCTCATGGCCATTGCTGTTGGTGTCTCTTCTAACATGTCTTCGTAATTTCCTTCCATATCTCCTGTAAGAACTAGCTCTTAACATATCTTCCTCGGTTGTTCTTCTGATTGGTATTGTCCCTTTTGGACACGATTCACCAGACATGCTCCATAACTGAAAATTCTCTGCATCCACGTCTGTTGGGTTGTGCCCTTTTGGTCTCTCTGGTGGTTCCTGTAGTAAATTCATGCGAAATACACAGTGTTAACATTGCAAGTGTTTTCCTACAAAACATTGTCTTTTTCACAGAAAATTCCGATGCAGTGACATGATAATAATTCAAATACCAATGGTTTCTGTCCTCTCAATCGGGGGTGGTCGAAAGCTGGTTGGCGATGAGACAAAACACAGTCTATTTGATCACCATCAGGACTCTGTAGCAAGAAACAAGTTGTCGAGCTGTTAAGAACTTTGTAGCTCAGAAAAAAGGGGAAAAAAAAGAAGCAAACAGAGTTGAAAACAGGGGAAATGAAAGTCGAATCCAAACGAAACAACACTATATGTTCAGGAAGTGAAGTCAAATGCCTGAATCGTCTTGACTGCAGGCTTGTTAATCTTCTTCAGACGTTCTCTTATCATCTTCAACTTGCGTAACTCATCTTCTGGCCTAAAAGTTTGGTTCTTCGCATGGCTGTTGTCGTATTCCGACGAACGAACAGGACAAATTGAAGAAAAAACGAGAAGAAACCATATAGACATGGTAACAAACGGTGAGATCCCACTGTGCCAACTAGAACTCATGTTTGAGAAATTCCTTTGTCTTGTTCTTTTGGCCAAGTGTGTACGTGCTTCTTCTGTACATTGATGTCGTCTTCGTCTGTGATGAAAACAGGACCCCATGTCTCTAGTTTTTGTATTCACCCAGCATATAATCACCATTCTAAGAAACCTCAACTAAATCTCTCACCATTTCCAAAGCTCTTGAACCCCAAAAATAACACCAACTCTCTTCTCTATACCCCTGTTTTTCTCACTACTCCACCACAGCTTCTAATTCTCTCCACCTTGGTTTTTATGTTCTGACAACCGTGAACTTCTAGGCACGGAGTTGAATTAAAAAAGGACACTATTGGGGTTGGGTTTTTCTTAAAGTCTTACCTGTGTAGATACGGAGCTATAAATACTGGGTAGTGATGAAATCATGCCAAACTTAAAATATTCTGAAAAAGAAAAGAAAATGCATATATATGTACATATATCTATACAGAGAGAGAGAGAGAGAGAGAGGGTATAAGAAAGTATGTTTCCAGTCTCCAATACAAAGACTGAAACTTTAACTTTTTTTTGGGTTAATTATATAGGGCAAAATGGTAGCCATTTCTGTTATTCTTTACTTTGGTTACGAGGACAGATAGGAATTACACTTGATTCAGGTTTTCCAAAGTTCTTTGCTTTGAGCCTTCTCTTTCTCACTTCCCCAGATGTTCCTTGTGTCAGCTCAGCTCTATATACGTCTCCCTACCTTTGTTTACAAATCTTACCGTATCGTTGTTCAACGTAATAAAGCTAACACACTTTGATTCAGCATAAGGCTTTTTATTTTCGGGAATGTATTAATATTTTTATCTTTTTAAAAAATATTTTTTACTGTCCAATTATAATTTATACTAACATATTCAAATGAAGGCATAGTTTCCATTGGTTTGGACTAAAAAACTAGGGTACGACAACCTTGTAAAGGTGTCGTTTTCCTTGGGGAAAGCCACGCAGGTTTTTCCTATGTGTGTGTTGGCACGCGCACCTGGTGATTCATTCTAAACACCATCTGCATGCCTCTGCTTAATTACATAAACACACGCGTGCATGCATGTCCATATTGTTCCTTCCTTAATTAATCTTTTAATTTAATAGTAATCTTGCTTATTAGTTAAGAAAAATCTCAAGTGAGAATCCTAATTCTAGTATTGTATCAAAACGAGATACATACACGTTGGTAGCTGGGACTATGATCCTTTATTTGTGTTTTGTATTCCCATTCCATGAGCATCAATATCATGTGTGTATACCATGCATACACCTTAATATGCTCATTTTACTGTATAGCTATTGTAAAATGTACTACTCCCTCTGTTTCATAATAAAAGTCGTTTTAGAAACATTTTAATTATTCAAAATAAGTGTCATTGTTGACTTT
>JANIJH010000003.1:20813713-20836128 GCA_024520975.1 Erythroxylum areolatum
ATATTTAATAAGGGTATATCTATAATTTTATTAATTTTCTTAATAAGCGTGTATTTTTCTAAAACGACTTTTATTATAAAACGGAGGGAGTATATGATAGAAGGGTCTTTCAAGTGTGATGTCATGGTCAAAGGGACATGACATCATTAGCACAAGTCGTGGAGTTTTAGATTCTCATATTATATAATGTGGTCCAATCGTCTTCTTCTGCGTCCTGTGGCTCAGAACTAAATCTAAAAGCATCCTTGTCAGTAATTGCTTCTAATTACTGGGATGAGTGGTGAAATTGGAACGTATTTATGAGTAGATGACACAACGAAGTTAAGGAAGGTTGGGATTTGGCTTTACAAGTAGCTCCACTTTTTGATGCCCTCTGGCAATTATGTCTAGCGCCTACCTAAAACACACACACAGAAACCCCTTTTCCTTCTTCTTCGTCTTCTTCTTCTTCTTCTTCTTTTCACTTTATTTGTTTTCCTCTTCCTAATTCTTCTCTCTAGTAAGCCCAACATAGGCTCACCTACTCACTGCACCAACAACCTTCAGTGGTCATCTAAGAATGTCGTCCCACGAGGTGTCAGCTCATTGCGACCCAAAATTGTACCATTCCTCAGTGTTACAAAAGTAAATAAATAAATACCACATTAAAGACTCAACAAACAGAGAAGAGTTACGAGATTCATCAAATAATTTAACAGCCATTTTAATTTTTTTCCAATGTAATTAATTCAAATATGAGAAATTCAATTTCAAAGAATTTAAGTAAATGAAATTCAAATAAAATTTCAAATTGTGAGAGTCGCTACATTGCATTCCACCATTGGAATCATTGTTATAATTATGTCGGGTTAGCTGAACAATTCGCAATTTAAAACAACTTGAAGTGAAGTATTATTTCGTTAGGTTGGGAGGTTTTGAATGACTTGAGTTAATTTTAAGGTGGATAACGAGGGGCATAAGAAAGCAGGAGCAAACATTGTTTGGACTGATCTAAGTTCAACAAAACCATTAGAACTGGCATGGTCCCCCGGATGTAACACAAATCTCACACTCCAACACCAACAATAAAGCAGCATCCTCAGACTTGGTCTCCGAAGCCAAAGCAGACAGGTTCATTTTTTGACCAAGTTATTAGCATGAAGACAATATGATCTAATTTGACTTTATACCATAACCAAGTAGTATGCCATTTTATATATACTTCAATCAACCTTTTACATTCTGAAGAAAATATCACAAAAATATCCCTTGTTTTATTGTTTCTATCTTACACCAAGGATAGAAGAAAGTTACGCCATCTGAACTTAGACTAGCTTAACATTGAACTTTAGCCATCAGCACATGATATATGGATCTGTGTGACTTTCTTCAGAGAGAAGAAAAAGACAGGCAACCCTTTTCTCAGCAGAAGCCATGTGATGATATAATCTTAATTTGTGATCGACACAACAGTTCCCTTTTCGTCAACTTCGCAGAATAAAAGCTGAAGTTACTCTAAACGCTTAGAGGTTCCTATAAACAACAAAGTGAATGTAAGTGAACATTTATTCAGTGCTAGACCGTCTAGAAGGATGTTTAAGCACATGGGCTCGGTCTTATGTTTCTATAAACTGATGAATTCACGGGTCTCAGTGCCTCACCTGGGAGATTTCCATAAGCTGATGATATATCATGCATGGTTTCTAGCATGTGGTGGTTCTAAAGAGGGAATTATGATTCAAACTTCAAACCTGCAATCCACCAAACAAACCCAGAAATCCGAAACCTGTTCGTTGGACTAGAATTAAAAGTGACAAGAATACAGTGCATTTTTCATTATCATTTTTAAATGGTCTAAGATTTTAAATTTTAGACTGCAACAGTAGTTATAATTATATTATTATTTTAAGACGAAGACATTATCGCGATTTATCATATTTAGTCTGCATTATTTTTAATTCCATTGTATTATTCAAATTGTTGCAATAACTTTTGATTTTGAATTTTGATTAGGCAACCGGATAATAATATTGCATGGCTCCTGTACTTAATTAGGATGGAACTCATGTATGTGTCAGCAAGCAATCATGGTGTCCCCAACTTGACCCCGTCAAGTAAGCTTGATATGAAATAATGTTTAAGCAATTTAACGAGCAGCATAGAGGACCAAAAAATGCACACATATATATATATATTATCTTTAGAACAGTGGGAGCCATAGTTCCCCTTCTATGGGGGCTATAATTCTTGATGGTTGCATTGACTCTAGAAGAAGACCGATTGAATGACATGACATGAAATCCCACTTAAAACTTCTCATTCTTCAATTGCTCAACATCTTTACTTAGTGCCATGATACAGTGGAAAGTCAAGAAGATTTGTGGGAATTTTGGGAGTGGAACCACTGGAACCGAAAATCCATGTGGCTAGTACATATGGGTCATTTGATTGTTCTATACACTCAAAGAAGCTGACATCCAAATTGACCAATGCCCAATTTTTCTTGGTTAATTATAAAGCCAGTTGACTAAGACCTATCAGCACCGTATGGCTAAGAGACAGCATGACTAAGGCCCTGTTCTTCTGATATGGATTGATCAAAACCCCACTAAGAACCAAAGTTGCTCTTTTTAAGCCAAAATATATTCTTAGAAGCCTCGAAAAAGATGAGCAGGAATGAGATATGGAATGTGAAATGAGAAATAGTGGCTTTTCCCTCTCCATAATGACACATAGACATAGCATGGCTTGAACCCTATCCTATGCTGATAGAATGAATAATCCTTTACCCCATTAAAGGGTCAAACTTTGTGTATAGGTTCATTAGTTTTAACAAAGATTAAAAAAAAAGGACACCGAACTAATATACATTTCAATGGTACTGAAGTTGGTCTCACGATTACAAATTAGTGATCTAAATTACTTTTTAGAAAGAAAGAATAAGAATAAGAATAAAGGACTATAAAATATTAACAATTTTCAAGAAAATCGTTAAAATTTATTTAGAATAAGTGTGAGATTATTACATTTTAAAAAATAACAGGTAAAAAAAATAGTAGTCACGAAACAAAAATAATAGGTATTAAAGTTTTAAAATTTAGGGTTAAAGTGATGATGCTTCCCTGTCTTTTCATTGTTTAAACAGAAAACTTTGAATAGGATAAGAAAGTTTCATAATCTAAGGCTCAAACAACTCCTCCAGACGGCTTCTGCGGGCCTTCATGTTCAGAACTTTGTAATGATATCATAGTTGTAATTACTTGACTTTGGTATGCTTGAGCCGCTGATTTTGGTCAGGACTCTTTGGTCGGTCGGTTTCAAGTTAAAGAACCCTTCAGCTTTCACATACTAATCGAAATAATCAATCCCGCATCAGAAAAGATGCTTATTTTAAGGAACATTTATTTCAACCAAAGCGAATACTTTACTTGGTCCTCACACAAGAGTTACCAAGTCAAGAAAAGGATTGCCGTCCCTTAATATCTTTAACGAATTTATATATTGCAGTTCAAGAGCATAGATTAATGGTTCTGAGAATTTCTGCTTTTTGCTTGTTTCCATCAACTCGGGAACAAATTAAAAGCAAGCGAAAGAATAAGGAACAAGCTGGCTAGCTATATATGAATTGATGACATTGATATAGATTGCATTTTTGATCTTGGAAGAATAAGCATCAAAGCATCAAGCTTTTGAATAGTAGTTAAAAGGTGGAATAATGGTAAAGTGAATTCCACTTAGTCCCACATAAAAAGAAGAGAATAGAATCATGATAAAGAATGGTAGTAGTATAGAGTGTAAATGATGAATTTTAGGGCCTCCATTGGACACCATCCTTTCTTTTTTTGTTTCCAACTTCATTTTCCTAATGTCTCTCTACGCCTACAATTTGTATACGTAGCTCCATTCATGGCATATGGTTCCACTCGATGATCCTTTCTCTGTATGTGTGTATCACATATTAAAATAAAAAAGGCTCTTCAAAAGGTGTAAAAAGGAATGTTACAAAAGCTTCCAGGCATGGAATAGTGTTGTTAAGTAATGATTTTGTCTCGAGGGGCATGGTCAGCTTTTCAAGCAATAAGAAAATCCCATCACCGTTTGCATTTTGCAAAGAAACATTCCCATGTGGAATATAAAATGCCAGCCCCTCACCTTCTCAAATTTGGTTATTTCTTAATAAGAATAGAAACAGCCTATAACTTTTATAGCTTAAAATCTTAAGAATGATCTCAGTATATATAACTATTAAGTTCCATAGTTAATCATTTGATTAATGAGCAAGCATACCTAAACACCATTTTTTTTCCCTTTTAAAAGGAAGAATGTTCCAATTGTGTTAAATCCTGGAGGGAGTCTCTTAGTGCTTAAGGTATATATTTTTTTTGGATACGTGCTTAGGGCATAATGTCCTTGGTCCATCACTCCTTACCGCAAATCATGATGATGTTGCTGTAACAAAGTACATTTGAAGGCCTGGATTGTTGAATTGCTTGCAATTGGGAAGACAATGTTGTGATGTTCAATCATGGCCATACGTTGCATTGATTTATCACCTGCAAGATTGCACATGTCGTCTGATCATGTCAGTCAGTCACTTCGTATGTGACTATCAAATCTAAGCTTTGGATCATTTGCTGGTAATTCGTAAATGTACGACAAAAACAACTGGGTTCTCCTTGTGGTGATCCAGTACATATTGGCAGGCTTGTTATTAACATGCTAGCTTTAGTCTTAGTCCAATATTAGGTCCGTTGCCAGAGTTTGGTTTAGCTGAATTATCCACATCATGCTCATGTCTTTAAACCCAATGGGTAAACAGCTTCCTTGTGGATACATAACCCTTCATGACCATACGAAACATTTAACATGTAATCCTACCTTCTTTGTGCTTTCCACAAAAACGACTCTTCAAAATCCAAATTTAGGGTTTGATTTTGGGGTTGGTCATAGTTTGATTTTAGAGTTTATAGATTTAGAGATTGCCACTTGGCACATAATTCTATTAGACAATTATTTATATGTCCAATAAAAATCTGACTTAACCGGTAATAACGTTCTTATATGAATTGATTGGTAAATATGTAACGATTGAAGTTAAAAAATAAAATAAGACACGACGTTAAGTTGGAGAATATAAAACTTTTTAATTTAGGGTGAATTGATCTTTGTCTAGAATCTTCATGATATATTATAGGTGGTTCTATCGGAAACAACTTCTCTACTAAGTTAGGATAAAACTATATACTATCAGACCTTCGTAAATCTTAAGTTCCAACAGAACTTTAAATGAGCGTTGTTTATGATAATGATGATCTTTGTCAAAATATGAAATTTTATAAAACTAAAACTACATAATTTGTAAAATAAATTAACTTAAATGAATGAGGAGACTATTCTTCATTGCCTTGTTGATTGTGAGGTAGTGAGAGATTGTTGGCTTGTTACAGGCCTTTGGAATTTTTTATCTTGGATTGTGCAAGTTTTGCAAGTTAGAGATGCTGATATGGTATAACTCGGTTTGATGGTGGTGTGGTCTTTATGGGAGGCTCGCAATGATTTAGTTTAGAATCAGAAAAAAGAACCCCTACTCAAATTGTGTATAGAGCTCGTGAGTTTTTGAGCGATTGATTAGCGGCAAATGTCACCAGGTTAGTTCAAATCCAACTCAAGTTTCTCATATGTGGATTAAACCAGGTCTAAGAATGTTGAAACTCAATGTAAATGCAGCACTTTTTGGCAATATTGCAATGGGTTTTGGAATGATAGTATGTGATGATAGTGGCTTTTTTATTCAAGCCATGCAAAAGCAAATCCCAGTAGGTATGGATGCAAGAGTGGTAGAGATTTTTGCGATACATGAAGCGCTTAGCTAGATAAAGAATAACGGTCGGTCTAATATTGTTATGGAGTCAAATGCTCAACTTTTCATTCAAGTTATTACTAATCCCATCTATATTGATTTATCTTTACTTAGAATCATAGTTTCTGATTGTAAATCTCTATTGATTGAAATGAATGTGATTTTGAATTATGTTAGACAATTTGCGAACAATGTTGCTCACTTTCTAGGTCGAGCTTTTCCTTCCATTGCAGATTCGGTGGTTTGGACTTTATCACCTAGTTGTATTTTGAACGTTCTATCATTTGATAATCAATCAAATTAACTATATTTTACTAAAAAAAAATTAAATGTTTACATTTCTCCCTAGCAGCGCCTAGTGCTAACGTGGAGCCTTAAAGAACGAATAAAAGCATACTAAATAGTACTTAAGTAGCAATTAGCATAAGCTTATAATATTTAGTGCATCCCCATGATTTCCCAATCAACCAAATCTTTGACTAGTTGCTTCTGAGTGTCCTGACTCCTGACTGACTGATTCTGATGGTGATATGCCACTAAAGTTGGTCCTCCAAAACAAACCAATCTCTTTGCTTTTGGAGGCGCATCTCGGCGATAGCTAGCATACAGACAAGATGATATTGATGGGACTAAACCCACTTACGAATTTGTTAATAGGAGCTTGTATCCTTTTCTTTTAATCTATTTCATGCAGGACCAATATCAGTAAGATTTGTGTTAGGAATGGCACTGGTTGATTGTGTCGGGCAGTATATGCACAGCACACAGGACATCTAGTGTGTATCAGATGGAGGAAAAAAAAAAAATCCAAGTCTGCGTGCTGAGAAGTTGTCCAATTCTGCGTGCTATGAAGTTGTGTCGTGCTGTATGGCTATAAAAGCCAGTCCAAGTGCCAAAATGCTTCAAGCTGAGCTAATCAGAGATAAATGGAGTTTAATATTTTCAACTTGGCAGCACCAACAGTTTTCCTGGTTGCCATCAACCTTGTCTTCTTTGGCCAGGCAGTAGAAACACCAAAGTACACAGTTGTACAATCGGAATCTGATTACGAGATCAGACTTTACAAAGACATCTCCTGGATGTCGGCTCTTGTCCAAGGAACCTCCTTCCAGAAATCCACCAAAGATGGCTTCCACGGGTTTCCTCTCATCACCCTTTAACCCTGCTTAATATCTCGCAACATTTTCTCTACTTGTTTCCTACTATTCAACACACGTATACATACAAACGGTTTAAATAGCAGTAGCATCCTGGAATCGTGTTTCTGTATAAGTTGGAGTGTATTCCCAGTAATGCATTGTTTTTCTTGGCCTTTTTTTAATCAGGATTTACCAATACATTCATGGGGCAAACCTTAACAGATCTCAGATACCGATGACAGCTCCTGTTTTAACGACCATCACTCCATCG
Organism: Erythroxylum areolatum; assembly: GCA_024520975.1. Classification (NCBI taxonomy): domain Eukaryota; kingdom Viridiplantae; phylum Streptophyta; class Magnoliopsida; order Malpighiales; family Erythroxylaceae; genus Erythroxylum; species Erythroxylum areolatum. The sequence goes on from JANIJH010000003.1 coordinate 20,820,963, forward strand.
CAACAAGGGACGTCCTCCATGATGTACGGTGTAAGACTGTTTGTCTCAATCCATTACGGAGTTGCTCCTCCTCAGCCAAACCCAGAACTTAATTTGCAGCTAGATAAATGGAGGGCTCGGTGCGTGGCGGTGAGGAAGTTTTCAGGGTTCGCCGGAGATGATAACATCGGAAAAGAACTGGAAGCTCTGGTGAGCAGCATAAAAGGGCACTCGGGTGCTGTTTTGGAAGATAAAGCTTCCTATAGTATAGCTCAGTACAACAGCTCTAGCCACCTTTCGGAGCGTTTGAACGAGGTGTGGATGTACGTGTCTGGTGTAAATGCAGAGGGGAGTTTATGTTGATTTGTCACAGAATGTTTTACATGAAGCTGAAGAATAATGTAGATAATGTTTGAGCTTGTGACTTGCGATAAGATGGATATACTGAGTTCGAATTTTGGATTCAAAATTACTCTGTCCTATTCTGTTTATTTAAATCTTAACTATTCATTTATACAGGACCTATATGAAACCCATATAAATAAACAAGAAGTTACATAAATAAATGATTGAGATTCAATAAACAAGATAAGACAGAGTAATCTTCGACAGAAACTCCTGACTCGGATATACTAGTGGGTGAAACGGAAATTTTATTATCTTAAACAGATACACAAGAGGTTATGCCTCCGTACTCCGATTATTTGGTATAACTTCCCGTCCTTATATTTCCTCTTTTATGCTATATTTTCACATACACATTTTTTTAGGCCAAAGCCGGTTTAGAAAGTACTGTGAAAGGGAAATATAAAAGAAAAAGAAAAGGGAAGATTACATCTGAGGTCTTGTCTGAACAACGTAGACCTTGCCATCTCGTATCACACCCTCAATGTCTTGAGGCGATCCGTATAGCTCCTCAATTGCACTTCCTGCCCGAGCAATACTTGATAGAATTGATTTTTGGAAGTTGTTATCATTAATCAACGGATCAGAGGAGTAATCAATCACAACTTTCTCTTCTTCATCCATTGGGACACTGCAAAACAAGATCATCTACATCAGAAGAAAGGAAATATCATATTAATTGCCACATAACAATTATCCTCTGTGCATTCCATTATTGGATCCGCTACATTTTGTGACGAAGATACCAAGGATTTTTACCTATCATAAAGGCCCGCACCAGCATAACCTTCCAAGTCTTCTCCATTTGAGTCGGATCGGAAAATAATAGACCGTCTTATAAAGAGACCAATGGGTTTACTTGGGTAACCCAACACCTGAAACATATCAAAGTCATAGTTCAGATAGGGAATATAGGCCACAAGGCACGATGGTTTCTTTTAGGAAGTCAATAACCAGTTGGCTGATAACACTTCTCTAAAAGATGAGATAAAATTTCTACAAGTACGAATAAATTGTGCAATCATTATCGCACTTGTCCTTCCTCATGCCTATGCTAAATCACATCCTGGTATATTACAAATCTTCCTTACCCGAGGAGAGCTCAAGTCATTCTTCTTGCAGATAAAGCTCAATGCACGGCCAGGATATGCTCCAACAAGAGTTTCTCCGAGTCCTTTCACGACCTATACAGGCAGAGAAAATGCGATTTAGATGTATGTTTACTTCTTTTCTGTAGGATGATTCAAGGTCCAAAAGCAAAGCTGTCTTTAGATTGCTGGAAATTCATTACTTCTGCATATATCTCTGATGAGTCGCCTGAAGATGGATTAGTTGTGTGGATAACAAACGCATAATCAGCATTTATCACTTCCTGAACCAGGACAGCCATGCAGAGATAGTCATGATCTAACTGCACTTTCCTTGTGCTGAAGTATGCTCTCTCATTCCATTTTGAAGCCCAGACCTGATAAAATAGTAAACACAAAATCAACACAGGCGTAAGAGTTAAAAGCAAGATGCCTGTAGGAACCTGGGGCAGGTGGATGCAGCCAGGCATGGCTATCACCAGGTCCAAGTATGTACAACATTATCACATGCTCTCTAAGCTCGTCAGACAGAATTGAGATTTTACCAATATTATTGCTTGTCATCAGTCATACACAAGTAACCTCTGAAACATGCATGACGAACATGGAGGAATACCAACTCTAAGCATTCCCACGGACCACAAAAAATGATGCTTACGATAAAATTACTACAAAAATAATGCAATCAACAAAAAGAGCAAAAGAAAATTGTGTTTTACTTCCATACACTAGGCATCACAATGTTGGCACATGCAATTTTGTCTATGATAAGCATCCAACCTTCTTAATGGCCAGCCATGCTTGCTCCCATCGCTGCTCACCTTCATCACCTGGCCAAGGCATCCCAGAAGCTTTCATCTTGGTCTTCAACTCTTGTACCTGTAATTGACTCTAGACCATGATTTATGGTTTCCAAAAGGATGTACAGTACACAGTGGACTTCTTGATTTATCTTTCTTGATTATTCAACTTACATTTAATAAGGAAAACAATAAGAAAAGAAAGCCCGAATCTGCTTCTTTGGAAGGTGCAAAAATCAGATGGTACATGCATCTTATAAAACGGGGGTTAAAAAAGGAGTCAATTCACACAGGTACCAAGATACAGTTCCAAGTTACGTCTATTTTTAGATCCATCAATAGTTTGGATCAAAAGGGGATGTCTGAGAAGGATGAAGTTGGTTAGCCAAAAGCTACAGCAAGTCAGAATTGATTAAAGCCCTTTTTAAGATATCCAACTCTTTGAAGCACTCGTTATCACACGCTGTTGCTTGTGACATAGGAAAAAAATAGCATCTGAACGATTTCATTTGCAAGATCTGTTTGTCATTTCTATTCTTTAGGCTGCAATTTGGTACAAAAGGGAGAGTTATTAACTTAACCGTTTATCTCAAGCACTGAAGGCAATCTCAGTACGTTTATCTCAAGCACTGAAGGCAATCTCAGTACAGAGATGTACTTACTAATTTCAGCTACAACAAACATCAGATACTGTTAATGAAAAATACCAGCTGTGGTGGTGCAGTCATCTGTAGAACTGTCTCTCGGATTTTGCTAAGGACACTATGTTCTCCTTCTCTTAACTTTTTCTTCAAAGATTGCAACTTGTTGGACACATCCTGCCAATCAAGCACACATAGGGAGACCATGTCAGACACAGACAAGACTGCCACAGAACTTGCCTAGATTCGGAAATAACCAGGACATAATTGCCCATAGTACCAATCAACCCAAGGGTGGATACAAAAAGCAACTGAACGTGGCAATGAAGTTGGACCAAAGAAAGCAACAAGATTCAATGTGTAATTGAGCATCCATTGGTCCAATTTCATTGCCAAGTTCAGCTGCTTTTTGTACAAAGAGTATAGGAAACGAGCAAGGGAATTCTTATTACATTAAAAATCTTATTGCTTGCTTACAAAGAAAGAGTTGAAAGATGGTAAAATTTTCCCAGCGATCAATAATATGAATTTGTAACATAAAACAAATACGGGAACTGAAAACACAAGGAAACTTGTTATAATTACCTTATTTAAAACATCTGAAAGAGCTTTCTCAAAAACTCCAAATGGTAAAGCAACTGAGGTCGGGATACCAACCCAAGATGGCACTTTACCTTTAAGATATGAGATATTCCGTGATTTCGCACCAACCTAGTGGAAGGATCCAAATGAAAATTTAAAGAAGCTCATAACAGAAATCAAACAATGATAAATAAAGCTCTTTTTGAACATTACCATTTCACTGGTAAATTCCTCCGATGATATGGCATATTTGCCAGCAAAATGCTTTCTGATCAACTTCACAGGTGATGGGCCAAGGTCTTTCACATGAGTGGGAATTGGATCTGCCACCTCACCCTCTTTTAACTCACTGCCAATGAGCATTAATTTGATAATTATTTATGCAGCCATGCACATCTTTAGACATAGTATGCAATCCAAAATTAACATAAACAGAAGTACCAATAAAACATATCTGCAGACGTAGGTTTCAGCTGCAAAAATTTCCCTTCTTTTGCTTGCAGGTCCCTCAGAATATTTGGATCAAAGCAAGTAGCAAAGCAGACCTATCAAAATGGCAGTACACAACAATCAGATGTCACCCATGGTATTGAGCCAAAGATCATAATGCTGGATGTCAATACCTTGCAATTTCTTGCTCTTACAGAAACATGAGATAAGACGTCTGGCATATCAGGAGTCAGCACAGCAACTGCACCATCAGGAATCTCTTCTTCCCCTTTAACTCTTGCTGCCACTAAAATCGTAGGGCGGTCAAAAGTTTTGTTCTGTACAGCAAGCAGCTCATCCACCACAACAACATATCCAACAGCCTCAACTGGGCTGATAACCTGCCAGCTGTTAACAACCAGTAAAAGTTAAAACTTGGCCTTATAATTTGTAAGTGGAAGAGTGTATGCTGCAAAATCGAATAACTAGATCTGACTGTATAATTCCCTTGACAAAAAAATATTGGAATATAACTTAGCTTGTTGGCATTGTTACCAAAGAATTTCAATCTTTTGATGTGCTAACAAATTTCAGGCAGACGCACTCATTGGTTGTGAACTAACCTTCCAAGATTAGCAGTCTTCCGAAGCACTGGATCAAGTCGGTTAAGAAGTGTGGACAGAACTGCAGCTGATCCAGCACGGACAATCTCTTCAGTGAATATTTTCACCTGTAACAAGCAATTATAAGGACATTGAAAATGTAACAATTTTGTACATAATGGAAGAAAGAGTTCACCACGTCAAAGATAACTAAATACATACAGCCCACTGATCCACTCTGAGTACTGATCCAAGATAATCAGCTGAGGGTTGCAAAATTTCTTGGTACCATTCGGCCTTGTTAGCAAGTGAAAGCCGAGTTCTGTCAAGAACAGATTTTGCATACAACGCCCACTGATCAATTTTTCTATTGAACATGGTAAGGGCATGCTTCCATTCCTGCATAACCAAAGGACAAGTATAAAATGAAGATTGAGATTGTAATTGCATAGGTAAATGAGGAACAAATATAACCACAATACATCATGACTCGGGCCTCCAGAAAACCAAAAATGTGATTCACCTTCAAGCAGTAGACAAGATCTTCATTGTCATCCGATGATAGAGCAAGATTTTCAAGAACCAAAGAGATGAAATACATTATTTTCTGCAGAATGATCAACAATTAACAAAGAAAAGAATATATGTCATATAATAAGAATAAAGCAGACAACACAAGTAGAAGGAATTCAGAAACCAACAGATCAAGGACTATAATGAATGATTCATGGACACAATTGCTGAACATCACGTCACCTCGGGTCCTGCATTGTTCAACTCTTCATAACCTCTTTCAATAACAGTCCTAACAGCAGAATCAAGTGCGATATCCAAAAATAAAAGATCCTTCAGACGAGTGCCAGGCTTAATCAGTAATGGTCTAAGCTCTTGGCGAGTCTCGAGAAGACCCTAAATTGGAAAACAAGGAAAAAGAAAAGGATCAAATCTCAACTTATAAATTCATAAAACAAGGGCCATATTTGATACATAAATATCCTATTACCTCAAGAAGGGCTTCCACATTTTTATCTTCCAAATGTTCTAGGACAAACTGCAGTAATCCCTGTCATGAAATACAAAAATAATCTGCCTCAAAAATCAGAAGAAAGATATCTGAACTTTAAGATTGAAATAAAGCAAACAATTACTGGAAATCCAGATGGCAAGCCTGGGATAGGATTAATCTGCACGCCAACCATGAAGCCTTGGCCCTATGGAGCAAGAAGCAAAAGTATATAAAATCCTAATGAAATTTCATTGGGTAATAAAATGTCAGCCAACATGTGGTACTACCTCAGATTTGTAGCCCATACAATTAGCAATAGCAGATTCAAGATCTGCACCTGAGTGAACAGCCTGTAATTTAAATTGAATCAATCTTGCGAAGCAAACAAAAGGGATCAAAGCATATTGTTAAAAGAGGTATTTTCATGGGAAGAAGGAAATAAGAATAAAGGAAAGTGGCTTTGTTCCTCTCAGCTATCTTTTGGCTACAACATTCTTCCTCTCGTATTAACTTTGTTTCCTTCTTGTTCGTTCATATTCTATTTTTTCCTTCCACTCGTAAGAGATCTTAATGTCTCAAAATAAGCCAGACAGAGAATTTTGATTATTAATAATGCTAAAAGTGATCGTAAAAGATATAATTTGTATAATGTCCACCATCCAAAAAGGTGAACCTGTACTCATAAACATATTCATTTCAAAACATATTCTTCCAGTGGTTAGTTGATCACCAAATTGAAATATCATTTCTTATAAGTAGAAAACAAGAGAAGCATGTATCAAACTCCCCTTGCAACGTACGTACACAAAATAAATACTGTAAGAGGTAAACTTCTAACATTAGAATTCTGATAACATACCTTCAAAGTTTTCATATAGTGTCCAAGGTCTCGCAAGAGGCCATCTCTTTGATCTCTTCTGAAATTTGGTTCTGAATGGATGGCACGATCATAGCTCAAAAGTCGTTCTTTCGTTATTCCATTGTCATTCAAAGTTTTCCAGTAAACACTGACGTCAAAGTCACTTTTGATATAATCAATTAATGCCTGCAATGATCATTGTTAGTTCTTACATCTCATGACTTTATATGAAGATATATAGGGCTTCATTCACATTCCACATACCTGGCAGATTATAACATCATCTGGACTAGTGTTGTTATGTAATTTCTGATGCCATTCCTCCATCATTCCACCCTTGCAATCATTATTTCTCTTGAAATAAAAATAGCTTCTATTAGTCAAACATGAACTCGGCAAGAAATCTGAGAAAAGTGAAGAAATATCTAGAGAAAATTCAATAGACAAGAACAGCTGACTTGGATAACAAGGATCTCATCTCGAATACGTTGGCCTACATCCCCTTCACCTCCTCGACCAACAATAGACATAATCATCCTTACTAGTTCTCGATACTGTGGATATCCAGTGTATATATTCTGGAGATTATCTGTAAATCTATCCTGGGCTTTACTGATTTCACTGCAACAGTAGGAAACAGACAACTATAATCATTCAGGATATACGAGAATTGCAGATGGCTAATGTCAACTCAGTGTCAGTTTGAAGAAATTTCATCACATCTCAATTGTCTGAAGCCCTATTATATTGATCACCATGATGATTGATCCACTAGTTGAAGTACTCTTACCGTGGTTTGACGTTGTAATTTTTATTCCATATGAGCTGCCTTGTAGCCATAAACCTTATCCATACTAAGATCCCAGCAACACCCAATAGGCTAGTATCCTTGGCTTGATCTATCAAGTCTGCAGCAATATTAAAACTAGCAAAAGAAATGGAGAGTAAGGCCAACAGCTTTCCCAACAACGAACAATCTGGAAGCACAATTTATGCTAGCCCATCAAATCAATAAATTTATTTTCTTCTCCAATACGATTAATCAATCAACTAAACTGAAATTTCATGCAACATCATGAATAAATAAAGACAGACAACTTTGTATTTCCATAAATTTGGATCATATGCACAGATTTTTTTCAAGAAACCATATCCAACATGCGCAACATAAAACTTAAACGTTAACATCTAACATGAAAAATAAGATGGGCCTTAATTTCTTAAGGAATGTCTCCTTCGGGACACTTTCTGATTTCCTTCACTTCTACATAAAAACTACCCTCATAAAATTCCTCAGACCATAACATATCACATGATTGTTTGATACCAAATACACCACTGGGAATGATACTAAATCTACATTTGTACTTGTATGCTTAAAATTGACTTTACAGTTTGCAATTACTACCTAGAACATATGGATGGCTCAAATGAAGTTCATTATGCAAAATAGACTAGAAGAAAAAAGGTACTCAATTGAAAAGGTCAAAATATGATCCAAATGCAGATAACAGACCGGTGCATGAAAGACTTCTGAGCTTCTCCCTCCATTTCCACAATTCTATCCAATAAGGACTTGGCTGTACCTCTTCCATCACCAGCATCCTTTTAATTAAAAACAATCTAAGCTATTTATCCAAAAAACAGATAGTGAAAAAGGCCAAAAAAAAAAAAAAATGGATGTTGTCAGAGTATCATCAAAAAGAGACCTTCTGAGCCTGCTTCAATCCACTGTCAAACCCTACATAAAAGTCAGATCCCTTATCCTTAATCCATTTTCCGTTTGACACAAGGACAAAAGGCATCCCGGCAAATCTATCATCTTCAAGCTCTATTTCAGTGCACTGGATCTGAAAATGGATGAGAGGAAAAGTAACATTACATTCACGATTGAACTTGATGTAAACTTTTTAAGTGGAATGCTCAAATTTTGCTTTGGAATATTCTTCACATGTATATTATCAAACTATAGTGAAATAGTGGATTCTCTATTCTATAAAAGACAAGATGCAACCAAATTTTACATTGCACACCTGGCAAGGAAGTTCTCGATAAGACTCATTTGCTAATTGTGTTTCAGCAGCCTCACTAAAAGTAACTGAACCAGGTGGCAACGCGCTTAGTGGTGGTGCCTGAAAAATCCTCATAAATTGATATAACCAATCAACAAAATACAGGCTACAACATAGTTTTGGCTGCATCAAATATAGATCATCTTGACAAATATTTCCAAGATAACAGTTCTTAAAATCTTACCGACCAATCTCTAGACCTTTTAGACAAACCCCAATGAAGAATAATTGGATCTTTGTAATCAGTTGCCACATGGATTTTCAGCTTACCAGCAGCCTTGGTTACAAGTACCTGAGAATGTTTAGGGAGCACAAAAGTTTAAATAGAAGTACAGCACAGAGGTAAGAGTAACCTTAACTTAGAAATAACTCATAAATGAATTATTATCCCACCAGAAGCTCCTTGTCTTCAAGCTTGAAGATTTGCTTTTTAAGAACATCACCACCATCTATCTTTTCTTTTTCAATAGCAAAAATCTCAACTGGTTTCAAGACCTTTGATTCCACAGAAGATTCTTCCATGAAAGATTTAGTAGCATCATATTTGGTAATAAGTTGCCCTAAGTCTCTTTCTTTGGTAATAAGCTGCGCCAAGTCTCTTTCTTTCCGTTTTACTCTTTCAACGGTAAAATATCTTTTAGTCTGCAACTGTTTTGAGACCTTAGTCTGTATCCCTCCTTTTGTTATCTTATTTCTTATCTCATCAAGAGAAGCACCTCTCTCCAGCTCAGTCACCAAATCTGCTCTCGCTTCCTCAAATTCTTTCTGCATAGAAAAATGTCATGGAAATAAGAATCATTCATAAGTAGTGACTACATTAACAGTACTCATTTCAAATACACCGCACAACTAATTGGTCAATTCACAGCAGGAAAATGGTTATGGAAGATGCATTTCATAAACAAACCAGTTAAGAAAAAATGCAATATTTACCAATTGCTCCTCTGGAGAATAATTGGGTTTCCCTGCTTTTTCCCATCTAATATAAGCTTGTATTTGTACAAGGTCATTAGGTATCTTCTCTTTTGTTTCAAAGACAGATGGCTCCTTACTTTCAAGCATATCATTTTTCTTAGTTAACTTGGCTCGGAGGTCCTCGATGGAAGTACCCTTGGCAACTTCCTCCAACAGCTCCATACGTGCAGCTTCATATTCCTCCTACAAATTCAAGAAAAGAAAAAAAATAGTCTCAGCATGATCACAACAGGAAAAAGATGTACGATATCAAAGAGGACTCAGTACTAGTTGATTGAGCAGCTAGCCCATAATGAAAAAGATTACTTACCTTCTCTTGTTCAGGGGTATACATTTGTTTACCCTTTCTTTCCCACCTCAAATATGCTTGGATTTGCACAAGATCTTCAGGAAGGGAGACGCTTGGTATAATCACCTTTTCTTTCATGGGTAACTCGATATGAAAGTTCCGACCATTATTTTTAAACCTGAAAATAGAAAAAAAAAACCGATACAGAGATATAATATTCAAGCAACTAGCTCGTATTAAGTAGTGCAAAGTAAAATGATACTAAAATTAACCAACCATATATTTTGTGCTTCATCAACTATGAGAAACTCTATAGCTTGTATTGCAGGATCCTCAATCTCTATTCTGACATAAGAATCGGAACCAGACTAGAGAAACACAGCAGACAACCAGCCAAAAGATCATTCAGTTGCATTACTTGAAGATTTTCCATCAGATGTCAACCCAACAATTTGTGGGCTTGAGATGCTTACCTTCACAAAAGGAGTTCTAAGTGCTCTATTCTTATACTTTTTTGTTCCATCGGGGTGACGAGATGGAAGCACCCACTTTCTGGAAAATATTGAAAATGATACAGTAAGAGGAATAGAATTTCCAACCAGCTATATTATGAGCAAAGAAAACAAGTATACGCCAGTATTTTAGCACGTGGACTTACTCCTTTCTAGCTTGTATCACACCCCAATGTAGAAACAAAGGACCGGTGCTGTTAGTAATCTGGATATTTACAGACATGAAGGATCCAGCAGTGTGATTGCTGATAAAAACCTGCTCAGGGACATAAAGAATTAAATATGTTCAAGTCTTATGTCATCCTATATGCTAGTTGACATTAGGCATCAGACATAGGTACTGAAGTTGGATTAAACTAATCAAGCCTCGTTTTTATGTCAATAGTCAACAATAAGTTACCTGCAAATCACTATTTCCATCAAGCTTGAATTTTCCAGCAAGTTTCTGCAAGAAAGAAGCTGTTAAACTAAGGAGCAGAAATCAGAAAATAAAGAATTATTCAGATATCTACATCTCTTAGTCCATGGCTTATGTAAAGATTATATTCAGTGGAAAACAAGTAAAAAAGATAAGTTTTTGTTTATCCAACACTCTTGAGAGCTTCCATTACGCAACAAGATCATTTTTGTAAACAACACCATCACCTCAGCACGTAACTCTTGTACCTCCCACCAGGAAAAGTAAATGACCATTTGAATGGAATTTTACCATAGAAAAAACAGAAGCATTAAAGAAAAGCACTTGGTGGCAGAACCAGAAGAGTGCAGGAAATATAAAATCATGATTTGCAGCCGAAGTGAACTTCCCCAGTCCATGTCACAAAACTGTTCCAGGGCATACTTGATGACAAGCTGTTCCCAGACAATGAAGTACAGGACCATCTGTACTGTTATTGCGTTTGGCAAACATGCACACTCCAAGCAAGTATTATCATTCCATCCCTTAAGATTACATAAATACATTCTTGTCATAATTTAAAAATCAAGCGCTCAATTTTTTTGAAGAGGAAATCTGTAACACCAAATATTCAATGCTGCCATACAATCAGATACAGGAAGGGCTCTTAATTGGTTTGCAGGTTTGTTAGCACCAACATTAGACAGAGGACTCCGTTCTTAAAGCTTTAGTACTATGATTATCCTATCCAGCTATAAAAATCTAATGACTATTAAAGAGATGCATAAAAGAAAATGCAATCATTAGCTAACCTCAGATGCTGGATCCGTAGCCAACACAGCGCGAGGAGAAATTGCAACAGGGTGACGCATTCCAAAGGCTACTTTTGATTTTCGCAATTTTAACCTGCTGCCATAAAAGTTCGTCAACAATCCAGACCTGTGTATCCGCGAGGCTGGTTGATTTATAGTCGCAGATTGGAACAAAGAGTTTGCAGGAATTCCAAATGAATTGAGTTTGCTTTGATGCTCAAAAACCCCATGTCGAATCAAATTCTGGTGGAATAAATTATGGCCTATGCTATTACTCATATTCCTCTATACAGTTAGCTCTCAAGAAATCCTGGAATAAGAGCACAAATCTTGATTAAAAAAGATCTAAAACTTGGAATAGAATCAGGAGAAAAAAGAATGATTAAGTATAGCTAACGAAAGTATGGGAATCGTATCAAGATTCAAAAGTCACGAAACAAGTAGAGACAGGTATATGCGGCCTAAATACAAAGCCTATTTGATCCTCGGCTAAGCTTCCAAAATCTGAAGAAATGGAGCTGCAATTTTCAATCAAACAGCTATGTCCAGCTCTATCTTATATGAATCACTGGACAACTAACCTCCACAAAACTGCATTAACATGTACTAAGCAGCCTCAAAAAAAGAAAATATTTAAAAATTCAAATTGTTATAGTCGTAATTTAATCTTTCTCAGAAGAAAAAACACTTGAAAACAGTTAAAATCCAAAAAGAAAAAAAGACGGCAACAAGTAAGCATTCGGATCAGCTACCACTCCCATGCAGATTCAGAACAAGTACGAGCACTCCAAAACAGAGATTGCAAGTAAAGCTCACAACTATAGGCAAATCATGTCAAGAAGAATTGGATTAACTGATGAGCATACCTTCCTATATTGAATTTAACGAGAATATACGATCCGATTCAGAAGTAGAAGAACAACAAGCTAGCGAGAGAAAGAAAGGAGAGTGTTCGGCTAATTTAGAAAGTTCGGGCGGGTCAGTGAGTGAATAGAAATCGAGAGCGGAAAAGTAGGCAACGTAAGTGATTTGGCGAATGATGTCCGCAGGACGCGTGTGGACCCCTGATACGGCCACGTCGCTCAAGTGTCAGAGATCGAAGAGGTTGTCACGTGCGATATGTTGGGGTTCAAGCGTGGGGTCCGTGAGTGTTGGAGGTTCTGATATTTAATACTTTGGCTCTTCAATGCCCCGGGCTTTTCCGGTAAATTACTGTATGGGCACTGTACTCCGGAGATTTTATAGCGCACAATGTGTATATATATATATATATGTCTAAAAATATTTATTCGATAGTTAGAAAAAGATCTTTTGTTCTTAAATGAAATAATATATGGTTAACGAAATTGGTCCAATTATTATTGCAAGATATCCTTGTAAAGGACACGCATTTATAGACAAATCAAGCCAGCTGGCATTGAAAATAACTCATTTGCAATTATAATAAATTGTTAAATTTTAAATATATGATTTACCAGTTATGATGTAGTACAAACTTTGGGTTCAAAAAGCTCGAATAGTGATTAGCATAATATTTTAATAATATAGGACAAGTGCCCATTCCGATGCATGTCTCAAGTTGCGCTAGTTGATGGATGCAAGAACGGTATATATGGGTCCTTTACCTGTTTTTTAAGCTTTCTATCACATATTGCTTTTAAATATCGGCAAGCGGAAGCTATATTCAAAAGGATAGTGACTCCTAAATATCTTGTCTTTTCTCGTTGTGGACCAGTTATTATTATTATTATTATTATTGTTAAACGAACGGTGTGGTTTGAAATCTGGAACTTTTGCAGAGGGCTACGGGACAAACAGAGAAGCTGACGATCTAAGCAAAAGAGTGCCGTTCTCGACGATGACAATAATCGAACCAGAGGGAGTGAACCCTTACCCATCCACGCTAGCCTGTTAGTGTACATGCTTTTACCGGTGCATTACGCGTGATGTATACGGATAGCTATCTCTAGATATTTTGCTTTCGGGTGATTCGATGATCGTGTCGTGGATCAACTAACGTAGAGACAGAAGAAAAATGGGCCCCGGGGGAAAAGAGAATTGTGACACGGTTGTGGAGACGGCGTTGCAATAATTTTTTCTTTTTTTTTAATCAAAGAATTTGTAAGTATCAAGTTGAAAAAGTTAAAAGTAGACAGTGTATAACCGTTGCTTTGCGAATATTTAAAGATGGTCATCAATCAATGCAATTTTTTTGTTGTATTTTTAATAAAATAACCATTTTTATAATTTAAATGTGTGACTTTTTTATCACTACTTTTATTTTTTAAAATATATATTGAATAAAATTTTAATAAGTAATTATTAGGGTGCCTTAACCTAATACAATCCCATTTCGAAACATTTTTTAAAAAGTTTTGTAAAATAAAAAATATTTTAATACAAGACTTCCTACGAACTAGTGTTATTCTTAAAAGCAATCATCAATAACTACAATGTCAAGATCTACGTTTTATTTAAAGCATTAACTATATAAGAAATAAACATGCCTTCAATGTTTGACATAGAATCTTGATGTATCTCTTCATTTTAGACACCACAACTTATTAATATCAACAAATCTTGTGTAAGAGGGATAACTTACAGTAGAAGACCCACTTTTACCACACACCCACGACAACAACAACAAAAAACTCACCATATGTTATAGTTTTAACATGTTTTTTCTTAAGGGGTAGAAGGAGACTAATTGTATCATTTCAAAGATGTAATGAATTATAGTTTAATGGGCTAACATATAGTTATTAGGGTACTACCATGTGCCTAAAATAAAATTAGTAAATTATTAACCATCCCATTATAGTTATAAACATACATTAGGCAATTCGATTAATGGTTGGAAATATGGAATTAATATTGTGATTATATTAGTCCATATATTTTTAATATTCTCCCATTTGGACAATATAATCAAATCACTATACCAATCTTCATCATCCATAGACAATCAAATAAATCATATGCAATATCATATTGACGTGATATATTTACTACATATGATTAGGTCCTAGAGATGTTCAAATACAATAATAACCATTAAAACAACATGCATGCAGTACAACAACTGAGACTAGGCATTTGTCTCTTTTTGTACCTGTCATTTCGTGAAACTACATATATATATATTAATATCAACAAGAAGTGACTGCAAATATCATTATGCATATTTCGTATATACAACTTATAAGCAATTCGCACAAAGTACTAACATGTTCAATAGAAAATAGCAAACTCTCACTAATTTTATCAAGCTAGGCTCCTAACAATCCCATACGGGAGACATGTTCTACAAACACACATATAGGTAAGCTTTTTGTAAGTAAATCTACCAACATGCTAGCTATAGGCCTATACTCAACAATAATGAGGAATTCAACGACTTTTTCTTTAACAAAATAGTACTTTGTATCAATATTCTTTGAGTGAGAAGTACTTCTAGTATTTTTAAAGAAAGCTACAACTGCAAAGTTATCACAATATAATTTCAGTTGACTCGAAATGGAGTCTACTATACCCAATGTTGAAATAAAATTTCACAGCCATATTGCTTGACAAACTGCTCATAACACGCCATATACTTTGCCTTCATTATAAAGAATATTGTGAGTGTTTGTTTGATACTTTTCTACAATACAACTCCTCCAACCATCATAAAGATGTAGTCTGAAGTAGACTTTTTTTTTATCACACACACATCTTG
>JANIJH010000003.1:21013383-21055529 GCA_024520975.1 Erythroxylum areolatum
TCTAGAAATGATGGTGCAGTGTTGCAATAGTTCAAAATTTATTTGAGTCAATGCTTCCACATGAAAGATTTGGAAAAACTGAAATAGTTTTTAATTATTAAAGTGAGACTAAATTCTATTGGTGTATTTCTTTGCCAACGCAAATATGTGTTGGATATCATTTTAGAAATAGGTTTGTTGTGTGCCAAGCCCGCTAGTGTACCCATTGAATAAAACCATTATTTATCTTTAGTGGTAGGGGACATTTTGGATTACCTAATTACGTATCGTCGACTTATTGGACACCTTACTTTTACTCAACTAGAATTTTCATATAATGTGCATGTGTTAGCCTAGTTTATGAATGAACCAAAGTACGAAACTGGGAGGTGGCTTTAAGGGCTGTACGATATCTAAAGTACAACCTCAGACAGGAAATTTTGCTGCAAGTTGTTAGTGATCTTCGTCTTTATGCATATTGTGATGCAGATTAAGCTAGTTATCTTTTAATACGTCCTTCATTAATTGCTTTTTTCCCCCTCTTGATGGTTCTATTATCTTATAGAAGACTAAAAAATAATGCCTTATTTTTCAACTAAAGTTGAGTATTTTTCCATCGCCAAAACTACTTGTGAGTTAAAGTGGCTAAACAGTCTCTTGTTGGCTTTTAGGATAGATCACTTCGTGCCAAGGTAATTGTATTGTGATAATCAGACAGTTTTGTATATTGCTAATTTTCCAGTTTTTTGTAATCGCACAAAAGATATTGAGGTTGATTGTCATTTTGTGTGTGATAAGATTCAATCCAATAACATCCTGCCTATTTATGTTCTAGGAGACATTCTAACTAAAGCATTGGGGAAATGACAATTTGATCATTTTCTTCGAAAGTTGGGAGTTCTTAAGTTACATGCTTGAAGTGGGTATTGGAGATTCGTGATGTATATTGTAGATATTATCTTTTTATATTTTTTATTATTTCTTATTTAATATTTCATCTTGTAAGGGTGAAAGGAATTGTATATATAAACGGACAATAAAAGGGCATAACAAATTTTTTCCAAAATTAATCTAACTTTACACATTTAATTAAAAATTTATCAAATTATATTTAAAATTTTCAATATCAAAATTAATTAAAAAAATTCATATAAATTTTATCATGTGTTTAGCAATTAATTATATTGTATAATAATTTGCAATATGTTTGAAAAATGACGTCCTTTATCCTAAAATTCATAACAACTCACGGTATGTGAAGAAAGAGTACAACACGAGAACTTTTTTAGTAATCCTTGCATGTTTGACAAATAAAAAGGTCTAAAGCTTAACTCAAAAGTAAACATTCCGCGTGTACTTCCTAAATCTTGCAATTACAAATAAAAAGGTCTAAGCGTAACTCAAAAGCAAACATTCCGCGTGTACTTCCTGAATCCTGCAATAAACTGACTTTCCAGCTCATTTATTGTGCCAAAATCTTTTAAACTCTTGGAAAAGACAATAGAATTGTTATTTACACATCACACACAGGACAAGCCTCCCCAAGGCCAACTTGCTCCTGTCCTTACTCATTACCAATACAGCAGATAAGGACCAGTGCCTAATAACAATTCTTTAATTATTGAGCCCCTGTGACTGTGATAATTAACTAAGATAAAATGTTAATGAAAATATAAGAGTTAAATAGGATTGAAGGAAAGGACGGGTTAGTACTTACTGCTTGCGTAATCCAAATCACCTTACCGTAACTTCTTGATGATAAGAAACACAATGTGTCTGTCTCTCTCTGTCCAATATTTTAAAGGAAATGCAGACGGGAGTCAACGGTCGCGCCGACAACGTAGTTATTTGGTTCAAAATCCAGATATGAACTCGAGTCAGCTTCACGATCAAATCTTTAACGCCCCTGTTCCTGTGCAGACTTGTGTTCCCTTTCCGTTTCAGGCTTTTAAAAGTACAGCACGGGTCATTCACGCGTTTATATGTCACTTCGTTGAAACTCATCCTTCGTTGTCATTACCCTCGTTGCGCATCTCTCTGTTTATGGTTTTTTCATCTTCTGTTTTTTCTGAAAGCCCTTGGCTTCAATTTTTCTTGTTTGGTTAGCAAAATGAACCCTTTTTACCTCCCAAGATGCTTTCTTCTCTCTCTGCTCTCTTTCCTCTGTTTCTTCGTTAGTTCCGGTGTTTCTGATCCAAGAGCAACTCAAGCTGGTCTAGTATGCACGAACAGAACAGCAACAGCGACTCTGAGGCAAAGTTTTGTAGCAAACTTTGTGGCAGCTCTTGATACGCTTACTCCAGAGATTCTGAGACAAAGATATGCGACCGTGATCAATGGAACAGGTAACATTACAGTGTATGCATTTGGGGAGTGCATGAAAGATCTTGATGGAACAGACTGTAATCTATGTTTTGCTCAGTGCAAGACACAGATTTTAAGGTGTCTTCCTTTCCAATTAGGCACTCGTGGGGGCAGGTTATTCTACGATGGTTGTTATCTGAGGTACGATGATTATAACTTTTTTAAAGAGTCATTGACTCCCCAAGACAGGACGGTGTGCGCAGCTGGGGACTTTAGCGGTGGTAATAAGACTGTTTTCGGTGCTAACGCCGTTGAGTTGGTGAGAAACTTGAGTGCTCTTGCTCCAAATAATGACGGCTTCTACGTGGGCTCTTTGACTAGGGGGAATATTACGGTTTATGGGTTGGCTCAATGTTGGGAAGTCATTAATGGAAGTGCCTGTGGGAATTGTTTGGAGAATGCTGTAGCTAATATTAGTTCATGTAGTCCCAAAGAAGAAGGAAGGGCTTTGAATGCTGGTTGCTACTTGAGGTACTCCAATGTAAAGTTTTATAATAATACGACATCTGCAACTGGGAGTAATGGAGGTAAATTCTGATCATTTCTTTGTGCTTCTTATTCCTATCATGATATTTATTTGTTACATTTTATATATATGGAGCATTTATTCTTGGAACAATGGTCCTTTTGTTCATTGGGAACATCGTATTTGAGGGTTATACATGTTGCTTTTCAGATTATCAATCTTAGTTTGGCAATTCAAAAGCTTTAGTGCTATTGAAGTCTTAGGTTTGTGAGTTGGGTTATCTCAGTCCTTCCATAAAAAAATTGTATTCATCTTACACAGGAATATTGACCCATCATAGCAGAACCTAAAGCAACTGTTTTAAGTCCTGTATTGCTCATAGTTTTATGCATTGATATCTTATGGAATTGCAGGAAGTAGCCATTTGGGGGTTATTTTAGCTATTACTTCTTCAGCTTTAGCTGTCACACTTATTGTTTCAGCAACTATTTTCCTACTGAAGAAAAGAAATGCAAGAAAGAGAAGAGGTAAGGAGATTTCAAGGCTAAAATAAGTTGGAATTTGTGTTTGGTTTGCAGCATTTGGCGTCAAAATTCACTTATTGTCCTTCATCTGGTGTTTTCCTCAGAAAGGAAGGAACTTGGAGCTCTATCTCCCATCATTAACAAGTCCAAGCTCAATTTCTGCTATGAATCACTTGAAAAGGCTACAAATTACTTCCATGATTCTAATAAGTTGGGACAAGGAGGATCCGGTTCTGTTTACAAAGTAAATTTCTCATTTTGGTTTTTCAACAGATAATCAACTTGTTTTTCATGGATTAACTCGGGTTCCTTTTTCTCTTTTGTTGATCAAGCAGGGAATCTTGACTGATGGGAGATCTGTCGCTATAAAGAGGCTTTTATTCAATACAAGGCAATGGGTGGATCACTTCTTTAATGAAGTGAATTTGATAAGTGGCATTGAACACAAGAATCTTGTGAAGTTGTTGGGGTGCAGCATTACAGGACCAGAAAGCCTTCTTGTTTATGAATACGTGCCAAATCAGAGCCTTCATGATTACCTTTTTGGTTCTTATCTGATATCTGAACTTTGAATTGAATCTCTATTCTAATCTGCAAAGGTTGATATTAATATGTCTGTATGAATGTGATGCAGTTAGAAAGGATGTTAAGCCTCTTACATGGGAGATGAGGTATAAAATCATATTGGGCACAGCTGAGGGCTTGGCGTATCTGCATGAGGAATCAGAGTTGAGAATTATTCATAGAGACATAAAGTTGAGCAATATTCTGCTTGATGAGGACTTCACAGCGAAGATTGCTGATTTTGGACTTGCTAGATTATTTCCAGAAGATAAGACTCATATCAGCACTGCAATTGCCGGGACATTGTAAGTGATCCAATCTATGCTGGATGCATGATTCCTGCTTTCTGCCATATCTGGTTAATGAGCAATTGCTTAACTTTGCCTTCTTTAGAGGTTACATGGCTCCAGAGTATGTCATTCGCGGAAAACTGAGTGAAAAAGCCGATGTCTATAGTTTTGGAGTTATGGTGATTGAAGTTATAAGTGGAAAGAGGGGCAATGCATTCTCTAGAAGTTCATGCTCTATCATACAAAAGGTGATCCTTCTCACTTATGGCATTTGACATTGTCAATATTAATCTCTTGCTTCAAAAAGATTTTCTCTTCTTTGAACAGGTTTGGAGTTTGTTTGGAACTGGCAGATTATGTGAAGCTGTTGATCCGGTATTAGAGGGTAACTTTCCTGAAGAGGAAGTGCCTAGGTTGTTTCAAATAGGCCTACTTTGTACACAAGCTTCTGCGGACTTGCGGCCACCAATGTCACTTGTTGTCCGAATGCTAACCAACAACCATGAAATTCTTAATCCAACACAACCACCATTTCTGAATCCTACTACTGCAGAAATTAACCTGCTCAGGGAACCATCTGATTCCTATCCACAACCTGAGTCTTACACCCAATCTTCGGGGAATAGTGCCACGCAGAGCTTACTCGAACCTAGATGAATTTTTGGCGGAGAGTTGCATTCTATGTTTAACTTGAGGTCTTGAGCTGCGCTTGACTTGCAAGGAATTTCATCTTCTTCTGCTCATGCATTTCACTCTCAGTTGAAAATCAGCCACTCCGCTTTTGAAGTCATTGAGCGAGCAGTTCGTGATGGTCCCTGATGACCGCGTACGAGATGAATAAGGACATTCGGCTTAACAATTTGCTGATCTCGTAACACCACTCACTATTCTTAGCACCTGTCACGTTGAGTTTAGGTTGTAAATTGCAGGTTAGGCCACTTTATGTGCTTTACTGTAGAAAACTAAAAATTGGACTATTACTCGAGGAGATAGTTCTTGCTTCCCTCACTCCGCTGTACTTTTAGTCATTATAAACCTGTAAAGACTCGATCCTGAATCGATAGCTTGTACTCTTCCTTCACCGGTACAAAAGCTTTTAACCAAGTTAGTAGAACGTTACTCTATATATAGTAGTTTAAAATTTGGGGTAAAAGTTTTATCTCCTATAAGAGATCTACCCGAATCAAGCGAATATTAGTCTAAGAATAGATGACTTAAAGGTATCTTCTTATAGTTGAGATCCTCCTAAAACATCTCATAGGAAAAAAACAAAAAAAAGACATAAAGAATAGTGGTTAGCTGCATATGCAACATCTTTCATAGGAAAAAAAAAAAAAAGACATAAAAGAATAGTAGTTAGTTGCATATACGACATCTTTTCAGCAACAACTCACTTTTAAAACAATTAAATGACATCCAGAAACTAACTGGTAATGACTACTCATCAACAAATCCTTAAATGTCAAAGCATGATTTTAAAAGCCATGTTTCCACCAGTTCGATCCAGAGCGTACATACATACTTTTGCTCCAAAGTCAAAAATGTTAGGTTGGCTTTTTGTATCCATCTCTGGGTAGATGAAAATAAAATCAGTCTTCTAGAACACCGTAACATCACATTAATCAATATCCTCATTTTATGGCCTTAAAATTACCATTCATGTCGGTATTAATGTTTGTTTATGTCCTTAAGAAAAGGATTAGCTGACCCTGCAAATAAGAAAAGCCAACTTGGAGTGTCATCATTGGTGATTATGCGATTTAAGTCAATAAGATTGCTATATTTCTATAAAATCATATAATATATTAAGACAAAGCAGTCGTCTTATAAACAAAAAGATCGTTGGTAGGTACATAAATTACATGCTAATATGAGTGCCAGTTTATGTGATCTTACCTGCGATCGGTCAGTCATGTCTTAGTCCTATTTAAGTATCTTGTGAAGATCATAAAATAAATCTACAAATTGGATATTCGTTTAATTCAATCCTTAAGTTATAAATTATTGAGTAGATGAGAAATTCAAATGTGTTAAAAATAACAACACTAATTCAGTAAAAACTTTTTTTGAAAATACGTTGCTAAGAAAGATCCAATAGTATGTAATATTACTCTTAACTAACATATATGTTTCGAGCATGTTAAAAGTACATAATGAATATAAACAGGACTTCTTAAGCATATAATTAGTCCTTATAAACACTTGATTAATGGGGCATGTTCCCATTAATCTCATAACTCTGTTAAATAAGGTAAGCAGAACCCCTATAAGTTGTATTTAAGAATTGTATTTTTTTTATTTTTACTTTCAGTCATTCAACTTAACAATATTTTTTATTTTGACATAGATTTTTGTTAATACTAATATTAGAAAATTTTAAAGATGAACCTAAAAATTTTGATAATTGACGAATTGAAATAGAAATATCATTAAATTAAAAGATTAAAAATATAAATTGTTTATATTTGGAAAACAACCAAATTTCTGTGTCTAGCTAAATAGATAATGTATTAAATTCCGAGAGTTATCTTCTTTAGTTATTACGAGTTGAAGCGGCTGCTGATATAATTAGAGTAAAACGTCTGACACTTTTTCTTTCTTCAAAAGAGGAGGCCATCAGTGCTCTATTCAAAGGCTCAAAATATGATAATTCAAACTTCAAAGGCTCTCTAGAAATAGAGTCAACAGTGTAATTATTGCTCTACTTATAAATGAAACTGCAATGAATGATTAAATGGAATTAGAAAGGCCAAGCTGAATTGCTGATAAATAGAACAGCACAAAAAGGTTCAACTTTTGCAGTTAACTTAAGAGCTGCATTTTTTTGTTTTTTCTGTCCACTGGGACTCAGTAGCCAATAAAGAATTGTAATGTGGTCTTTGAGCTGACTTTGGCTCCTCTGAAGTATTGGTGTTTCTGGTTGAATTTTACAGATAAACCAAAGCTTCGCACTAGCCTGTCCCCACTTTGACTTCTGTTACATCGCTTACGCGCGTTTCACAGTATAACGCTTTCGCCTTCCTTAATAATGTACCAGAATGGAAACACGTAGTTGGTCTTGCACAGACTCAGCTTCAAGAATTTCAGCTGCCCAATGCGGTGAATGAAGGTACGAACTTTGATCTAATCTGATACGCTACAAGTTCTCATCTTTCTTCTCCATACTTTGTATTTAGGAAATCAAAGATCTTCAAAAGTGTCAGTTTTTGATTCCTTATTTGAACAAGGGTTGCTTTTAGTCTAAGTGCTAGTCATGGATTCCCTATAACGAATCGGGAGGGTATTTGTCTATGGTGAAAGAGAACAAGAAGAAAAGAGCATCTCTGTTTGGTCTGGTAAATTCCATTTGTTGAAGTTTCCTGTTTTCTGCTTTATCAAGTCTGCTTCAGCTTGAAGAAATAGCCCTTTGATACTGCTAACATGGATACTAATAAAGGACTGATCCCGTTCTTCACAATTTGACCTTCGATGTTATTTATGTTAGCTCATGAAAGAACATGTAAATAACTACATATTGACAATTTTTGTTGCACAAACGTTTGTGTATTGGTACGAGAGGATTCGTACTTTGGGGTGAAATCAACATAATTTCAAGGATTATATACTTTTTAGTTATCTTCGTCGTTTTCCCAATTTTGCTGTAATGGGATTGATACATGGGTATGATGCCATGAGGACAGCTGGCTATCGGTGGTGGTGACGACGGGACCCATTATCAAGTCGATTACTAATGGATCGGTTTATGTGGAAGCATTCAAATGAAAGATAACAATTATCCTGTTCCCGATGGTCCCAAAAACCTTGCCGTTCTTTGCTTTCTGTGTCCGTCCATTTATTGGCTCGTTTAAATGATGCAGCCCACCTTTCTATTGGGGTTGACTGAGATAACTCCTTTAGCTGTGCGTCTTTTTCTTCCCTTTTCATGGATGAGAACTTGTGAACCTGGTTGTCATATTTGGTACAGATAAGACTAGGGCAAGAGGTTGTCAGGGCTATATTTTCCTGAGACTCATAGTCTAGAAACAATCGACCTGTAAACTTCGTTAATAAATGTGAAAGCAGGAAACTTCACTAAAACCTACCCCTTTGACTTGAGCTTTGGACAGAGAGCATCTCCATCTACCTGTAAGGTGGTGCAGAAGATGCAAGTGAACAATTTCCCTTTTAACTTTGTGAATCGGTGCCAAGAAAAGCTTCTTGGCTCGGCCACTACAGGAGCTATGCAATAAACCAAATTGTTTATTTATTTGGAATGACTTCGCCTTTTGATTTCTTGCTCGATAATTCCCACTCCTTTCGCTTGTTTCTTTTTTGGTTTACCCTTACTCCTGAAGATCTATTACTTTCGGCTGCAATCCTTTACTGTTACCAAGCACCATCTTGTTTGACTGGTTTTTCTCTTGAACAGAGGAGCTTTCTTCATAATTAAGCCAATTCAGTTTCGGCCAAAGATGAGAAAGCACGTAACTTTAGTGCACTTTCAATGTATCTTATTCTGCCTTGGAGGGTTCCTATTGTTACGTGAAGGAGTGGTGGGAGATCCCAGAGCCCAAACTGTCAAAATTACGTGTGGGCGACAACTTGAGCACAACTCAACTATCTTTGTGCCAAACTTTGTCGCTACAATGGAGAACATCAGTGAACAGATGCGTTCTTCAGGTTTTGGAGTAGCTCTTACGGGTTCAGGACCTGACCAAAACTATGGCCTCGCCCAATGTTATGGTGACCTCTCTTTGCTTGACTGTGTGTTATGCTACGCTGAGGCACGTACTATTCTACCACAGTGCTATCCTTTCAATAGTGGTCGCATCTTTCTTGACGGTTGCTTCATGAGATCAGAAAATTACAGCTTCTTTGAGGAGTACAAGGGACCTGACGACAAGGCTGTTTGTGGAAATGCAACTCAGAAGACCTCAACATTTCAAGAATCAGCTCGTCAGGCTGTGTCGCTAGCAGTCGCAAGTGCTCCAAATAATAAAGGCTATGCCCGAGCTCAGGTGCCAGTTTCAGGGACTAATGAGTCAGCTCATGTTCTAGCTCAATGCTGGAGAACACTGAATGCAAGTTCTTGCACAGCATGCTTAAAGAACGCATCTTCATCTATACTGGGGTGTTTGCCGTGGTCAGAGGGCAGAGCACTTAATACTGGGTGCTTTATGAGGTACTCGGATAGAGATTTTCTCAACAAAGAACAAAGCAGTGGAAGTTCAAGAGGTGATAAATTGTTCTTTCTAAGATTGCAGTATCAGCTGATTGTTAATTCAGTTTCAGGCCATTGATCTCTTATCAAGCATGAACTGAGTGTGGGTTTTGATTAATAAATGCAGGTACTGTGATTGTAATAGTTGTTTCAGTTGTCAGCTCTCTAGTGGTTATAGCAGTCGGTTCAGCTATAGGAGTTTATGTATGGAAACACAGATATATTCAGAAGAAAAGGAAAGGTAAATGCATTTCAATTTACATCCAATGCTGGCTTCTGCAAATCTCCAACTTAGCCCAGGCACATGTGAAATCAGTATGCAGGCAATATGTGTTCTATTAGAATCTTGGGATTACTTATATTATTGATCTTTCAGGTTCAAATGACGCAGAAAAGTTGGTGAAGATCCTGTATGACAGTAGCTTGAATTTCAAGTACTCAACTCTTGAGAAAGCTACAGGATCATTCGACGATGCCAACAAGCTTGGACAAGGAGGGTTTGGATCAGTGTACAAGGTAGTTCTTTTTTTCCCCCCTTTTCACTGTTTATCGTCAAAATTAATATCCTTTCTTTCTTCTTTGTCTCAATCTCAGGGTGTTTTACCTGATGGAAGAGAGATAGCTGTGAAGAGGCTTTTCTTTAACAACAGACACAGAGCAGCAGATTTCTACAATGAAGTTAACATGATTAGTAGCGTGGAACACAAAAACCTGGTCAGGTTATTGGGGTGCAGTTGTTCGGGGCCTGAAAGCCTTCTCGTCTATGAATTCCTGCCTAACAAGAGTCTTGACCGTTACATCTTTGGTACTAACACATTAATCCTTAGGTTTGAGTTTTACAATATTTGTTGTCTACAGTTTTCAGAACAGGCCACACTGCCTCTGATAAATCAAATTAGCTGTGGAAAAGCTCTGACACGAGCTTAAATGTTACAGACCAGATCAAAGGCAAAGCATTAACATGGGACAGGAGATTTGAGATTATTGTTGGAACAGCAGAGGGTTTAGCATACCTTCACGAGAACTCCAAAATCAGGATCATTCATAGAGATATAAAGGCCAGTAATATCTTGTTGGATTCAAGGCTTCGTGCTAAAATTGCCGATTTTGGTTTAGCTAGGTCTTTCCAGGAAGATAAGAGTCATATCAGCACGGCCATAGCAGGAACTTTGTAAGTTACTATCATTAACATCATCATAACCGAACAAGCACTGGACAATTTTAAGTTCAATAACTATTAACCAATGTACTTATAATAGATCTCATTTTGGTAAATCTACAGAGGGTATATGGCTCCAGAGTACCTAGCTCATGGGCAATTAACAGAAAAAGCAGATGTCTACAGCTTTGGCGTTCTTATATTAGAGATTGTTACAGGAAGGCAGAACAATAAGAGCAAAAGTTCAGATTACACCGACAGCTTAGTCATTTTGGTAAGTTATGGATCTCGTGTTCCCTGACAAATCCTGATCTTATTCAAGGTAATTACTTTAATGAAAAGTAATAAGATATATAACGAAACCTCATTGGTATCTCCTTCCTCTTGAAATCAGACCTGGAAGAAATTTCAAGCTAGGACAATCGAAGAGCTCTTTGACCCAAATCTAATGTTGCATGACCATCATAACAGCAATGTAAAGAGCGATATTTTGAGAGTACTGCATGTAGGGCTTCTATGCACCCAGGAGAGTCCATCCCTGCGACCAACAATGTCAAAGGCGCTACAGATGCTAGTGACAGAGGAACTCCTCCCTGCACCTGCGAATCCCCCTTTCATGGATGAATCAACCTTGGAACTCGGTGACACCTGCGAGGATGTCTCATATCCACTCAATGTTGGTCCTCCATCATCTGTTGCAACGGTCAGCTATAGTTCCTTCCGCCCCAGGTGACCTTCAAATGGGAAGATATTCTTTGGAGGCAAAATATGCTCAAAATTAACATATGGCGAGGAAGGCCAATAATCTCAGATTATAAATTATAATATAGCCTCGCTATAGCTTGCACTTCCATGCATTTGCAGGTATAACATGGGCGTGTAAGCAGTTGTGAATGGTGTACCATCTCTGGTAATTGGCATCGGTATGACATTTTGTAGATAAGAAAGAAAGGCTAGTAATGCCAAATTTCTGACTATTAAGATGGCATTAGAGTAAAGATCCATGATAAAATTTTGGTTTGATTGATCAAGAACCCTGTAAAAATCAAGGATTCTGATTATGCAAGTGTTTACAAACTCCAAATACTCGGAGAGAATTCTTTTATGATAACAAAAACTAAATTTTTTATTAATAAGCAAACTTTGCATTTTGTCCTATTTTCGGAGAACTATATAGAACAGGCTTGGCTATCAAATATGCAACGGAAGAATCAGCTAACAATACCATAACATTTCTGATATCTAGCATCTGAGCTAGCAATCAACTCCCAAACATTAAATATTTAACGTCGCAAGAAACCTATTAAAAGATCGCGTGAAATGGGAGTACAAATTCTCTCTAGCGTGTGGCTACTAGGTTGCCCATCAGGCCTCCACTGACCTCATAGTGCTTTGCAGTAGAAAATCCTTCATCCAGTGCAAGTTGCTCTAACTGCTTGCCTGAACCAAGTGTGCATCCAACTGTCACTAGATTAGAAAATGGGGCACCATCCAGTACTAAATTTCGTGCAATCCCAGAATTAATTACGAGGCTCTATCCTCCAATCTTATAATAAGCATCAACTATCACATTTCTAGAAACATTAGAGCCGCTTGCATGATATAAACATGAAAGCATTGAAAGGTTAGCACGAGAAATTTGACACATAACAATCCATCAATAACAGATATGGCTTCTAAGGAATCTAAACAGAAAGAATCTATAAATCTATCACAAACTAGCAGATATAGGCACCAATGTTAAGACGATTCTGATAAGTACCTCTTAATGCATCAAATACAGATATACATACATCTTTTAGGAGGCAGAGCTTTCTTTGGATCAAATTCTTATTTTATACGGCTATGCAAATAAGATCCACCAGATAATGTGTGGTCCCAGACGTTATAAAGGAAAGCAAACCTGTCAAAAATTCTCTAATTGAGCTTTTCAAATATTCATACTCCTTTGCAAGGCCATAGCCAGTGGCCACGGGGACAACAACATGGTCTATCATCCATTCCTAATACCAAGTAACATGGCAAAGATTTGATTTTTGATTAGCAAACAGGTACATAGGGTTGACCTCTATCATTACTAAGATGAACTTTTGCAATTCATGAGATTACATCATGAAAATCTGTATTGTAAGCCAAAGTAAACATTTAACGCCAAACGAAGAAAAGAAGCTGTTCATTTCTTTGAGTACCTGAAATGAAGCAACAAAAGGCGTAGTACTCTTATTGAAGTCGAGAATGGATAGTTTTGCCCCTGCAAATAGCAGGAATGAGAAGTTCTGGTTAGATTACATTTTTTCCAGCAACTGAAGCTAAGAAGAGGAGATAGGACCTGGTTTCAGAACTCGAAACATCTCCTCCATGGCTTTACGCTTATCCAGCACATTTCGTAGCCCATAACCCATGGTAATGGCATCAAAGGAACAATCAGAAAATGGCAACTCAGTTGCATCACCCTCAACCCACCTGTGATCATGGAAGAGAAGACTGGCTTTGTAAAGCAGGTTAAGCATATTGCTATCACCACATGAAGATTAATTAAATGATTCTTCATGAACAAAACTAATCTAAACCAACATGCTTTTACATGGACAACTTATCTAAACCAACATTTATCTGTAAACTTAAATCTTTAACGTTTGCTCTTTCAGTCGTCATCCAAAATGACTAAGAACAAAAGACCATTGCTTATATTCCCGACTGCGTGCCATACAGCAATGCTCACTCGATGTTCTTGTAGCATGCATTCCATCTCAAGCTCTGCCGGGAAGAAGCAATAGACAGTTGCTCCCTTGAAAAATCCAAACCAGTCACCTAGAAATCATTAGAAAATATCATATCAACACTACTTTAAACTCGTAAAAAATTACATAAACATATAAAAGAAGTGGTTTTTTTCCATTTATAGATAGTATAAACCTTTGAAATCAACAACCACAAATTAGCAAATACATCAGCTACAATCACTATTAGCAACAAACAAGTACCAGCGATTGAGCTACTAATTGGGTATCAGTATAGCTAATATCTCATACGGCATACTTCAATTCACAGTACTAATACACACTAACCAACGTCTCTTTTGAACAGAAAATGGAAGAGAGACAGAGAAAATAAAAAGGAAAAGAAACCTTGCCGTTGGAGCCAACTTTCTCGGACAATAGAAATGCTATGTCCCCACTTCCACAACACACATCCAACACGCAATCCCCCATTTTCGCTCTGTGCAAACATTCAACTTCTTAATCAGTGAAGAAAATCTAAAAAAATCAAAAGTAAAAGAACAGAAATTGAAACAAACAAGAGAACATGATTATGTAAAAAGTTAAAAGAACGCATTACCCAGACCAAGATACAGCCATGCGTTTCCATATCCGATGCTGACCCAAGCTAAATAAATCATTCAACTGCACTTTTTATTCGCGAAAATAAAAGGAAGTCAACAGGAAAGGGTCAGAAAGTAAAAAGCTTTTACATTTGGTGAGGAAAATGAGAAATAAATTATTAAATGAGTACGCACGTCATCGTAGACAGGAGCAATGCGGTTAAAGAGCGCCTGACGTTCGGCGGAGCACCGAGGCGGCGGGTTAGGAAACCGCGAAATCGGAGGGCGTAGAGAAGGAAGGCAGAGCTGAAGGGAAGCCATTACCGTTAGTGTGATATGAAAGTTGGGGCAATTGAGCCGAGGACATATGGACCTGTTTCAGTTATCCACAGCTGCGGTTTTTTATTTTCTTTTCCAGCCTTTTACGTGTTCTTTAATGACACCCACACGCTCCTCCTACTCTCGTCTAGTGTTTTGTTTTCTTAAAATACTGTCTATATTTTATTTTTTTTAATTTAAATTATATAGTCTGTTTAGATTTTTTATTAATGAAAATGGATCAATGATTGCCTGATCTCTTTCTTTCTTGCTAATCTAGGTAATGTTTAGAGTAAATAAAAAAGGAAAATTAGAAATTGCTTGTTTGCATTGTAAAGAATAAAGGCGTGAATACATAGTTTTAATAGCTTTTAACTGCAAACTTGCGAGGGAGAATTAAAAGTGGCTGTTGATGAAATGAAGCATTCTATATTAGCAGTTACATATCTCTTCAAGAACTATAACACAAGCAAATAATATTAAGTGACAAGAACAACCATAGTCCATAGTCTAAGACCTGGTTTATTCCAGTGAATCCCCACCACCCT
Source organism: Erythroxylum areolatum (assembly GCA_024520975.1). Taxonomy (NCBI): domain Eukaryota; kingdom Viridiplantae; phylum Streptophyta; class Magnoliopsida; order Malpighiales; family Erythroxylaceae; genus Erythroxylum; species Erythroxylum areolatum. The sequence continues at coordinate 21,028,118 of JANIJH010000003.1, forward strand.
TAGCTTTGTTCTGTTAGCTTCCATTGACATTATTAAAACTCACAAGCACAAATCGTTACTCGTGAAACAAGAGCACCGTATCCAACTAGTAAGAATAGGTTATTTGTCCAAACTACGTAGGCATTTCATTGTTTGTTGAAGAATTGGGAATATACAAGATTGCATATTACACTTAAACTTTCCCCTTTCTTGACTATCTTGAAGTTTTCAATGCCAGTATAGTTTCTAGCAGAAAATACACGACTTCAACCCTCCAAGGCAATTATCTATGAGACATATTGGAGAATGTACATGATACTCTCATACATCTGTAAAGAATTGCCCAGAGAGGCTACCCATCACCGCAAATTGCATGTCCTCCGAGGGTTTCCAGTGGCGCTTCCTTTGATTTATGAACCAATTGTTGATTTGCTTCTGATCCAATCCCGTTGACTCCGCCAATGCTATCTTATCAGCTTCCTGGAAGATAAAAAGACAGGAAAAAGAAACAACTTTGTCCTCACTTAGTATAAGTATGGTGTCAAATCTGATGCCGTTTCAGCATTCAAAGTAGAATCTGTAGATAAAGGGCATTATAGTTTGAGATGGAATGTAAGTAATCCCAGTTCTGTCTTAAAATGTACCCCAAAATGGATCTGTGAATCCAGTGACAAGGAAACAGTTTCATGATTAGGTTCCTAATGCCCCGGTAGATTCAATGAATATACAGATTGTTACAGAAAGTCTGACCAAGAAACATGCTTCGCCTAACCCAAGCCCCAGCCCTCCCCATTAAATAACATATTATATATGGTGACATCTTATGTAGGCGACTAATTAAGAAATGTGAGTCGACAGTAAACCAAGTAATCCTAACAGTTCAAGAGTAGTGGTGAAGCTAGATTCAGTGCTTGGTCCCTGGGCACAAAATGTAGAAAGAAAGGGAGGTACGTACAGTTGGATATGGCCATTTATAGTGAACATTCCACCATTCGAGAAGGGTTTGCCTAGCATCCTTTGGTAGCTTTCCCTTCTTCTTTTTCTTTGAGAACTCAAGTTTCAGCTTACTAATATGACTTCCAAACTTCTGCAGAAGCTTGTCTTTGAGATCCCGGTCTTCTGCATTTTGTTGACCTTCACGTGCTTCAACTTCACCCCCACTCACTTCTTCATCCGATGACATCGCACCTTCATCTGGTGACATGAGATCACACAAGTAATTAGACTGTTTCTTGAACTTTATGTCGTACTACAAACATTGGCAAACAAGCACAATATTAAAGTCTAAAGCTGTATCAGAAAAAAGTAACATCTGGATATACGCGGAAAAAAACACAAAAGATTGAACCTCTATTGCCGTATCAGAAAAAAAGAAAATATGGTAGCTAAAGAAAAATAAATGTTTTTCAGTTATACTAAATGTGTTTTTGGATTAGTACCAGCACCTATGGATAAAGCTAGGATCAACAGCAGCTTGACTTGGAATTCATTTACTTCTTTGCGACATCAGAAAACTTTAAAATTTTCGCAGATCATAATTGATCATTACAATGAAAACCGACGCTACCTTATAAACCTATGTTTCAAGATCACTTTAAAATCACTTCTTAAATCAAAATCACCCATAATCGGCACTAAATAACCATGTTATTTTAGAGAAAACACATTACCACTTCAATTGCCACAGGCTATCTCAAGATTGTAACATGCCATTTCAGCCAAAGAGGCCATCTCCCCAAATACTACGTATGGTATATTGAAAGGATCAAAGCATTGATATTGGAGCAACGAGGCCATACAAATGATGTGACTCGCTCTTAATCTGTAACCATTTGCTTTAACTATCCGCCAACAACAGAGCTTAGGATCTTCTTTAACCCAAATACTACCTACAACTTCCGCATCAAGTAACCCGGTTGCCAACCCAATAATTCAAAAAAGTGATGCCAGAATCCACAATAGTAACACGGCAGTTGAGTTCGGATGATCACATGAGATGCAGCTGAATATTAAAGCCGCCACTCCTATCCGTTAAACAAGAACTCCAAATGAAGTTTAATCGACGCCTGAATTCAGTAATTATGCTTAAGTAAATCCATCACGGAACAAACAAAGGAGAAAAGCTCGGGTTAAAACCAAGAGAGAGGAACCCACTAACAGTCTCTGACAAACAATTAGACCGAGGCCTGACCGACATAGAAAAGGAGTGCACACCTCACGGACAATGGCTGTGTTTGGTTATGTCGTTTGTCAGACAAAAGTACCTCAGTGGAAAAGATGGCGTGCATGTACAGAAAGAGAGAGAGAGTTGCATGAAAAAGATTTAAATGAAAATGTTAAATAAATGATTAAGATTAGAATTTAGAAAGTCATAGAAGGCCACTCGCCATCCTGTAGACGACAGGCCACAGTCCCCACCAAATCTATTAACTCATCTCCTTAACACGAGATAACTTAATTTAAGTCCACTGTGGCAGGTAGGCCATGATATACTCACTTTGTACTACTCCACTCCGATACTGGTCTCAAGCAGCTCGAATTGACAGAAATAACCCCCATACAGATGCCCAATTTTCTGTCATTCAGTAATACAGAAATCTATCCATCGTTGTCTAGAACATCTCAGCTCTCTCCTCCCCACGCAATACAAGTTAACGGAACCAAGAGTTCGAGGACATCGATTCAAGAATATTTTCACAAAGAACATTAATTTCCGATGGCAACAGACCAAATTGGAGACAAGAACTGAACAATGGAAGATGAGAAATTTTCGACGGAACGAAATCGATGAGCTTTTACGAGAAGTGGGTCAAAGAAAGAAGATAATGTCCACCATAGATTAACACGACCCGCAGCAACTCCAAGTCGGATTTAAGGGACTCAAGACACGTGTGATGCACTATCAACAAAAGCACGAAGACCCACCAACTCCACAAAGAAACAAACAAATGCCCTTGGACATGACAGCCACTAAGCAGTTAGCAGTATCAGCTGCAGTTCTCAGTGTGTAGGGAAAGACTAGAAGAGATGGAATTGAATGATCATCATTCATCAGTGCAAACTCGCTCACCCATTCTCTCTCTCCCCCCGCATAAAGCTGGTGGACTCAGCGAAATCTGCGGAAGTCCCATGTGGAACTCCGACCACCCGCTCTACCCGGGCAAAAAGCGCCATTAAAGTCTCCATTAGACTCGCCCACATTTATCACCAACAACCCCACAATCTATAACCTTTTGTCATGTATTACGCAGAACAAATGCAAGTCTCTCTCTCTTCCATTAATAAACCAAAACACCCAACACTCACCAATCAAAGCTGGTATTCATATAAACGAATACAAGCATGAAATTTCCATGTTCGAAGATAATAAGATCACAGAGCCCCAAGTAATTTTTCGGTACATTTCACCCATCTAAATGTTTTACTCAGATATATACAATCTTGCAGCCAACTTAGGACAGCACATACACCTTATCAATGGGTCAAAAACATGAGAAAAATAACACGTCGTCAGACGTACTAATCATTGCCTTCCTAAGCACTCAAGTCTAAAGATTCAATCTTTTGAGTGCCACTTGAATATTTTCATTTGTTTTGATACGTGCTTTGTCCATAGACCGTTGACTAGAATACTCATATGTTCCGCAAGAACGATGCTATGCAACTCTGGCATGGCTGCTAAGTAAAGTACGTAAAAATGCGAGCTAGGAAGACGAAGGAATTCGGTTTATGTTTCGTTTGATATGGTCAACTGATAAAAGCGGACAAGAAGAGACTCGTAAAACTACACACCAAAGGCAAGCATGCATTATATCAGATATCATAGTACAAACATAGCTTGGTTAAACATGCAGCAAATGTCTAAATATATGCTCAAGCTAAGTAATGACAACAGACGAACTGCCTTCCAAAAGTAGTAAACCAGAAAACCGCAACCAAGAGCATATATGCTATTGGATTACCATGCTGGCATGTCCAAAGAATCTTGCCTTTTCCCTTTTTTTTTGGCAAGTTATTAAATGACCTAGTTGTACAAAAGAAGATCAAGAAGAATCCTCTCAGCAGAAGACATAATAAAGAAACACAAGGCTTGTTAGCAAAGACGATAATATCACTCAAACGGTAGTCTGCACTTCCGAAAAAAAAGATAGAACTTGCCAACCAATAACAACGTGATCAAAAACTAACTTTACCACACACAAATGTTTATGAAGTTGTATTAATGTAGCTACATTATCTTTTACAACTATAAGTAACTATCAAAGATTGAGATTCCATTCCTGCAATGTAAATGCCGAAAACACTGTTGTGTTTTCAGTTTAAAGGTATTTAAATTAGATAACGGAAGTGGTATGGGCAATAGCGAAATGCAATTTGTTAAGCTCTACTACTTTTTGCCAACACAGAAACGACCACTTTGATTATACAGCCTTTCAAGGGATGAGGAAGGCTCAGTAGACTAAATAAGTGGACTTCCAGGTAATAGTACGGTAGAGATGTACTCCATCGAGAACCCTGTAATCCACCTTTTCTAATACTATACTCCTCCAATTGAAGTATCTAACTATGAACATAAATGCAGATCCCAGTGATACTTTTCTATATCCTCACTTTTAAGAAGATGCAGCCATTACGATTTACACGCAATAGCACTTCAAAGACAGAAACCAGTCAGCACTCAGCCAATTCCCAAGGTTCTCCTTTTACATCCCATCATACAGACGCATGGCTCACACGCTATTGGACCATACAATTTACAAAAGCACCAGAATTAGGCATAATTACCATTCATTACTAGGCAGTTAGAACCAGGCAAGCTCTTTTTTTTGGGAAGTAGGTCCCAAGCATGCAAATAAGTAAGTTGTGTCAATAAATGTGTTTATTCTATGCTTAATCGATGTCTGAAATTTCAGCAACAAAATGTGATTTAAGCTAAGTATCTATAAAATAAAATTAAGCATTTCAAATGGAGATTAAGATTAAAATTAGAACAAGGGTAGGAGGTAGAAATCTGGTCGAAGGATGTAAATCTACATAAGATATTGTTAACCGACACATGTTAGTCAGCAAATTTTAACACAATAAATAATTCTCTGATATAAGAACAGGAAGTAGAAAAAGTATAACTTGTAACACTATTTCTCGAACATTATCTTTTAAAGGGATTGAGCCCGAGCCATTCTGAAGGAATATAATCAGAATAAATGAACTTGAAACTAAGGTCTTTTTACATTTATTTCAAATAAGAAAAGAGGGGGGCTCTAAAAATGCAACATATACACTCCAGACTGTCTATCAACCATGCAACCAACGTACTATTAGTCATATGTCTATAAGGAAATGACAGTAACTCCTATGATTAGAATGGTTAATTTACTTCAAAGTACAAGTATTATCTTCACTAAAATAAAGCTTTCATAAGTCATCATTTTTTAATGTAACACAACATATAGCTCTAATTACCATATCTTTTCATTCTTTCACAATCGGACAGATTTGCAATGGCAAGCGCAAGTAAGCCTTTAATTTATCAGCAAGTGTACATCTTCAACATCTTATTACAAATAAGCAGCTTTCACAAATGTGAACGATCAATAGCTTCAGTGTAGTTTGTGGTTTGTAGAAGTTTTATTTCAAAATAATCGGACGTGTCGGGAAAAGTAAAATACGATTTCAAGTGGTTGTGCAAAGCCAAGAGTGACTTCACATGTTTCCTACGAGTCAGTTTCAATCTACACATTATAACAGTACTTGAAAAGACGAATCAAAATGCCAAGTAAGGAAAAAGATCAGCATTAATAGCAAAGAGCAAAAATATAATTTGATTTCCCTAAAAAGTTGATCTTTGGAAAGTCCACCGGATTTAACTATACACAACTTACCAAACCACAAATTACTAAACCGTCTAACTGAACTCTGATGAAACGTCAAATTCAGAATCTGTGGAACAATAAGTTTGGATTTTCAAGCTCACCCCTTTCTGACGCATACAAAAGGAAAATGCACATCAAAGTAAGTTGAGCAAAAACTTACAAGTAAATGAGTTGATCTTCGATCTTTATCAAAAAATGAAAAGAAAAAGCTCCATAACCGTGAGAAGTGTCATCGCAGCAGATCCCGTGACTTTTTTTGACACACCCGTTCTCTTTCATATATATATATATATATTAACAATGGAGAGATGTACTAGTTCCAAGCAAACATTTACAAACTAAGCAATTTTCAGCTTATTCTCCCAAGGAACCGAAATCAGCGAAATGTAAGACGTTGGCGGAACTAAAAAGTAGGTAACAAGAATCTCTTCCCGGGTCTAGGGTTTTATTAGTCAGTTACTCAGTTTGGTTATTTTTGCCCTATATCAATCTTTGGTTGTTATTTGATCATCGTTAACTCTTTCATCAACAAGCACTTTGTTGTAGGAATTAAAAAGAAGGGATCAAAAGCAGTAAATAGCGGGTTAGGACTGGGAAGGAAACCAAGAAACTTGCGAAAAATAGCCTGCCAGTCTTGAGATGATAATGTTTGGGTTATAGGGTATTTCTGTTTCCTAACAACCACTAATCATGTGGCATGCTTAATGCAGTCACAGCGAGGACAAAACCATATGTATGTGCACAAAAGTCAAGTGATGTCAACAAAAAGAAAAAAGAAACATGATCCGATTTTTAACAGATCATTCATGCTAGAGTAAGAGAGAGAAGAGAACAAGACTGACCAGAGAGGGTTCTGATCGAGGCACCTGTGCAAAGATTGCGTAGCTGCATTTCGATCTCGTTCAAGAAGGTGGTGGCTTCGCCGAAAGGCCTCTCGAGATCAGATTTGTACTTCACCAACACATCGCAGTAGGTTTTCTACACGAAAGACAACCGATGTTTTTTTGGGATCAGGAGACTACATCGAAGATACAAAATCCAAATACACGCTCTCCTTTAATTACCATGAACTCGTCGAGCTCTGGATCGGCTCCGAAGCACGAGGATGCAGCTTCTCGCTTGAACAGGTCATTTCCTTGCCTGATTTCATCCAGCAAACACGATATTTCCGGCGGCGCTCCAACCTTAATGAAAAAACGAAACGATGAGAGAAAAATCTTCTAGGTTAATAAACAATAACTTAAAAGTCGAATTGGGAAAAAAGAAAAGAAATAACTAACTACAGCTAAGAAGCCAAATGTGAATTTCAGGAAATTTTTCTCTTCGTAAAAGTATTAACAAGCAATCTAAAGTTATTAGCGGAGCGAAACGTTGCTACACCACTCTGGCGGTATCGTCAAAGCCAAGACGCAGTTCGTTGAAAAACATTTTTCTTTCTGAAGAAAATTCCAAGGGATAAGAGAAAATCACGCTGTTGGAAGAAGAAAATTAAGAGCAAATACTTGTGATAGTGTAATATGTTTATGAAGATGCAAGCAAATGATGGTCAATAGCCATTAGCGCGTAGTTTAATTTCGGTTCCGTCCTTTAAGCTTCTGTTTACTTGACCGCCAAACAGCTGGTACAGTAACACCGAAATAATTATGTCAAGTTTATGAGGTCAAACACAACACACGAGAACCACACAACCCGAAGCTTTGCTTTCCACTCCTTGCCTTCTTTAGCACAACCGAAGAGAGTCAGAGAGAGATATAGATAATTATATATACAGTGGAGAGGTTTCTTAAGGCAGTTTTCACCTTCTGGCAATCGATATAGGCGTCGAGCAAACGAGGATAGCCAGGATGCGAAGCAATTTTAGCTTTGATCAACGAAGAGGACACATCTTCTGGAATCTCCGGCGGCGTGATATCAGAAGGCTCCCCCGCCTCGGAAATCAGGTCGACGTCGGATCCGAAGATCGAATACCGATGATCCGACGGCGAGAGGAAGCACTGATATTCGGACGGCAGAATCAGGCTCTGAGGCGACATCAAAGGTTTGTCGGAGAAATCTGCCGACGAGTGTAGGCCGCCAAACAGCCCATCCATAAATGGAGCTTCTCAAACAAATGATTGGTGAGATTATGATTATGATCAGAGAGAAACAAAAACAAAAAAAAGGCAGAATAATCTTTTAGGTTTGATTTTCTCTTTCTCGCGATTTGCTCTCTTCTTTTTCGTTTTTGTTTTAACAGGAGAGAGTTGGGTTGAATTTGCTGGAATTGGAGACGCCGAGAGGGAGTGCTAGTGCGAGGGCGAGTGCTCTTGGAGAGTGTGTTTTTTTGGTTTACGAACAAAAGACAGCGAGGAAAAAAGAGTTGCAGTTTTTGTTGCCTCTTTTTCAATTTAATTAATTACACTACACCTACAGTGATGAACATATATATATATATATATATATATTCCAATTAGAATTGAGATATCTATAATAACTATCGACTTGGTTCCTGCCAAAACTTTGCAAAATACGTAAATTAGGAATTCAATTCTTAATTATTGCATGGCTTATTACTAATGACAGATTCATGCATGAAAACACTAAATCTTATGCGCTTGTGGAATTTCGTAATAATTCTAAACTTTTTCTCTTTAATTACGTATATATTTATACTTTACCATTTGCTCATTTCCTTATTTTTGTTTTCGTACAACCTAATTTCAAAGCTGTAATGTAGACAGCATCAAAACACTCAAGTGGCATAAGATTATAGGACCTTGAATATTTGGTGCCACTTTTATGTTTCTTATACGTAATAGCATCATCATGCCTAGAAGCCTCTTAGTAGATGCTTGAAAGTTGGCTTCCAAGTTCCAAGCCCTCCTGGATTTGTATCTGACTTTATTTAAATTCTTATTTATATATTTTAAAACAAGAATTACAAATTTACTCATAAGTATCACGTTTTAAAATTATCAATTTGTACGAGATAAGATCTAATTCATAGAAAGAAAAATTAAAACTAGAACTTAATATTAAAAGTTTCTTAAATACTCATAAACATGAGTTTTATCAGTATTAGATTTCAAGAATCGACAAAGTATCAATCAAGAGAAGCATAAAAATTAGCCTCTTATAATGAATTCCAGGGGGCAAGAAGCCACTTTTGTTACGATTGATTGTGATGCTCGAAAAAGAGAAACCAGATAATGCAACTTGCAAGAAAATAAAACATCCTTCACTGCTCTTTTTTCTTGCTAAATAAATAAAGGCAATTTAAACGTTACAGACCAACCACAATAGACTGCCACTTGCCAAAAAAAGGCATACCCCAAATTGGTAAGATTAAGTTACTCTTTTTCGTTTTAAGAGCCAAAACTTGGTTAAACATGGTAATTAGACACCATAATTAACTTGTTTTTTCTTTTTTCTATGGATGCCTTACAGCCTTAGAGATAGAGAATATAACGGGGACAAAGATACTTTACGCAAATTATTAAATTCTTAAAATTGAGGCACATCATTTTTTTATTGACCCCACATTACCCATCTAAAAGCTTGTTATTTATGTCTCATTTTAATTCCTCTCCATAAATTAAGAAGACAAAGACATCACTCCACAAGCTTGCTTAATTAGTATATAAGATTTCATTTTTAAACACTTTCAAACAAATTCAATCTTTTAAGCATGATCTCTTATTCTTAAAGTTGCAATTTATTTTTTAAAATAAAAATTCTAAAACTTACTTCTGAACCATGGCCGACACGATTCTTTCTCCATATTCATCAATTAATAAGGAGAGTACACTAAACTACTCTGAGATCTAAAGCATAGATCTAAGGGCCAAAAAAGACATCAACCCAATATTCTCACCTCTCCACCGTTGATCTTGAGATAAAGTACTTGCCTGTGGAGCCACAGGTTGGATTGTGGCAGCCCATGAATTATCAAAGACTAGCTAGGATTGGTGAACAAGTTCACCTGCGGAGCTGCTAATTATAGGTTGGTTTTTCTGCAAGATGCCATAAGTGGAGGCTCCATTTTAAGGATGGCCCAAGTTGGATGAAGGGATGGATCACTTATTACACGATCAATATCCATATAGATAGCTACAACTAATAATAATAACCAAGTCCAAGACTCAATTACCGCTTATTATATAATAGGTCCATTTTTTAGACATGGGATTATATACAATTCTCAACGAATTCTACTTTATGGTATCAATTGTAGTTTTTAGTTGGTCATCTTAGAATTAACGAAATATTTTATATATTTGACAATTTAATATCATAATTTTGTTTTTATCTAAAAATATAAATTTAACCTTAAATTAAATTTTAGTTACAGGTAATCTCTTAATTCTTTTATTAAATGGATATTAGTTTTTTCAATTAACTTAAACTTTTGAAAATCAAATAAAGTCAATAATAAAAATTGTGAATTTATTTTAAAAAAAGAACAAAATGCATATAAAGTGAAGTTCTTCTATGTTGTTTTATTATGATTCAACTCATTAATTAATAAATTTCTCAAAATGGACCAAAAGGAGCTTATTGTTTCATCATAATGGTGCAAGGACTGAGGAAGGGAGGTGCGGGCCACGGTGTCCTTGCGGTGGCAGAGGGGCGGCTCTTCCTTGCACGCAACTGGTGGAGAAGCAGTGATTGATTTGATTGATTGATTGACCTTTCAAATTTTTTACTTTCTCAAATTATAACAGCATGTTATGTTATATGGATCTTATTCTTCTAGCAAACAATCACCACCCTCCCCTGACCCAGCCCCCTCGAGTTGAGTTTCCCACAACATCCTTGAGTGTTCCCATTTTCTAGGCTTTTGTTGCCTTTTAGTCCGTTGTTCATTACACTGTCTTCTATAGATGATTCGCCAAGGATAAGGTAGGAGTGATTCTAAGTTTCATTAAAAATTATTCATTTTCATAAATCAAATTATCATTAAGTCTCAATTGGCTTAACAAGCGTTATCAATTTAGTTACCACAACCCAAGTTTAAAATCATCCTTTTTTTATGCTAGGTTAAAACAAATTCACATTTCTATATATAGTTCCTTCCTAGGCTTAGGAAAAAGATTGGTTGGAAAATGTAATATTAACTAATAAAAGTGAAACTGAAAAAGCTGAAAATGGAAAAGGCATTACCAGCCATGGAACTTTTCTCGTAAAGAGTGAAGGGCACAGCTCCCACTCGTAGCTTTGGATCTTGGTCAAAACTGGCATTTAGAGCTTCTTAAGCCACATGAGTGTCATTGAATTGGGTGGACATGAAGTGATATAAGTTGGTGGGGTTTGTGCCTAACTCATAAAAATGACAGAAAGGCAAGTATCTGGGGCTTGGCTAGCTGGTTTCAGGTCGTTTATGGATATTGAAATTCTGTGTAGTTTGTGTACATATATATATATACACACGAGATTCTTGAGAGAGTATTCTGAGCTTTTGGTCATTTACAAGAGTCCTTACACTTCATAGATTACTTTTTGAACAATAAATTAAATTAATAATTTATCAATTGATAAAAGCGAGTCCCCTCCGCCAACTCCTGAGATTTTGCCAACTGCCAAGAGCATAATCTTTTTGGAGAGAGTAAAGCTCCCATGTGTATATTTTTTTATTACTACTTCCGTCCAACGCAAGGCCCTGTCAAAATGTCAATGCCAAACTTCTGTTCAGGACTATTCCTTTCGTTACCCTGAAAATACTTTTACTCCCGACTTCCAGTCACGGTAGAAATCTGGATTTTAGATCTTCTATTTAATATTATGGTGTTTTATTATGTCCAATAAATCTCAGTCATTTATTTATATGGATCTCATATAAATCTTGCGTGGGTCCCACAAAATAAATGACTGAGATTTCATAAGACAGAATAAGACAAAGTAATATTAAACAAATGATCTTGTCTCAGAAATCTAGGTCTGTTTCCGGTTACCATATTAATTGAATATACACCACTAAGATCTGTTTGTACGTTTAGTTTCTTTTACAGGATCAACTCACTTTTATATTACAATTTCGCATTATTATCCCATTTTTAAACAATAATAATAATTTAAACTACGATCATCATATTGCGTTGTAATTTAAAATTTTGAAGGCTCGTCTAGAAAATGGTGGTTAACAATCAATAATATTGTATACATTTTTATACATTTCATGTTATGCAACTGAAGTGAGATAGTTTTCCGTTACCTATGTATTTATTATGTGGCAGTGGTCGTGTGTGTGTTAAACTACTAGTAGTAGTACGTATCTCTTGTAACTTTCTCTGATATTAAAGTCTTTGACACTGGCATCGTCCATGCATGCACGTGAAGTTTCCCAAAACGTACCTTTCCCAGAAGTTGTTTTTTTTGGGTGACAGGTTTTATCGTTAAAGAAGTGGTCCTAAGAATTAGCTAGACATTGGAGATTTGTATTTGTCCTGCATCCTTTGTGTAATGAATATACCAAAAAGGTTGTCTTTGTGCTTCATGAAAATCAAGGTTTAATCTCTCAGGAAGTGGTCCTGACTCCTCCTGGGATCGTGCTTTTCTCGACCATCATAAGCATGCAGGTCCCTATCCAGCTATCTTTCTCTCAAAGTCTTGGTTTTCTGAAACTTCCTCATTGACAGAATCCAACACTCACTCACATTACTATATATGTCACCAGTTAAGCTCTGTGTCGCTTGGTACTTCTACTACAAGGAACATCAATTGGACTAAGCTCGCATCCAGTTCACAGGCACTACTGGAGCCACCTCTTAACCCCACCTGATCAAAACAAGTCACTATGACGATTATGTATTCATTCCATGCACTATTCACAAATGGTCTCCAATACGATGCACCTAACAGCAACAACAGTGACCTAATACTATTGGGGGAACCAGAACATTCAAGTCATGGAAGAAATTATCTTTTTAAAGTTGAGTGGTCAACACATGAAGGCCCAGTTGAAATCATAAATATTCAATGCCGCAGATAAAGATCGTACATTTTTTATAAATTATCACAAATCCAAGTTATTAACTTATATAAATTATCATCAAGCATTAACCTTGCATTTTCTCAATCACAAGTCAACTGTATTTGTGTCATCGATTCCATGCTTTGGAATGCGTGTTCAGGTCTCTATCAAGAGATACCCTGGTGAAGAAGATGACTAAATGGTAGAAGTAGTTGACAAGCTAAATACTTTACTAATTGACTTGCTAAGAGGAGCACATAGCACGATCAAGCTTTAGCCACGTTCAAGAAGATTAAAGACTAGTCCACTCAAAAAGTAGAAAGAAAAGCCGTGTAATTTACCCGATTGCGCACATTCTATCAGGATTGAGGTTGCCTTAAGTTGACAAATTAAAACAATACATCGCACTTTTTGTATAGTTGGCGGTCCATAGTGTTAACTTGTTATGTTGTAATTGGTTTCGTAGGCCGAAAGAAATTGATTACAACCACATACCGCATCAAATGACCGTCGCTTTTACAAGGCATAGCCAGCAAATCCAAGCATACCCTTTTGCTTGATTATGATAAAAGAATTAAGGTGAACTTGTCCAAATAAAGATCAACATCGACAAACTAAACGACTAATCATCCGTTGGATTTGAGGCAGTGGTTAATTGGGCGACATGCGTTGACCTTGCCCCAGAATAGTCAAAAGGGTTTGGAAAGTTGATGATACATTTCTCGGATTCTGTGATTTTATGCGCTTTTTACAAAAAGTTTGTCATTCTGGCTTCACTTCCTTTTCTTTTTGGTTTATGTGTGAATTAAATATTGACACGATGCATAAGTAGATTAGAGAAAACAAAGTATCGAAATAAATGCGTGCATTTTTTTTATATTCAGAAACATTTTTGTATTAACTATTATATATACGAGTTGCTTCACATAATTGGAGTCTTAGAACCGTTAAAAATAAAAAGGAATTTTACAGAGAAACATGAGATTTACTTGAAAATGTTATCTTCTATAATGTACAGCCACCCCAGCTCTAGCTGTAGCTCTAGCCTCTAGGTGACTGTTTCTGGTCAAGAAGGACAAAAGATTCTTTAAGCCCATTTCAAGGGGAAAGTAATATTAATATAAGCTATCTTGGGAGACAAAATATGGGGGTGCAATCAACATGGAGCCTGTTGCTATACTTAGATGTTTATTTAATAATCACGCAAGTGATAAAGAACATTCCGACCTAATGAATGATATCGTTAAATACTTTAGTAGAGTATCATCACATACTCTAAGTAGGACATAAAAGACGTGGAAAGGTAAGAAGTAAGACTTAGTATGTTTCTATTTTAACTTTTAATTTTCTATTTTTGTTTTCAAATTCAAGAAAAGAATCCGTTTATTTGAGATGTTGGTTTCTATTTTTAATTTTCAAAAATTATGAAACCATAAAAGTAATTTTTGATTTCTATTTCTATTTTTTATAATTTGATTTACTATTAACTAAATATATATTATTTAATTATTTAATATATTAATTGTAATAAGAATTATGAATAATTTAATTTAATATTATATATTTAATTAATTGAAATTAATTATTAATAATAATTATGAATAATTTAATTTAATAATTTTGTTGAATTTTTGTAATTAAATTGGATAATTATTAATAAATATGATTGAATTAAAAATATCTTCAAAATATATAAATCTCAAATAAATTTTAATTTAGTAATTAAAATATATTTAAAAATACTAAACTATTTATTAATAAATATTATATAAGATATTAAAATTAATTTATTTTTAAGTTTTTTCTGATATGCAATTATTATCGATGTTAAAAATATAATTATATTGATAATAGTAACTAAATTGGTGTTTGTTTCTATTTGAGAAATAAACTGCTGAAAACTATAAAAAAGAAAGGAAGTAAAGTCCCCTAAGAAGCAAGAAGATGGGCATTGGAGGAGAAAGACCACTGTTAATGATAATTATTGCTTTATTCTATATTGTGGTACGAAGATCTGATTTGCCTCGGTGAATTATCATCAAACGTCATAATTGGGTCCGGTGACCAAGCTTGGAAACTTTAAGGCAAATGGAAGACAATTTCTGCTACGAAATTGACAGAGGCTTTGAATTCAACCAGAGAACTGTTCTGCACAAATCGCTTTCAACGCCTTGCGCCAACAACTGATGATTATGTGACAGATCAATGTATGGATTTTTGTAGCAAATTATTGTACAAATATATGTATGGGCCCTTTTGACTCCGGGGCCATGCTTGAGATCAAAGCTTTCTGCACAAACCTTGAGTTGGAGCTGAGGCTCAGGCTGGGCTTTCATTTCTCAAACAATGGAAAGCATAGACTTTGTAGGCGTCCTGCGAACTCGTAATACCGTCACCTTTCAGTCTTTTCAGTTTCTAATATCCGTTTGTTAATCTCAGGGCAACCAAAGGGAATGATTCTCCATTCTTTCTTATCACGTAAACGACTAATACTTTCCCATTCCATGTCACTTAAAACTCTGAATAAATTCTTCTCTTCATTATATATAATTTTATCACACAAAGATATATCAAAACGTCGTAATAGCATTTTTTATTCAAAGTTTTTTTTTTTTACGCGGAAGAATCCGTGGTTGTTATCTTTTACATTCGCACTAAGTAAATCTTTAGATTAACGCAATAATTTACAAATCACGTCAACCAGATATTCTACATTAAGCAAGCTCTGTATGAAAGACTTAATCGAGAGAATATAAGTAGAGGGATTCAAATACAAGACCTTTTGGTCCCATGTCATTCACTCCACCAATTCGACCACGCTTAAGAGCATCAATTTAATGATATTTCTTCGTAATTCTAAATATATCAGTAAATAAAAAGTTATTTTTAGTTCTTTATCCCCGATAGAATTGACATATTATGTAAATTTTATTTAAATTTACATACTAAACTTAGGGATATACTAAACTTTTACAATCTTATATTAATTCATACTGTATTTTTATTAAATATTAAATAAAATTTAAAATTTATTTAAATGTAATATATGTTAAATAACTTCAGGATATTTATTAAATATATCAATTATTAAACATAAACAAAATTCTTTATCTTTACCTTATCCATTTTTTAAAATTTTGAAATTTTATTGTTATCATTTGCTTCTGTCTATCAAATAAGTCTCTTTTTTATTTTAGCCAAACGTTCAACTTTAATTTGATAATTTATTTATTTTAAATATCTTGACATTTTCTCTATGCTATTTGATTTTAAAATATTTTATCCTTCTTTCCATTTGATAATTTATTTTAAGATATTTATACTTCTTTGCATTTGATAATTTTTCTTCTTTTATCTTTTTTTCCCTACGTTTTCAAAGTAAAGGTCTTTTTTATTTTAATTATAATTTATGTTTTTTCTTAATTCATAACCTTAACACTATTTATTCTATCCACTTTTACTTCTTTTATATTTTTCTTTTAGTTTAGTTTTTTAAATTTATATTTTCAATTGGAGAGGAAGACCATCAATTTTTTTTTCATTTTACTTTCTCTATGTACTAAATCAGAATCTTTAATGGGAAAATATTTAGCTTGATGATCTTAATTGGAATATTATTCTCTAGATTATTTTATTAAGGACTTGCAATGTTTGAGACATTCTTCACCATTTCCTATAACTAATTCCGTGATATTGTTCCACTAATAATAATTTAGCGCTTGTTATACGCCAACTAAATAATCTTTTATAGTCTATCCATATGAAATGTGGTTATACACATATTAAATAGAAAGTTGTTAGTTCCTTTTAGTTACTAGAGTGGTTTGGCTCTAATAATTTTCTTCAATGTTGAAATAGGATTTTGTAACCTTAAATCCTAGTCTCAAGTTCTTGACATGTATTCACTTGAGTTGGGATTGACTTTTCAGAAGGCATTCTTAGGTTGAAAGTTGGAATGATCTTATTCCTTCTAGTTTAAATGATATGCAATGATACAAATTGCTTGTACAGTTTTAAGTGGCTATTTGATTTGGATATGAAAAAAGGATATGTACCTACCTTACCACTTAGCCTCGAATGCCAGACATTATTCAACTTTTGGTTTCTTGGAATATTAAGTTGAAAAAGATGATATATTTGTAAGTGATAATTTCATTATTATTGGTTCTTGGGTAGCATATGATACTTTCAAGCCTTCCTAGTTCTAGTTCTTATAATCTAACAACTAGATTTTGTATTGCATGATGATATATCTCTATCCAAAAACAAGAAGGAAATTTTGCCTAAAATGTGATTGAAGATGAACTCTAAATGGTTTCAAAACCACAAAAGACTTTCCTATTACCAATTGCAACTAGATGATGACAACTATCTTGAATAGGTGACAAACTATAACAGTAGTCATGATTATAGAAGTAAACTTATATTATACTTGATGGTATATCTCTAATATAGGAGCCATTAATTATAAGCCTAAATTATTCTACATTTTCACTCAGTTTACTCAAAGTGGCTCCCACATCAATAATCATGATAATTGATTATCATCTCAAGAGACACCAAGTTGCAATATTGCCACTATAATAATGCAAACATCAGGAAATGATAAGCGAGAAAGCTATATTCTTGCCTAATTTGTTTGTTAACATTAAATAAAGAGAAAAGGAAGAGCTTGAGTGGATGGTCTAAGAGTTAATATTGGGTGCATTTATAAGAAGGAGATCTCTGCCATTTATGTAATCGGTTTAGTAAAGGAAAGTTGACAATAGCTATAAAGAACTAACAAAGTAAGATGAGAGCGACAATAGTAATCTAAATGCAGACAAAGAAGAAAGAAGTACACTTGTCCACTCGTCTTACTGCCATTTATGTAATCAGTTTAGTAAAGGAAAGTTAACAATAGTTATGAAGAACTAACAAAGTAAGATGAGGAAGACAATAGTAATCTAAATGCAGACAAAAAAGAAAGAAGTACATTTTTCCACTAGTAAGCTGGTAGGCCAATGTGTAATAACACATAAAAGAGATAACCATACATGTGGTGGCACTCCACATTCTTGGCTTGTAATGGGAGCAATGTAATAATCCCTTGTAGATTATATAGAGATACTTCTCTCTCCAATCCATTTGTTTGGTCTAGCTACAACTTGTCTTGGCATGTCATTGTCACTTTCTTAAACCTTATTATTGTTCTGCAGTGTTAGTGTAGTAAGAGTTATTTTTGTTGATAGTCAAAAATTTCAATGGCTTATAAAAGTTGTTTAAGCTTGGCTTGGCTGCGAAAGAGTAAGGGTTTAGTGGACAAATATGAAGGATTTAGAGATGGAAAAAGTTATACATGAGCACATCTTAGTGGATCCACTAATGTAAAATAAAAGTAAGAAGTCTCAAACAATCAATAGTGACAAATAAAATAGTCTAAGCTTTTAATATTGACTACAGTATCCTCCTGCAATTTATCCAACTCCTATGGATCAATCCTATATGTGTTTTGAAATCCTTAGTTAGTAAGACCCTTTTATCTTGCTATGAACAACAAACATGTGGAATTGTCTGATCTGACAGAAACAAGTTGATGACTTAGCAAGTTTAGTTCTTAAAATGACATATTAAACTGAGTTATAAAGATAATGGCAAGGGCTTACCATAAGATAGAAGAAAATGAAGGGTAAGATAGTTATCAAATAAAGAATGCACAAATTATTACTATCTTTTCCTACTATGAAAATTTTTAGTGGTGAAACTTTATAAGGAAAAGTATAACTATTAAGGATAATAATAGAAAATAAGAGTTCTCTAGCCTCTACTTCAGATCACCACTTCTTAGTCATTAACTGTTTAACGCCTATAGTCGTGTTGTTACTTCCCCCGCCAACTTTGTTATGACCCCCATTGGGATATGTTAGATGTAAACCTTAGAACCTGATAACTATACAAATCATTTGCTAAGGAATAGTCTATGGATAGGCTTAAAGATTATGAGTCTAAATTAGTTGTTGTGTTTTTGGCTTAGTAGTTGGTATCATTGTAATTGTTAAATACCTAATATACAACCATCTAATCGATTGAAGATACTGCCCTACAAATTGCATGCTTTTTTTGCTTTATAGTCTTATCCATTGTAAAAAAGTTTTAAATATATAAAATATTTTGCAAGATAACAGATCCATCATTTAAACTTATCACTTACTTTAATAAGTTTCTGATTTCCACATGTTAAAGAATCTTCCACTATCTTTGGTTTTCTTTACATTTTGTCTAAAAGTTTTATTACTTTATCTTCACACATTAATCATAATCTTATCCTTTAGTAGGTTTTAATGATTTTATATTACATTTAAATGTTATATAATAAATCATTAGGTATGTCTAATAGTCATGATCTCCCACTTACATATGATGGTTTGGATGATCAAGATTCTACGATTTCTCATACTTATCCAATAACTAATGTGATCAATATACCATGAGAGCTCATAGTCATATGTGGGAGGAATATATGACAACTCGATTAATGGATCGATCCTTAAATAGATTTTGTACGTTATACCCTAGGTCATATCTTGCATTTCAATCTCCTTTAATCTTATTTAATTCATCATATCACAAATATATTCAATTATCTTAATAAGAGTCGGTGGCGACCTTTGAATGTATAATTTTTCTTATACGAGTTACTAATTAGACTGACCTTTCTCTACTATAAATTATCTTGAATTAAATTTAATTTTCCTTCTTGGAATTGTTTCATAAGATCGTATCAAACATAATCTTCTAGTAACATTCTAACGTAGCAAACTTAAACTTGATTCTTAAAAATTAGACAAGAGTCCTAATGGTATATTATGAGGTTAATTTAACCATTAGGGTCTCACAAAATATATGTTGAGATCTTTTGACTTACATTAATCATTTTTATAGTCATTTCAACACACATGGTAAGATTAATGTTCTATGGTATTAACTACTATTAATTTGGAGTGAATTTCTTTCATAAGTGCAATATCATACATATGTTGAATCAAACATACTTAATGTTTAACCCGAGTTCACTTGTCTAATCTTAACTTTATCTTTCCAAACTCTCATCTAGCAACTTAAAGACAAATATGTTCATCATATGATTACAGTAAACTAATTTCTTTTTAACTTATTATCCAACTTGGCATTCACAATTTCCTTACTTTAGCTTTCAATTATCACCTTGATAATAAACTTAAAATATGCCTCATCTCTAGTCATCCTAAATTCCAAAGTCGATTGCTTTTGTGAGAAGGTCAATCTTTTATATGTCTAACATGCTCTTTAATTCATATGAAAAATATGTCATACAAAGTAAACATATTTCATAATCAAGTATTAGGTAATCCTTTTTTACTTAATAAACAATGTCAACTCATATTTGTATTTATACGTGACAATACATTTAATGAACATGCACTGAGAAATGTTAATCAATTACATTTCAATATCTATGTAGTCCTAGAGATTTCACATGCCCAATATACGTATCTTAGAAAAAAAAGTTTTATCATTAGGTCTAACTCCATATCTCATGCATACTTCATGTTCACTCCTCTTTATGCACTTATATCTTTCACATAATTGTACTTAGTATCTATATGTTTGGTTTTATAATCAAATTTAGGGCCTTTTATATAAATGATTGTTGCTTGACAATTGTATTTAATTTTTACTAGACCAATCTCACTTTTGACCCTAAATTAACCAAGAATTGTCTAAACCATACGACTTCTTATATTGTTGCAGAAACTAATATAAATTCAGCTTCTATTTTGGATAAAGCAACACATGATTGTTTTTTATTTTTTCATGATATAGAATCATTGTTAAGTAAGAAAATAAATCTAGAGGTAGATTTTCTCTCATCTAAATCTCATCCCTAATCTACATTTGTATACCTTTGTAAATGTAGATCATTGCCTTAATAACATAGTACATAATTAACAATACCATTTAGATACCTCAATATTCTCTTTACTACTTTCCAATGTACTTATAATGGATTTGATTAATTTCTACTCACCATTCCAACAATGTAACAAATATCTAGTTGGGTATACATTATGATATAAGTGAGACTTTTAACGGCACCGGAATAGGGAATTTTCTTCACATGTTCCCATTATTATGACAGATGGGAAAAACTTCTTATTAAGACCTTCACCTTCACCTTTAGCAATAGGATTATCTATTAAATTGTAATCTTGCATACGAAATCATTCCAAAATCTTTTGAATGTAAGTCACTTGAGAAAGTGATAAAAATCTTTTTGAATAATCTCTTGAAATCTTAAATCCAATAATGTGTGTAGCTTCGCCTATGTCTTTAATCTCAAATTCAGATAACAACCAATCTTTGATTTACTTGACAAACTCACAATAATTATAAGCAATCGAAATATCATCTACAATAAAGATAAAATCATAAATTTATCTTTGGATCTCTTAATATATACAAAATAGTCTTGAACAAGCATATAAAATTCATATACAATTTATAAAAACATATATACCATTGTCTTAAAGACTGCTTTAGACCATAAATCGATTTATCACTGACATACTTTTATGTTATTAACCTATCTCAATAAAACTTATATGTTGATCCAAATTGTTTTTTCTTCTAATTCTCCATCTAGAAAAGTATTTTGTACATTCATTTGATATAATTTAAGATCCAAACTAATTGTTATGGCCAAGGTTAGACGAATTGAAGCAAATCTTGTTAGAATAGTGCTCTAAAGGTAATCACCTTTAGTGCGTTTTATACAAAGTTGTGTACAGACTTTATTTTCAATAATAAAGAAAGACATATTTCACTAATTTGGTGTTCAATTTTTATGAATTGATATTGATCTATAAACAAATTAATGAAGTCCATAATATACAATATAGCATGAAGGAAATCATGGTGTGATCATACTACTGAGATTCCTATCATGTATAATTATGTCAGTATCTAAATTATCCCTAGTCATAGGATTAATGAGATTAAACATTGTTAATCTGGATAGACTAGCACATGTCAAACTCCTTGATTTGATCAAGCAGTGGATCTCAAAAATTGTAAACATTAGACGTTTAGAGTTAAGATGTGGATGCTTACTAGAAGAAGTAAGTACATTAGATGACCTACCATGAGATCATCACATGGATGTTCTATTCTAATGTCAATGATAATCTTATCATAGCAATGATGCAAGTATCCTTAGACTTGAAGTACTCAAGGATATCTTGGATACTGATTCTGTGCTTTGAATCCATTCCTTGTTGCCTTGCAGAGGTCGCTCATAGGGTGGTGATTGGGTATAGCTTGAGGTATTTGAAGGTAATTGAGTAGTCAATAAAGGATTCACCACTTTTGTGATAGCAGAAGATGGTACCCACGGCCTCTTATTGGGTTCGTTACTTAGAAATCTCTAGCTGAAGTACATGTGTCATGAAGAATCTCTTCATTGACATATAGAGTAATGAGTCTTAAGACAAGAACTAGTATCACTTGGGCTAGATTTGACGTAGTCAGTCTAATGAGAGTTGACACTTTGCCCATACTTATAACCAAGTGGGGTATAACATGGTGAAAGGATGAATTGCATAGCAATTGTCTGTGAGAGGGTTCGTGAGATGGTTCATGATGAGTACGGGCTCGTTCATCAAATCACTTACTTTTCGGTCAATTGGGGATCATGATGTGTTGTTAGATGCCTCTCATGACTTGTTTAGATTAACAGTTATCTAAGTGACCAACATAACTAGAAACCTAATGGTTCATACGCATAAGAGTGACTCAGAGGATTCATAAAATAGTTTTGGATAGAGATCGATTTTATGGAGAGCAATAGAATCAAATGGATCCCGATTAGATTGGGATATGTCCCGATAAGATCACGATATCGAAGTTACTGAAACAGCTCTCTGGTGTTTTTCCATACCTGAAACCTGGTAGGACCGACCCCAGTGTGACTGAAATACCTCAGCATTTATATATACATATAAAGGTGTGTGCAGCGTGGAAGATTGAGAGTCTTCTTTAATAAGTTGCATTTATTGTCTTTTAATGATAAAAAGACGAACACAATAAAAGACAAAAAAGCTAAAAAGGAAGGTTGATGTTCGTAAGAAAGGTTTTGAATAAGTATATAAAAACCGTCCTTCAGGCTTCTCTTTTAAGCTTTATCATCTTCTTCTCTCTTCTTTCTCTTTAACGTTTTTGCTCTCCATTGAACAAAGGAGAGAACTAGCACTCTTGTCTTTGTTCTAGCCATTTCCAGATCAAAGATTTTGATTCAGTTAATTTACTCCGATCTTTGAGTGGATACTGTTGCAGACGGTCTGTTTTGATCATTATGGTTTACAATAACCCGATAAGTAGAAGATCGAAGAACGAATGAGACTACACACAAGGTACATGGTTATTATATGAATGATTGATTTGTGTTGATGTCATGAATTCTTATATATCTATGTTATGAACATGTATGCGAATTGGGAATTTTCAGCTAGGATTAATGAAATTTTCTTGTATAGGCATATAGATCTTAGACTTCGGTAAAGTCCCAAAATTATTTTTATTTTCCGCACCGTGTATATATGATGCATGTACTGAGATTTTCCTATAGTGGTATCAGAGCCACGTGTGCCCCATATAAAGGAGAAACCATAATATGTGTAATGCTGCCGATTGGTTGTGACAGTTGTGCATTCTAATTGTGCTGAATTCAAAATCAGTATAGAGTTATTGTTTTCAAAATTTTCTTGCCCAAATTTACTCATGAGATGTTGCTGAATATGTTTGCGGAAGGAAAAAATTTATCAATGTGATTTTATATGTTTTTGCTAATTAATTCCCTACTGTTCTAGTTGTTGTGTTTATGCAGATTACATGATTAAAATTTGAGAATAAATTCTAGAAAATTTGTTTTCGGTATTTTCTTCCACTAACCTCTTTCTAAGATTTATGAATATGGAAAAATGTTTTTGAAGTGATTGAATATTTATTTGAGAATTTTTTGTGAGCTATTGGTAATGTTTGTGTTGAGGAAAATAAATTCTGTATTAGCTTGGTCGCTGAGGTTAGTTGAGTTTTTCTTAGAAATAAATTCTGAAAAAATTCATGGAATATGTTGTGAACATGTTATAGCCTCTGTAATTTTCTTAGCATTTATTGGAATTGTTTCAATGATTTTTTCAAGCAAAAGACAGAGTTGGACATTTTTGAGAAAACTGTTGGACTTGGTTTGTTTGAAGTGGTGATTGTGTGTATTTTGGTTTTAATGCCTCGGATTATTTTTTCTGTGATCATAAATATGTTACTTTGATGTTGTATATATGTTAAACTGATTTTCTTGAAATTGGGTTTTCAAAAATTTTCGAATGTCAAATATGTCATATTAAAATCTTGTTGGTGTATTCAGTTATCTTGATTGTTTTGGCCGTCACTAGTTATATTGTTGGGCACCCCGTCCTTGAGGGTCACGAGCCCGACGTTCTAAGTGACATCTAGACGCGTGTCCCGTAAAGGTGGTGTGCCCTCACCAGGAAAACTTCAAAACAACTTACACTTACTATTTTCAAACAGATGTTGATTCTAGACACTTGCATCAGCCTTGGGACACCTAGCATAACAGTCAATTGGGATATCGGTTTAAAAGCCTATTAGGGTGATTTCAAGGAGAGCTTCGAAACTTACAACTTTGAGGAATACTTTGAGGTCTGATTCTATCTTCAGAAGAATTAAAAATAGAACTGAAGGTAGAAGAAGCAAAACACTGACGAAGCAAAAACAGAAGAAGCGAAAGGCAGAAACTCAGAAGAAGAAAAAGGCAGATGAAGCAAAACTCAGAAGAAGCAAAAAGGTAGACGAAGCAAAACTCAGAAGAAGCAAAAATGTAGACGAAGCAAAACTCAGAAGAAGCCAAAAAGGCAGACGAAGCAAAACTCAGAAAAAGCAAAAAGGTAGATGAAGCAAAACTCAGAAGAAGCAAAAAGGCATATGAAGCAAAACTCAGAATAAGCAAAAAGGCAGACGAAGCAAGTCGGCAAAACACAGAAGATAACAAAAGACAGAAGAAGTTCAAAAACAGTAACCCAGAAGAAATTTATGAACAGTAACCCAGAAGAAACAAAAGACAGAAGACGCGAGTCGGCAAAACACAGAAGATAACAAAAGATAGAAGAAGTTCATAAACAATAACCCAAAAGAAGTTTATAAACAATAACTAGAAGAAACAAAAGACAGAAGAAGCGAGTCGGCAAAACACAGAAGAAGTAAAACTCAGAAGGAACAAAACCCAGAAGAAGACACGTCAGCAAAACACAGACGAAGATGCGTCAGCAAAACACAAAAGAAGACGCGTCAGCAAAACATAGAAGAAGTAAATCCCAGAAGGAACAAAACCCAGAAGAAGACATGTCAGCAAAACACAGAAGATAAAAAGATAGACGAAGCCAAACATAGATGATACAAAACACAGAAAAAAGATTACATCATCGTAGCAAAACACAGACGAAGATGACGTCATCACAGAAGAAGCAAAAAGGCAGACGATACAAAACATAGACGATAGATGCAACTTTACTCTTGAACGTCTTTTCTTATAAGGGTCTAAATTTTAAGCTCGGATGCCCAAAATTTTCATATCATATATCACTGGAAAGCTAAAAGAGAGAGACCTACTACTTTACAGAAGATACCATTGCCTAAATTGGCCTAGATCAGTCCATATTTTACCCCTAATGTCAGAAAACAAATTTTTTCTTTATGAAACTTGAATAAAATTTCATACGCACAAACATGAGAGAGTCATGAGTAAAAATGGAAACACATTCCATTTGCATCAAAAGTTAAAAGTTTTACAATGCTTTAGTGGGCATTTCAAGCCGCCAATACATTAATACATCAAAATCTCAAAATACCAAAGATATATGAACCATGATTTGCTCAAAATGCATCTAAAGTCTTGCTTTACAAAACTTGCTTCAAATACAAAATAATCAAAACTAGGAGTGCTGCCTTGCCCTTTTATCCTACTCGATATCTTGCTCATCACCTGAATGTGTGGGAGGAGATTGGGGGGGTGAGCTTAAAGCCTGTGGGTAACAATTTTATAATTTGTAACAAGCAAAACATTTATAAGTCATTTTTAATGCAGAAATTCATGCGTATGTAAATCATGAATGCATCACTCATATCAACTTGTCAAGAACATAGAAACATATCAAATGGTTTGGGTAAGTCCAAAATATGGCGCACTACACAGGACAGTTCCAATATAATGGTCCTGTGTAGTCATGAATTCTTGAGGGAGTCCTTGAAGGAACTCTGTGTCACTAGCAGCCAAGCGGTAGAAGTTTATAATTGGGTCAACATGCACGTGACGGTTCTTGAGGGACTACCACAAACCCACATAACACATAGATTTCAAAATCTTGTAAGCTTGATGCCCAAAATGGCACATTCTCTTGAAAACTTGTTTTTCACATGCTTGATATATCTTAAAAACCATTTTCAAAAGTATGGTTTCATAATCACGCTTCATTTCAAAGAATCATTTTATTAAAAAACAACTTTTCATAAATCATTACACAAATCAGGTATAAGCATATAGCACAATCTTACAGCAGTTAAAAACATTAAATGCATATGAATGAGGTAGTTGCAAAATTATTTACTGTCATTTCTTGACAGGAAACTTTTGTTGGCTTATTATTAACTATAAAAGTGAAACCCACCTTGAAGTCCTTGATTTTTGGCATGTTCAAAATTGCCTCTCCTCTTGCTCCTCTTGTCTTTCTTGATTCCCTTTTTAACATAAATAGAATTCCCAAATCAATAGGAATTTCTAAATGTGAACACAAAGAAACTAATGTATAAATTTATCCTGTAACACTTAAACCCATGCATTTACTAAGCTTTTGAAACCAAACCCCTTCTAAAAATCCAAAGCCTTAAAATATTCTTACCTCAACTCTTCTCCAAATGAAGAAATGCTTGGTTCAAAAGAAGGCTCTTATCTTTCTCTATATTTTTCTCTTCTTGATCACTCTCAAAATCCCCTTTGAAGGATGAGAAAAATCACGACCTAGCTCAAAACTCTTTTTCTCCCTCTAAACTCACGACACTCTCCCTACCTTCTTTCTTACTTTTGTGCTTTCTCCCTTCCCTTTTTCCTTACCCACGTTTTTGGCTTTTAAAAAGTAAGCCAATAAATTCCTCTTCCCATTTTGCCCTTCATTCGAAGCCTTAAAGCCTTTCCATTTAAGTGATCTCCCCAAAAAACCCTTATGCAACTTATCACTAACTTTTAGTTTAATTCACCTATGCAACTTAACCTTATTAACATTAACATGCTAATCATTTCCAACATACACTAATCTAGCAAGATCCCAAAATTATTCTAATCATGCTTATTTATCCCAAAAAAAATTTGGGGGCCAACATATATGACAAGTGTCGAAGTAGTTTTGATGAAGTGGAGACTACCTAGAGATACTTAGGGTGATAGTTTGATGTTCTTAAATTATTTGGAAATCTAAGAGATTAATATTGTATTAATCTATTTCGAGTATTTCATGTCTAGTATGACTAG
>JANIJH010000003.1:21059085-21074414 GCA_024520975.1 Erythroxylum areolatum
TGAGGGCAATGGATTATTTGAAACTTATGATCATGCATTTATTTATATTCTAACATTCTTTCTATCTTCATATTAGGTTGATTGAAGATGTCTTCCAGTGTGAATTTGCGCTCACTTATATATTCTAATAAATTAACTGAACCCAATTTTCTTGATTGGTTGAGAAATCTAAGAATTGTTCTTAAATATGAGGAGCTAGGCTGTGTCCTAAAAATTTCACTTCCTGATCCACCTGCTGTTGATACTTCTGATGAGGTTCAAAAAGCATATCGTAAGCATCTCAAAGATAATGACTTGGCTACCTGTATTATGCTAACCTATATGTCACCAGAGCTGTAGAAGTAGCATGAGTCTATGAATGCTAATACCATAATGTTTCATCTTAGAGAGTTTTTTTATGAGCAAGCTTGGTTTGAAAGGTTCAAGGCCTCGAGGCTGCTCTTCATAACTAAGATGTCTCCGGGAACATCTGCAGTACAATATGCACTGAATATGAATGGTTATATTGAGAGGTTGGCCACCTTGGGTTTTATTATGGACTATGAATTAAGTGTTGACTTAATTCTGGTTGGATTGTTTGATAGTTATTCACAGTTTGTGTTGAACTATCGAATTAATCAAATCTCTACGACAATCCCTGAGTTAATCTATCTACTCAAGACAGTAGAGCAAGCTATCAAGAAGGATAGCAAGCCAATGCTAGTGGTGGACTCTTCTTCTTCTGGTTCAAGAAAAAAGAACCTAAAGAAGAAAAGGTCTAAGAAACTAAAAGGAAGTGCAACCAACAAGAAACTCAAAGAAACTACACTGAAAGGAACTTGCTTCTATTATGGCAGACTGGCCACTGGAAGCAAAATTGTAAAGTCTATCTGGAGCCCTTGAAGAAGAAGTAGGCATCAGATGCCCTCGCTCCTTTAGGTATGTTTGTCATTGAGGTTAATACTGTTTCTGATAATAACATATAGGTATTAGAAACTGATCATGGCTCACACATATGTAATGATATGTAGGGCCTCAGGGATATTAGATAACTCATGAAGTGAGAACTGGACCTACACATGGGCAATGGAGCAAGAGTTGTTGTATTAGCCGTAGACATTTATTTTTTGTCACTCCCCAGTGGGCTGGTAATTAAACTAGATGATTGTTATTTTGTACCTATTTTAACAAAGAACATATTATCTGTTTCTT
The DNA here is from genome assembly GCA_024520975.1 of Erythroxylum areolatum. Taxonomy (NCBI): domain Eukaryota; kingdom Viridiplantae; phylum Streptophyta; class Magnoliopsida; order Malpighiales; family Erythroxylaceae; genus Erythroxylum; species Erythroxylum areolatum. The sequence goes on from JANIJH010000003.1 coordinate 21,060,277, forward strand.
GTTTAAATAAAGCTGGTTTCCATTTGAATTTCAATAGCAATGGTTGTTCTATTAGTTTGAATAGAATGTTTTATAGTACTGGTACATTATGCAATGAAATTTATATATTAGATATGTCGCATCCAATTATGAATGTCAATGACATGAAAAGACATAAACGAGATAATTTAAAATCAACTAACTTATGGCATTGTCGCCCTGGCCATATAAATAAGAGACGCATAGCTAAGCTCCATAAGAGTGGCAGTTTAGGGTCATTTAACTACGAATCGTATAAAATGTGTGAATCTTGTTTATTAGGCAAGATGACTAAGTTACCCTTTAAGAAAAAGGGTGAATGAGTTACTGGAGTATTAGACCTAATACACTCAGATGTATGTGGTCCGATGTCCATCCATGCTAATGGTGGTTTTCTTTACTTTATTACCTTTATCGATGACTATTTTTGATATGAGTATCTGTTTACGATGAGATACAAATCTGATGCATTTGAAAAGTTCAAACAATTCATAAATGAAGTAGAAAATGAACTTGGGAAAGGTATCAAGAGACTATGATCCGATCGAGGTAGGGAATACTTGGACCAAGAATTTCTATATTGTCTCAGAGATAATGGGATTTTATCTTAATGGACTCCACCTTACACACCACAGCACAATGATGTGGCCGAAAGGAGAAACCAAACTTTGTTAGACATGGTACAGTCGCTGATGGGCTTTACAATTTACCAAAATCCTTTTGGGGGTAGGCACTCGAGATAGCTATTTATTTGCTAAATAGAGTTCCATCAAAGACAGTTGATGTTACTCCATACGAGATATGGACTAACAAAAAAATCCTATCTTTCTTATTTGAAATTTTGGGGTTATCTGACTTATGTGAAGTGGATACAGTCAGATAAACTTAATGTGAAATCTGACAAGTATTTGTTCATAGGACATCCTAAAGAAACAATGGGATATCAATTTTACCTTGCTGAGGAACAAAAAGTGTTTGTTTCAAAGCATAATGTCTTTTTAGAGAAAGAGTTTCTTTTAAAAGAAGATAGTCGGAGCTAAATTAAACTTGAAGAAGTTCAAGATTCTCGAACAGACACAGGTCAACTGCCTGAAACTGAGACTGTTACTCATACAGATGAAGTAACAGTTTAACCTTCTTCAATATAGGAAGTTTGTAGGTCACGTAGGATACACTCTATTCATAAGAGATATGGATTTTTCGTGATTTAATAGAATGACTTATTGCTTATAGAAGCTAATGAGCCTATTACCTACGAAGAGGTTTTAAAAAGTTCAGAGTTTAAGAAATGACTTAGTGCCATGAAAGAAGAAATGGATTCCATGCATGAAAACCAAGTATGAACTTTGGTGAGGCACCCGAAGGAATAAAACCCATAAGGGTGTAAATGGGTTTTTAAAAAGAAAATCGACATAGATGGTAACGTGATTACCTATAAAGCAAGGCTTGTAGCAAAAGGTTTCCATCAAAGACAAGAAGTTGACTACGACGGGACCTTCAATCCAATAGCAATGCTTAAATCCATTAAGATACTCTTAGCCATTGATTCTCATTATGATTATGAGACATAGCAAATAGATGTGAAGATAACTTTCCTAAATGGAAATATAGCCAAGGATGTGCATATGACACAACCAGAGGACTTTGTCTCCTATGATAGCAAAAAGGTATGCAAGCTTTAAAAATCCATCTATGGATTGAAACAAGCATCCAGGATTTGGAATATCCACTTTGATAAGATAACCAAAGAGTTTAGTTTCTCACAAAATTCGGATAAACCCTGTGTGTATAAGAAGGTTAGTAGAAGTGCAATCGTATTCCTTGTGCTATATGAAAATGACATATTATTACTAGGAAACGATGTCTTTATGATACAATCTATGAAGATTCGGTTGTCCAAATAATTTGCCATGAAAGATCTTAGTGGAGCAAATTATATCCTCGGGATAAAGATCTATAGAGATAGATCAAAAAGGTTACTTGGTCTTTCACAATCAACGTACATAGAAAAGATGCTAAAGAGCTTTAGGCAGTCCAAGAGAGGGTATCTTCCCATGACTCATAATATAACACTCTCGAAATCTATGTGTCCTAAGACACAAAATGAGAGGACGCGCATAAATATGATCTCGTATACATCTACAGTAGGATCTATCATGTATGTATGTTATGTACGAGATCCGATGTATCATATGCTCTAAGTGTTATGAACATATACCAATTGGATTTTGGTGAGGGTCAATTAGTGGCTGTCAAGAACATCCTCAATTACTTACGAAGGACTAAGAATGTTTTCTTGATATATGGAGATGGAAATCTAAAAGTGAGTAGGTATACAGATGCCAATTTTCAATCTGATAAGAATGATTCCAAATTCCAATTAGGTTATATATTCACACTGAACGACGGGGCGATCCGTTGGAAGAGTTCCAAATAAGAGACAACTGTCGATTCAACAACCAAGGCGGAGTACATTGCCACTTCAGACGCAGCAAAGGAAGCAGTTTGGATCAAGAAGTTTACTACTAAACTTGGTGTGGTTCTTAGTAGTGATAGGCCCATACAGTTGTATTATGACAACAATGGGGCTATTACGCAAGCAAAAGAACTATGGTCTCATCAACGATCTAAGCATGTACATCGTAGATATCATCTGATTAGGGAGATCATTGGTCGAGGTGATGTATAGATAGAGAGAATTCCCACCGAGCTGAAACATTGTTGATTCGTTGATGAAGCCATTGTCATAGAATAACTTTGATTCTCATATACTTGCCTATGATATTAGATACCAAGGCGATTGGCTTTAATTCAAGTGAGAGATTTGTTAGAGTAGTATCCTAAAGGTAGTCGTTTTTAGCGCGTTTTGTATAAAGTTGTGTACATACTTTATTTTCAATAATAAAGAAAGGCATATTTCATTAAGTTGGTGTTCATTATTTATGAATTGGTATTGATTTATAAGCAAATTAATGAAATCCATGATATATGACATAGTATGAAGGAAATCATGATGTGATACTACTGAGATTCCTATCATGTACAATTATGCTAGTATCTAAATAATCCCTAGTCATAGGATTAATAAGACTGGACATCATTAATCCAAATAGACTAGCACATGTCAAACTCCTCGATTTGATCAAGCAGTGGATCTTAGAAACTGTAGATATGAGATGTTTAGAGTTAAGTTGTGGATGTTTGCTAGAGGTAGTAAGTACATTAGATGACCTACCATGAGATCATCATATGAATGTTCTATTCTAATGCCAGTGATAATCTTATCATATAAATGGTGCAAGTATCCTTAGACTTGAGGTACTCTGTGATATTTTGGATACTGATTCTGTGCTTTGACTTCATTCCTTGTTACCTTGCATAGGTCACTCATAGGATGGTGATTGGGTATAACTTGAGGTATTCGAAGGTAATTAAGTAGCCAATAGAGGATTCACCACTTCTGTAATAGCAAAAGATGATACCCACGACCTCTTGTCAGGGTCATTATTTGAAAATCTCTGGCCGGAGTACATGTATCATGAAGAATGTCTTCATTGAGATATAGAGTAATCAATCACAAGATGAGAACTGATATCATTGGGCTAGATTTGACGTATTCAGTCTAGTGAGAGTTGACACTTTACCCATACTTATAACCAAGTGGGGTATAACATGGTGAAAGGATGAATTGCACAATAATTGTCTGTGGGAGGGTTCGTGAGATGGTTCGTGACGAGCACAAGTTCGTTCATCAAACCACTTACTTTCTGGTCAATTGGGTGTCATGATGTTTTACTAGACGCTGCTCATGACTTGCTTGGATTAAGTGTTAATCCAAGTGGCCAATATAACCGGAAATCTAATGAGTCACACACATAAGAGTGACTCGGAGGATTCATAAAATCGTTTTGGATAGAGATCCATTATATAGAGAGCAATAGAACCAAATAGATCTCGATTAGATTGTGATATGTCCCGATGAGATCGCGACATCGATATTGCTGAAACATGTCTCCAGTGTTTTTCCACACCCGAAACCAGATACGATCGACCCTAGTACGACTGGACCACCTCAACATATATATATATAAAGGTGTGTGCAAAATAGAAGATGAGAGTCTTCTTTAATAGGTTGCATTTATTGTCTTTTAATGATAAAAGAAAAAACAATAAAAGACAAAAAGGCTAAGCAAGAAGGTTGATGTTCGTAAGAAAGGTTTTTAACAAGCATATAAAAACCATCTTTTAAGCTTCTCTTTTAAGCTTTATCATCTTCTTCTCTCTTCTTTCTCTTTAACATTTTTGCTCTTTATAGAACAAAGGAGAGAGCTAGCACTCTTGTCTTTGTTCTAACCATTTCCGAATCAAAAAGTTTGATTAAGTTAGTTTCTCCGATCTCTGCATGGATACCATTAGAGAAGGTCTGTTTTAGTCATTGTGATTTGTGACAATCCGACAAGTAGAAGATCGAAAAATGAAGGAGACTACACATAAGGTGCATAGTTATTATATGAATGATTGAATTGTGTAAATATCATGCATTCCTATATATATATATTATGAATCTGTATGTGAATTAAGAATTTTCAGCTAGGTTTAATGGTATTTCCTATATATATATATGAATTAAGAATTTCAGCTAGGTTTAATGGTATTTCCTTGTATAGGCATATAGATCATGGACTTCGGGAAAGTCCCGAAATTAATTTTTTTTATTTTTTGCACCACGTATATATGATGCACACATCGGGATTTTCCTACATTTACAACATGAACAACAGATATGAGTGATGTACTGTACATCACCCACACTACTATAATAAAGAGTCACATTAACTGGATCAACGCTGCTAGAAGTTAGTTTATCTTCCACATATATGAGTGTTGCCAAGGGGACACTATCAAATATCTTTAGTTTATACAACAAATTAGTAATATGTTTGCATCGACTAAGAAAAACAACGCCAGTAAATTGATTTATATCTTTGAGGTTGTTATGCAGAAAGGCATTCTTTATATTAATTTATTTCATATGCCAATTGAAAGAGAGAGATACAACGATGACTAATTAATTAAATTGTAATCAACATCACAACAGGAGTAATCACTTCAACATAATCAAGTCCTAAAACTTGAGTAAACCTTCGGTGATTAACCTTACTTTGAATTGATCAATGCTGCCATCTTCTTTTGTTTTAAGCTTATGAACCCATTTGGATCCTAAAATATTAATACCTATAGATGGATGAGGAATAAGATTCCATATCTTGTTCTCTGAAGGCAAGCAATTCTTTAAGCATGACTGCTACCCGACATAGATCTTTCAAGGCAGTTTTCTACAGTTTTTGATTCTTGAATAGTTGAAGTTGAAAATGTTGTCGTAACAAGAATGACATAATATGAGAGGTGGCCTTCAAACTCGTGGATGTAGAGATATGTTTGGTTCTTCTAAATTGTGTTTTGAAAGATGATGGAAAGAGGCCTCAAAGCTTAAGAATCCATTTAATGAATATGATTAAGAAATTTACTAGATGCAAAAGCACCACCACCATCATATTGGAAGATGTTAATTTTTTGATAACATCGATTTTCAACTAACTTTTGAAATTTGATAAATTAGTCAAAAAATCATACATATATATACAATGGATATAACCATGTGAACCTGCCAAAGTTGTCAATGAAAACTATATCGAATTGGAAGCATTGTATTAAGGTAACAAGGCAGATCCTAAAGATCATAATTCACATTTTGAAGCTTCACCATTTCTCTTAAATGGAAGCTTACAACTTTTTCTTTCTAACTAATACAAACATTTTTTTAGGCTAGTTTTAAACATCGATAACATCTTTCTCCTTTAACAAAGATAAGAGCTTGGTATTAGGATGTCCAAGTTATTGATGCCAAATTAACGATAAAATGTTGTTGTTCCTTACTGCATCGAAAGCTTAATGAAAAACACCATCAAAAGTATATAGTTATCCTTTATAGTAAACTCGAAAGTATACAAGTCATCACTTATAAATTTACCAATAGAAAATAAACTCATTTTCGGTTCTAGTATCATAAGAACCTTATTTTGTTTAATGTTTTCCTCATTAGTAGAAACTTAAACACTTCTTATATGTGAGATAGGAAAAACATTTCCATCTCCAACATATATGTCATTTCACTTCATTATAGTTTTCTCTAGAGGACAACTTACCTGCATCTTTTATCATGTGAGGGGCAGCACCTGAGGCAACATAGAAACATGAATCATTTTCATTGTTTAGGTTAAGAGCATAGTTACAAATTTCATTCTGTACCGTACCGGCCAAAAAAGGTATTCCAGTACTACCTGTTGCTATCAGTTTATTTTGCCTTGTACTGGTTGGTACTAAAAATTTTAAAAAGGTAGGGACTTATTTGCAAAAGTTAGAATTTTTAAACCCCTTAGGCGACATTCTCTCCTTCTTCTCCTTTGTTTTTCTTCTCTCTCACACTCTCATGCTCTCTCTTCTTCACTGTTGCCACTAGTCCCTCTCCAACCGTCCGACGACCACCACAGCATGACGACAATAACCTAACCATCACTGCACCAGTCACAGTCGTATAGTCACCCCAGAATAGGCAGATCTGAAATAGATCCAGATTCAAACCTGATCTAACCTGACATTGAATTGGATTTTTGATTTTTTGAGTTTTTTTTCTCTGAAATTTGAAAAATAATTGTGTTATATTTGGTCGTTTATGTATGTTTTATGATAAAAAATTGTTGAAAATTATTAGAATTTAAAATTGTTTACGTATATTTTGTAATGGTTGAATTGAAATTGTTGAAAATTGCTAGAAATAAAATTGTTAGAATTTGGAATTGGAAATTGTTGGAAATTGTTATAAATGAAAATTGTTTATGTATATTCATTATTTTAGAATTGTGAATTTGTGATGGTTGAAAACTTGACATTGTTGGTTGTTGGAAATGAAATTGTTAGAAATTTAGAAATGTAAATTGTTTATGTATGTTTTGTAATGGTTGAATTGAAATATTTGGAAATTGTTAGATATAAATTGTTGGAATTTGGAAATGGAAATTGTTGGAAATTGGTAGAACTGCAAATTGTTTATGTATATTTCATTATTTTGTAAATTGTGAATTGTGCACTTGTGATGGTTGAAATTGTTGGTTGTTGGAAATTTGAAAATGAAAATTGCTTATGTATGTTTTGTTATGTTTGAAACTTGGAATTGGAATTGTTCAAAATTGTTAGAAGTGGAATTGTTGGAAATGATTATAAATAAAAATTGTTTATGTACGTTTTGCAAAGGTTGAATTGAAATTATTTCAAAATTGTTGAAAATAATAATTGTTTATGTATGTTTTGTGTAATTATGTACGTTAAATAACTGAAATTATATGTTCTTTATTTTGATATATGTATTCATTTATTTTTACAGATAAATGAAAGAAAGTTTAAATATTTATGATCAAATTGCTTCAGAAAGATACAATAATCCAATATGGGCTTATGTTATATTGGTCACCAGTATGAGGAACCATATTATTTGCTTGTTTTGTAACAAACATTTGAAAGGTGAAGGAATCACCCGATTAAAGAAGCATTTAGTTGGAGTTAAAGGAGATGTGGAAGCCTATAAAAAAGTAAGTCATAATGTAAAGTGGCAAATGAAAACTTTGCTTGAAGAATATCAACACGAGAAAGATAGAAGAGAGAGATTGAATTATGAAATTGGTAGTGGAAGTTCATTTACTAGTTTTCTTGATAATAGTGAAAATGTTGAAGGTGGTAGTGGTAGTGATAGTATTCTATCCCAGGCCCAGTAAGAAGTGAATGTTACACTTGGACCTGATGTTAAGAAAAGAAGAAGGCAGATGCTGTAGATGACTAAGTTTTTTGCATTACGAACAATTCCTGAAGCCCAACCTTTAATTCATAGTGTTATGTAATCAAGATATGCGGCTCACAATGTAGATATGACAATGGCTAGATAGTGGCGTCATACAAGTGTAACATTAAATGCTTCCCAATCTTACTAGTATCAGCCTATGGTGGATGTTATAACCTCTTACAATCTCGAATATAAAGCTCCTTTGATTGATGACTATAGAGGTAAACTTTTGAGTTTCTTATTTTTTGAAATTAAAAGTTACTTGAGACAAAGAACAGTGGATTAGGCTACTTATAGGTGTTCAATCATGTGTGATAATTGGACAGATATGAGACAACCTATTATAATTTTTTTGGTTTATTCTGCAAATGGTTTAATGTTTTTGAAGTCTATTGATACATCTGACCTTATTAGAAATAATGATATTTTATTTTAAATATTTGATGAAGTTGTGAATGAGGTAGGGCTAGAAAAGATTGTTCAGTTCATTACTAATAATGATTCTGCTTATAAAGCGACAGAAAAAAAAGTATAATTGTCTTTTTTGGACTCCTTATATTGTACATTACATTAACTTAATGCTGGAGAACATAGGAGGTTTTAGGTATTTTCCTATTATTGATGAGACTATGCAGAGAGCTAAAAAGGTGACCAAGTTCATCTATAACCTGCATTGAATTAAATGAGAAAAGAATTCACTAATGATAGGAATTTGTATCATCCTACTGTGACAAGAGTTGCAACGAATTTTGTATCACTTCAATGTTTTATTACAATGAAGAAAGAGTTAAGACAAATGTTTACAAGTGATAAATGAGTTATATCTCAGCATATGAAGTCTAATGTTGGACTGGAGGTTTCCAGAATTATATTGGAAGATAGTGAATTTTGGTCTCAATACTAATTTGTTATTCGAGTTTGTAAGCCTTTGGTAAGGGTGCTTAGCTTGCTGATAGTGAAGAAAAAGTAACAATGGGTTTTTTTTATGTCATGGAGAGGGCCAAGGAAGCAATCAAGGCTAATATGAAATATAGGCCTTCTTTATATACACTATATATTGCAGTCATCAATGAAAGATAGGAAAGACAACTTTCTTCTTTGTTGTTTGCAATTAAGGCATTTTTGAATCTTAGTGTCAATTTCTGACCAGATTTTACAAAGAAAGCTGAAGTTAATAAAGGAATGTTATTCACTATTACAACAATTGTTGCCCATAACATGATGCAAGATCTCTCAAGCTCACAAATTGAGCTTTAGAAGAAGTCTTCTGAGGATTTTGGAATGTCAATTGCTATTCGTCAAAGATCAAAACTTTTTTCAGGTATTAGATGTTTCCTTTTTCTTACTTAATGAAAATTAATTATCACTTTATTTTATTTATAACGCTACTTTTATTATCTTACGACTTACAGTTCTTGGTGGGATGAATTCGGAAGTGGTTTTCTATAACTGCAATGGTTTGCAATTCAAATTTTAAGTCAAAGTGTGAGTAAAATAGGTTGTGAACAGAACTGGAGCACATTTGAATTCATCCATTCCAAGAAAAGGAATATATTAGAGCATAAGAGATTGAATGACTTGGTCTTCGTTCGTTATAATTTAAAATTTCGAGAAAGGTATGTTATTATCATTATTAATTTTGGTATAGTTTCTTATAATTTTATAATAATTAAATTTTATTGTTTATTAGGACTTTTAATAGCACAAATAGTTTAACAGATGCTTTGATAATATCGATCTTTTGGAAGATTAAGTTTCTGCGCAATTCGAGTTCACTAGATGTTAATGACTGGGAAGATAATCTTTGATAGAAAAGTATTGACATGTCATTTGATACATTGAATTTAAATGATGATGATTATGAAACTCCTCTCAATCATAAGAATTTTGCACTAAATGATAATTGGAATTAGTACAGTTATAGCAGGTATCTTCCCATAGATGATTGAATGAAGTTTTAAGTTTTTGTTTTTCATTTTCTTTTAACTTTACTTATATTTGATGTATATGTTATATTCTATACATGCAATGTACTTGTAAATGTTTTTGTTTTAAGTTTCACTTCTACTTAGTTATTTTCTTATCACGAACTCTTGTCATAAATTGTAATAATGTGAGAGCTTAGAATATTTATTGTTCTTTTTATTTGATGTTTTGATGTAATTATTATTTATTATATGATGAAATTGTAATATTTTAAATACTTTATATTGTTCTTAATTATATTTGTATGAGGATGATTGCATTTTTCATATTAATTGTGGTTATTATTTATAAGAAAAATATTTGAAAATTATTGTTATTCTATATTAATTGTGGTTATTATTTATTATTATAATTTTTGGAAATAGAGTTGATGTAAACTTATAAAGTATACAATATAATATGACAAGGGACTATTTTGTAATTTTAAAAAATCATGAAATATTTTATAAATTTAAAAAATTATACGAAACGATACTCAGTAGTGATCGATACCGGTATAGTACCGTACTAAAACTCAATTTGGTACCAGGGCCGGTAAGATATTCGCAACTTTGGTTAAGAGCAACAAATGCTTGAGTTAAATTTTCATATTATTATAAATCATTAATCATGTACGAAAAATCAAGACTAAAATGATTAGTTTTACCATAAATTTGACAAGGTGGCGTATTGATGATGCTATTTTGTTATTACAGTTGCTCTTGATTATTTCCTCCTTAATTACTGGAGTGGCCTAAGTTGTTACTTTAATTTTGATTTTGATTTAGGTTAAAAAGTTGTATTTTTAACTCTATTATAATGACTAGTTAGTGTGAATCCTTTACCATGAGAATTGAACTTACCACCTCCTCTTCTACTATATCTACGATTTCATCTTTAACTTTTAACGCAAAAAAGGCTCGGGCATGTTTTGTATATTGCTTCTCTTTTTCTCAATTCAATTACAAGTGTTAAAGTATATAACATATGTAACTAGTGTTACAGTAGCATATATTTAAGTATATGTTTAATTACTATCATCGATGTTAATGCTATCTCTAACATCAGTTTCAATATTCCATTTGCAATTTCCAAATTGAAGAGTAATCTTCTTGGTTAAACATATCTCTTTATCAAGTTTAACTACCTCATAGTTTTTACTAGCCACCATGTGTCTGCACTTAACATGTATTTTACGACTCTTCCTCAACTTTGCATTAGCTCCAGTGATTTTGAATCATGAGTATTTCATCATTCTTAATCATAATATCTCACTCTTTATCTGTTGCACGTGTAAAACATATAATTCAAAAAAACTCATTAAACAAAAAATTATTCCTTCCTTGCTTAAATTTAGTGGTTAAGACCAAGCAATTGTCCATTTTGAACCAAATTAGGATACATATACATCTAATGGAATCACTTTTGTTCTTTGTAATTTAAAAAAAAAACAGGAAACAAAATAGAGAGAGACTAAGGACTAAATCTATTCAACATCGAAAAATTTAGTGGTTAAGGTCGAAGAAGAAGAAGTTACATTTAAAATATCTCAAGCCATAAGTAATCCACTTAAACATGTTGATGTTTGCTATTATATTGATTCATTTGATGGTGCAGTTTTGGATGTTGTGCAGAACTCTGTTTTTGAAGGTTCGTGAGAGTTGCATCCAGTTTAAGGTAAAAAGAAAGATGGAGATAGCCTCATAAAGAAAAAGTAGGTAGCCTATTTATAGGCTAAGGACCCTAATCTTTATAAGCCCTTTAGTTATACATGGGTACGTCAGGATAAAGACATTAAACAAGCTTTATTTAGGAGGCACCTTAAGAGTTATAGTAGTTTTGATTAATTTGATTTATTTTTAATTACTTTTGAGTTTAGTTTTAGTATTTTTATTATTTTTGGTTTGTTTTATGATAGGTTTATGAGCATCCTTATTGATTTTTGCCTATTTTTGTATTGTTCGTGTGTTTTATTTAAATTGCTAGAGGCTGTATGAAATTTTTTAAAGTTTTTAGAAATTTACAGATATACACAGTCGTGGACACCAAAATTGCATTTCTTTATGTTTGACTTGATTTTAGTAACTTACACAGTTACTGGACATAATCGCATATATCCTTGAATTTTTTAAATTTTCTCGCAAGATCACAAAGAGTTACACAGATGTAGGATATGCCTGTGTCCTACAACCTATCAAAACACATGCCTGTGTTCATTAATCACCTGTTCACAGTGACTTATACGGTCAAATATATGACTCCTTTTTAAACCCCAACCCTTCTTCATTTTCTTTTTTTTCCTCTTTTACTCTCCTCTTCTCTGATACACCCCTTCTTACAACCTAGTATAGCCATTTTCAATCTATTTTGTGACACCTAATTTTGTTTATCATGCATTTTACATTTACTGCACTTAGATTTTAAGGTGTTTTCACAATTTTAGGGATTGTTCTTCCTTCAAAGTAGGTTTCACATTTGCTTTAATTTAAGGCATGTTTCCATAAATTTCCTCTTACTTAGCAATTATAAGTTGAATTTTCTTCCTCTCCTTATGAATTATTTGATTTAAGTGATGAATTGCATTGTAGATTGGATGAATTTCAAATTTGAGATTATTAATTTTATTCACCATGTTATGAAATTGTGATGGGTTTCTTTATGTTAGGCATAAATTGATGTTTTTCTATCAATTAGTTAATGTTTGTTTGTTTAACCATTTCGTACTTTGCATGATTAAGAGTTTAATTGTTCATGTAGTATAGGTTTAATTATTTAATTGTTCAATCCCAATCTAAATTTTAGGGATTGCATTTAGTAATTATTTAATTAATCTAATTTTGTTTGTTAATTGTATTTTAATTATGTTGTTATTTTAATTTTCTAATTATGTTGTTAATTTCATTATTTTTAGTTTAATTTGATTTTTAATTTTATATATTTTCATAATTGCATAACATAATGACTGTATGAATTAAGTGTGGAAAAAATCATTTTAAATATTTTTATATTCGTTGTTTTCTCATATTTTATTTCATTTTAAGTATAATGACAATAAGAATGGAAGCAATACAACAACGGAGAGAATAGGAGAAACCAAGAAAAAGAGGTTAATGGTCTTCCAGAGACCCAGATAAAGCTTGTTAACTACTAGCATGAGAAATTGTCACACATTTACTTACGCAATATAAGATGCTATAATTTTGTCAGAGTTCATGAAGAACACTTTCAGAGGCTTAAAGACAAGAAGTTCGAGATCGACAAATGTGTAGATTGGGAGACGCTTGAGTAGGTTGGCTTGGCTTAACAAGTTTGAGACTTTCTTAGCATTGAAGCATGGTCCCAATTCTTTAAGATTATGGAGCCTACATATTGGGAATTCATACTTGAGATGTGCTCCATGTTCTTCTTCGAGAAGGGCCACTAGAGTTGGAATTGACCAAACACAATACAATTATGGATGATGGGGGATATGACTAAGATGAGCAATATGGTTTTCTCCGTGATGATGAGGCTTTATGATCAGGACTTTGTGGAGACACAAGAGTATATAGACCTTTTGACGGACTTTGGGATGGAGGCCTGACACATCTGGAGTACCAATAGCTAATAGGAAAAGTACGATCCCAGCATATCCAAAGTGTCTACCTTGCGAGATCTCGCACTCAAGTACATTAACAGGATCTTGAATCGTATACTGAGAGGGTGAGGTGATAACTTTGGCATTGTCGGGAATGAGGATGTGCTTTATTTATAGAGTTTGAGTGAGAGGACACCAATATACTTAGGACACACCTTAACCTAATATTTTCAGTGTCAGAATAGGAAGAAGAAGGTAAGGATGATGCTCATCGGGCCCTATGTGACATGATTAGCAAGAAGGATAAGAGTCTTCAGTTGACTACCATTAATTAGGTTGCTCAAAAACATGATTACCCTTAACCTAGATATTTATAAAGATTATTCGCATGTTTATGAGGTGATAAGGACATGATAAAGATGTCTACAAGTTGGTAAGAGTTGAGGCTGAGCAAGTAACTATATGACTAGACGCGGCGAGCTCTCTTCGGACGCCGCGGCGAGCCCTTGTTTTCTGAACTGATTCATTCTAGTTTTTGGGTCATAACTGATGATGTAGACCTCCAATTGAAGTGATTTTTGATTCGTTATGAACTAGAGAAAGGGGTCTATAATTGATGTGAAGAAAGAAAGTTTGAATTCAAGTCTTTAAGATCTCAATTTGGGAATGAAAGTTGGGTTTATA
>JANIJH010000003.1:21074514-21085144 GCA_024520975.1 Erythroxylum areolatum
TCAGTCTAGTGAGAGTTGACACTTTGCCCATACTCATAACCAAGTGGGGTATAGCATGGTGAAAGGACGAATTGCACAGCAATTGTCTATAAGAGGGTTCACAAGATGGTTCGTGGTGAGCATAGGTTCATTCGTCAAACAAATTACTTTCCGGTCAATTGGGGATCATGATGTGTTGCTAGACACCGCTCATGACTTGCTTGGATTAATTGTTAATCTAAGTGGCCAACATAACCGGGAACCTAATGGGTCACACACATAAGAGTGACTTGGAGAATTTGTAAAAGGTTTTGGATAGAGATCCATTATATAGAGAGCAATAGAACCAAATGGATCCCGAAGAGATCGGGATATGTCCTAATGAGATCGCGACATCGATATTGCTGAAATAGGTCTCTAGTATTTTTTCACACTCATGAGATAAAATGATTTTAACATGTTTTAGAAACAAGTTTTTCAACATCTCCATGTTCTCTTCATCATCTTCCTCTTCCAAGCTTTCATCCTCCTTTAAGTTGTTCTCCAAGAATTAAGGTAAGAGCTAGCACCCTCTCCTTTATTCTAGCTATTTCCGAATCAAAGACTTTGATTCGGTTAGGTTCTCCAACTTCTGCATGGATACCATTAAAGACGGTCTCCTTTGGTCATTGTGTTTTGAGAATTCTGGTACTTCTTTGTATATACACATAGATCCTGGACTTCGGGAAAGTCCTGAAATAATTTTTTTTGTTTTCCACACTGCGCGTATGTGATGCACACATCGGGATTTTCCTACAATATATATATATATACCCATTGTGTGTATATATATATATATATATATAAAGAGGTATACAAGAAGCTTATAACATCTAAAAACATCATTCTTCTTATCTTAAGGATAGTTAACCCATCTTCTTCAAATATGCTCTTTTCTTAGTTCTCCAACTTAATTCTTGGAGATAGTTCCTACTCTACCCATTGGAGTGCACCGAAGCTGGTGGAGAAAGTGTTAACCCTGGGGTTGGATCCCGTTGTCCTATTGCACCATAGAGGGGGAATTTCTGACTTAGGGTAGTTATTTTTTCATAAGGACATTCATTTCAAATAAGCCATTCCAATTTTAATTATTATTTCTATTTTCTCTAACACTATCTGCATGTGTGTTGTTTGACGTAAATAAAATATTAAACAAGCTACAAAAGCAATGCAGAATTTTCAAAAAGCAAAATAGAGAGCGAATTTTAAGAGATTTGAGTTAATACTGCTGCAAGAAAAAACTTCCTATTTGGCTTATGAATTGGAAGATTGAAAGTGAAATCTTAATATACAATTTGACTTTAATGTGTTAGTATCCTATTAGAAATTAGCACAAGCTATAACATGTCTCATTACATACTATATTGTACCAATGTACAAAAATACTATAACTCATTAAAAATAAGTAACAATTTCACTTTTATATGGAAATAAAATGATTGATTATGAAAAAAAAATAATGCTTTGGTACAAATCATAGTAAGATCTAGTACATGTAATACCAGTCTTATGCACACAAAAATTCATCAATTAGTAAAGATAATTAACATTTACACTTTAAAATGAGCATTATATCTAAGTATAAAGAAGACAATGCCTCAATATAAACTATATGAAAACTTAATACATTCAATAACACACCTATATGCAATGCTACTTTTATTAATCATTTTAATGACTAGCTTTTGTTTTTAATGACTAATTTGTATTTTTTAGTATAAATAAACTACATATGAGTTGTAATATCACATAACATACATTGAGCCTTTATTAATTTTTATGATAAAGAAAAGGATTTACTTTGTGAGGGTTTCTCTTAACCTTGAACAAGGTTTGTAAAAGGTTACACTTCACCAATAGCAAAGTAAGAAAATTGTAAGGGTTTTTCTTTACATGTGGCAAAAAAGATGTTGTACGGGAAGAAGATAGTAAATTCATAAGTGGAGCTTAGGAAGCAGATAAAACAAAGGTTATTTTGTTAAACTGTTATAAATTGATTTTCTCTCTATTTCCTTACTCTCTTTTGTTATTGTTAAATTTTTTAATGATTTTTTATAGGAAGTTCCTACAATCATTCATCAGAGTAAGCAATTAATTTATTAGTTTAAAAATAGGGAAAAAATTGATCACATATAAATGACCTCCCTTCTTATATTCCATCAAGTACTGACTGTAATATTCATTGTTTTTATTTTCAGTGAATCTCTTTTTATCTCTCTTTTCTTTGTTGGATCTTTATCCATCCGTCCTTTTTTTAATTATATTTTTGATGTTCTCTTCTCTTAGGTGAATCTTCATCATCTTCTCTTCTTATAATAGTAAAATTAGTGTATGCCCAAATACTAGTAATCTACTAATTGATAGAGTATAGAAATAGGTAGAGAGCAAGCTATAGGGTTACAAGGAAGATTTGGATAATCTACAAAATTTCTAGATCTCATGAAATCTATTCATAAGTCTCGATCCAACTTCAAGGAGAACTTAATTGTTCTCAATGAAAGTAGCTCCCTCAAGAATCAAATTTTTAGCCCAAACATCATGCAGAAGTTAACTCACCTTTAAGTTTCAAAATTTGAATATCAAAGCATAGTTTTACTAGTCTATCCAATTAAAGAAGTTTTTTAATCATATAGTTGGAATAATAAAGACTAAAATAGCAAGTTAAGTTTTGTTTTCTTTCCTTAAAAAATTATTATGGTTATTTTATAAGGGGTTTATTAGATCCTACATCTATTTTTGAGATTAAATTATTAAAGATTCTAACATTTCTAAGTAAGCTTTCTAATTAAGCTTAAATTTTTGATTTTTTGCTTATATCAATCATGGTTAATAACAAGAACCAGATAATACTTTGAAGAGAAAAAATTGGAATTATTATATAAATTAATCACATCCTCCAATATAGAAATGATTATTGCTAACTAAATTTTTAGTGGAGATCCTGGTTGGTTTATCTCCTCCAATCAATTGACTAGTTGTACTTTAGTGACATAATTATTTAAATTCATTCTTTATCTTCTACAAATTTAGATGTATATGATAAAGTCCATAGAGTAAATATACATTGCAAATTAAGTTATGATGCAATCATAATTATGAAATTCATATTGTATTTATGAATTATCACTAAATTTTTTCTAGTCATTGTTTTATTGAGACTGGACATTAGTACAACATAAAAAGCAATGCTGCGAATACTGTTCCAGAATTGGTACCGGATTGCCGGTAGGTATTGTATTACTACCGATCAATATTGGGTAACGTTTAAGGTAATTTTTTAAATTTGTAAAAAAATCCCTTAATTTTTTTAAAAATTGCAAAATAGTCCATCGTTATATTTTACAATTGTAATATATACTTCATAAGTTTACATAAACCCTATCTCCAAAAATCCTAATAACAAATAATAACCACAATTAATATGAAATAACAATAATTTTTAAATATTTCACATATAAATAATAACCACAACTAATATTAAAAAAGACAATCATCATCATACAAATATAAAATTAAGAACAATACAAAGTATTTAAAATATCACAATTTCATTAGATTATAAATAATAATTACGTCAAAGCATCCAATAAAAAGGAACAATAAAGATCCTTAACTCTCAAACTATTACAATTTACAACAAGAATTCGTGGTGAGGAAATAATCAAGTAGAAGTTACACCTGAAACAAAAACATTTACAGTTACATTACATATATAGAATTTAACATATACATCAAATATAAGTAAAATTAAAAGAAGAGGAAAAACAAAAACCTGGAATAAAATTCAGTCATCTACGAGAGGATATCTACTAACTACACCAACTCCAGTTATCATTTAGTGTAAAATCCTTACTATTGACGCAAGCTTCATCAACATTATCATTCAAATTCAATGCACCAAATAACATGTCGATGCTTTTCCATCCAAGATTATCTTCCAAGTCATTGACATTTACCAAATCTAGTTCTTCAAAAACCCAATCTGCCAAAAGATCAATATTATTAATGAAAATTGGATGAGTTGAACTATTTGTGATATTAAGACTCTTAATAAACAATAAAATTTAATTATTAGAAAATTAAAATAAATTATATCAAAATTAATAATGATAATAACATGCTTTCTTGAAGCTTTAAATTGTAACAAACAAAAACCTAGTCATTCAACCTCTTATGCTCCAATTGATTCCTTTTCTTAGAGTGGATAAATTCAAATGTGCTCCAGTTTTGTTCACAGTCTGTTGCACTCATATATTGTCTTAAATTCAAATGTGCTCCCACCAAGATACTATAGATCGTAAGATAACAAAAGTAGTGTTATAAACAAAATAAAGTGATAATTAATTTTCAAAAAATAAGAAAAAAGAAACGATTAATACGTGAAGAAAGTTTTCTTCTTTGTCGAATAATAATCGACATTCCAAAATCCCTATAAGACAACTTATAAAGCTCCATTTGTGAGTTTAAGAGATCTTACATTGCTTCAATGCCAACAATTGTTGTAATAGTTAAAAGCATTCCCTTACTAACTTCAGCTTGTTTAGTAAAATCTAGTTTAAAATAGACACTAGGGTTCAAAAACGTGCCAGCTGTAAACAACGGAGAGGAAAGTTTTCTTTCCTTTCTCTAATTAATGATTGAAAGATAATGTGTGTACAGAGAAGGCCTATGTTTTAGATTGGCCTTGATTGCTTCCATCGCGCTCAATGGCATCAAAAAAATAACGCATTATTGGCTTTTCTTTACTATCAACCAAATGAAGCACCCTCATCAAAGGCTCAAAAACTCGGATAAAAATTGGCATTGAGACTAAAATTCTCTATCTTGCAGTATAATTCTACAAACCTCCACTCTAGCATTAGACCTAACATGTTAAGATGCAATCCACTTATCACTTGTAAACATTTGTCTGAACTCTTTCTTTATTGTAACAAAAGACTAAAGTGATAAGAAATTTTTTGCAAATCTTGTCACAAAAAGACGACACAAATTCCTACCATTGGTAAATTCCTTTCTTATTAAATTCAATACCTATGCATGATTATAGATGAATGTGGTCACGTTTTTAGCTTTCTGCATAGTCTCATCAATAATAGGAAAATATCTAGGATCCCCTATATTCTCCAACTTTAGGTCAATGCAATGTGTAACATAAGGGGTACAAAAAAAGAATTATACTTATTCTACAACCCTTTTTCTGCCACTTTATAAGCGAAATCATTGTAAGTAATAAACTGAACAATGTTTTTTGGTCGTATTTCATTCACAACTTCATTAAATAACTCAAACAAAGTCTCAGTATTCCTAACAAGGCTAGATGCATCAATAGATTTCAAAAACATTGAGCCATTTCTAAAATAAACCAAAAAATTAATAATAGGCTCTTGTCTTCTAGTTGTCCAACTATCACACTTGATAGTGTCCGACTATCACACATAATTGAATATTCATAAGTAGCCCAATTCACTCTTCTTTTTCCCAAATAACTTCTAATTTCAAAAACAGAACAACTCAAAAGTTTACCTCTTAAGTCGTCAATTGAAAGACCTTTGTATCCTAGACTATAAAAGGTGATTGCATCCACCATAGGTTGATAATAATAAGATTGAGAAGCATTGAATGTGAATCTGTATCGTACCACCATCTAGCTACTTCCATATCAACATTGTGAGTCACATCTCTTAGTTACATTGTATTATGAATTGAAGGTTGGGCTAAAATAAATCACTTGTTAATATAGGAATCACGTAAAATATACAAGATACACAAGAAGGGGGGTTGAATTGTGTAAACTTCTCAAGAATATTAGTCTTTTGATATTTCTTAAAAATCTTTTCAACTATCAAATGAATATCAAAGATACTTTACTAAAATTTATAAGTATTGAAATCGTAATTTCTTTTTATCTACTTGTCTAACAATAAGAAAATTAAAGTGTAAGGTTAGAGAATAGACTCCATGATTTTATACTGGTTCACCCCAAACCTTGGGCTATGTCTAGTACTCAAAGTTTGTCTGAGATTTCACTATACTTTTCAATTTTACAAGTATTCTTTCTCCCTTTCTAGATCCTCTTCAGGACTCTAACATAAAGTATTCTTTTTGCTATCTTAGCCTCTCCAGACCCTAGCCTTTTCTGTCTCTCTCTAAGAAAGATATTGTGAACTTTTCGTTACAGTAGTATTTGCTCTCTTGTTTCACATTTTGAATACAGAATTCTTTAAGTAAGCAAAAGTTCAAGCTCTAATCTAAAAAGATGTTTTAGTTTTCGACTAGGACTAGTATTTATAGCCTAAATCTCTAACTGTCTTCTTGAAAAATTGCTTCTTGTTTCTTCTAGTAATTGTTATTTAGTTGAGCTCTGTAACTAACTCCAACTAACTAACTGTCTGACGTTCTAGAGTGTCTTCTTATTTGTATCGTCTGATTTTTTGTCTGTGTTTGGCTTCGTTTGTGATGACGTGTATCGTCTGTTGCTAACGTATCGTTTGTGTTTTGCTTCGTTTGTGTTTTGCTTCATCTGTGATGATGTGTATCGCCCGTTGTTAACATATCATCTATTTTTTGCTTCATCTGTGATGACGTGTATCGTCTGTTGCTGACGTATCGTCTGTGTTTTACTTCGTCAGTGTTTTTCTTCGTCTGTCATGACTAAGTGATACTTATATTTTTTCTGCACACTTAACAAAACTTATCAAAACAGTTCATATATTTCTAAGATTATTATTATTTGATTATCACCAAATTAATAAAAGTGAAGTCTTCTTGACTTAACAATCTCCCCCTTTTTGATAATAACAAATAATCATAATTTTAGAAAGATAACATATTATTTAGACAAGTAATGAGATAACAAAACATACAACAAAACATAAGAAATGCAAATGCATATATGAAATACAAAAATTTTTCTACTTTTCTTTCTTCTCTTCTTGTTCTCCCCATATACTTTTAATCTTCTTCTCTTGTCTTTTCTTTGAAGTGAATCACTCGTTAGTATAGACTTAATATTCAATATACAAAACACACAAGAAGGGAGGGTTGAATTGTGTATCCGTTTTTTAATACAATCCCCTTTTTAAATAAACTTCTTTTTTAAGAAAAACTTGTTTTCTCAAACGATTGAAAAACATTATTTTGAAGTATTGCAATCTGCTTCTAAGTATTTGTATCAACAATAGAAATCAAAAGTTGAGAGTTGAGAGTAAGAATTGATACAGCAGTTTTACACTGGTTCACCCCAAACCGTGGGCTACGTCCAGTCCTCAGAATTCTTTCTGAGATTTCACTATACTTCTCAAAGATACAAGTATTCTTTTCACCGAGCCTCTTCAGGTCTCTTACAACAAGTATTCTTTTCTAACTTAGCCTCTTCAGGCTATCAGCTTTTCTTCCTTCTACTGAAAGATGTTTCGAGCTTTGTTACAAACAATAGTAGCTTTAAGTTTAGTACAATGAATAAAATTTCTAGCTTTTGAATCTCTAGCTTTTCTTAAAAATCACTAATTTTTTCAGTCTTCAACTCTGACTCATATTTATAGCCTTCGTCTTCAACTGCTTCTTGATAACTGCTTCTTTCTTCTTATTTCTTGATCTCTAAAGAAACGATTATTCAGTTGAGTTCTATAACTAACTCAAACTGATTTATCATCTGATGTAGTATTGGGTCTTTGTCTTCGATTCTTTTGTCTCATTTCTATCGTCTTATTTTTCTTTCTGCTTCCAACTAATTTATATCATCTTATTTTGCTTTCCGCTTCCATCTCATTTCTATCATCTCATTTTGCTTTCTGCTTCCATCTCATTTCTATCATCTCATTTTTCTTTCTAGTTTCGTCTCATTTCTATCATCTCATTTTGCTTTTCACTTTAGTCTCATTTCTATTGTCTTATTTTGCTTTCCGCTCGTCTCATTTTGCTTTTCACTTCCATCTCATTTTGTTGCATCTCATTTTCAGCTTCACTTCGTCTCATATTCTTATGTCTCATTTTGTTGCATCTCATTTTGCTTTCCGTCTCATTTTCTTTTCATCTCATTTTGTTGCGTTTCATTTTGTATTTGCATTATTATTTGGTCTTCATCAAAATTATTAATCGTAAAGTCACTTTGACTTAACAATTTCTCCATTTTTTATGATAACAAATAATCATAAAATACAAAAAAATTGTAGCCAAAATCTTCTTCTTCTGTTGTTTCCTTCTCTTCTTGTTCTCCTCCTATCTTTGTAATTTCTTTCTCCTTTTCTTCTTTCTTCCTTTCTCCCCTATTTATTATTGATCGAAAATATCATGTCCACAGATGCTTCAGAACTTCAGAAAACATTTCTCTCATTTCAGTGCGGAGTGACTTGATATCTCATCGAATATACTCTACTTCTTTATGCAAAACACCCACAGAAGGACACAGATTATCAACTTTATCTTCAATGTCTTCATCATGCTTTTGTTGTACTTCTTCAATACCAAAGGTCGTAGTATATGCATATGAAGATATGCAACTTGGTTCAGTTAATGTAAAGGTAGGAGGTTTGACAGATAAGTTTAGTTCCGGGAGATCAAGATCATCAGGGCTGGTTAGTCGTGGAATTTGTCTTCCAAATAGGTATAAAAAATATCCAATTGAAGACACGGTTTACAAGGGTCTAATGTGCATAATGAGATGCGCAAGTGACTCTATTAAGTAGCTTAGGTCTCCAATCTGAATGGATCTATATTGCCCTTCTGTAAGTCTTCCAACTACTTGAGAAGAGTCATCAGTAGTTCGCTGACCACAATTGCTTCCTGATGCTTTCAAAATGTAATGGGAAATATAGGTTCCTTTCTGCTGGACTACATAGCATGCTTCATTAATGTTTCTTACTTCAGCAGCGATCTGTTCTTCTGTAAGATCACTTGTTATCCCTTCTGGATACAGTTTCTTCTTCCTTTTTTCCTCATTACGAGCAATGAGAGGTCTTGGTTGAACGTCAGGCACAACCTTGATCACAGTTCTCTTTGTGATTGGTAAAATAGTGCACTTCTGCCTTGTCATCTATGTGGGGTATGGTTTGGTTCCTTCATCCTTCATAAAACCATACATACTTTTCTCGTCGTCATTCAACAGATGCTTTGTACTACTATTTATCAAGATTGGTTATAATTGTGCTTTGACTGACCTTTTTGGGGTTCCTTTGATGATTATAGAGTTGCTACTGCTAACAGGTTGGCTTTCTTCAATAATCTTGACTCTTAAGTCTTCTTTTCATAATGATTGAGAAGTATTGACCTGTACTGGACTGTGTTCAATTAGCTTCTTCTTCTTCTGAACAGCAGTAGGAGTGCTCTTTTTCTTACTATTTTCTGCTTTTTGTTTTCATCAATCAGTCTAGAACTCTACTGAGATTGAGGTTTCTCTTTTTCAAACTCCGATTTTCTCTTAATCTCAGTCTCTTTAGCCAATGTTGTTAGATCTTCTTTCAAAATTGCAACTAAAGACCTGGTTGCCTGAGGTGTTTTCTTCTTAGAGTCTCCACTACAAATCAACTCTTTCCCTTTTTTTCTTTTTGTTGACGCAGGGTTCGAACTCTAGGAGACCTTTTTGCTTGCTTAGGTCTCTCCAAAAGGAGTATTTCCCCCTTTCTTTTCAGGGTCACTTTCTCCCTATATTGCACCTGGCTTCCTTCTTTATGAGAAATCACCTTTCCTTTTATTGATTTTTCTGACGATTTCTTTTCTCCTTCTGCAGCATGCTCTCCCTCAATCGTTGCTTTCGTCTTAGAATCTGCTTCTTCTTTCTCCAGATTCTTCAAGCCAATTCTGCCAATTGTTGCAGAATTGATGGCACTTTTGATATTCAGCTTCATCCTATTTTCTCTCTCTAGAAGGAATCCAGAGTCTCTGAATATCCTTGTCAGCATCATTCTATATGGTAGAGCGATCGAGTCTTTCTTAGTCTTTTCCATATAATGGAAACTAAGGAATGGTAGATTTATAGGCTGGTGATTAAGTAGATGAAATAAGCATTGTTCATCTAGCGATGTTACCAAATGCCTTGATCCTATTCTTGGTAGAGCATAATGGAAAAGAAGTGAGTGTAGAACCCTAGCCTTTGGAACAAGACTTGAAGCCTTATTCTCCTTTGGATCATCGCTTCCATATAATTGCCGATTGATCTGAGTCTCCTTCACATTAGCTTGCGTCATTCATCTAGCTTTATGTGTGAGCTTTTCTCCATCAAGTGGAAACTCAGTGACCTTCTCGATTATCTTTATTATCACTATAATCGACAATCTATCCATCGTAGATACAAGAGTATTGTCTACCATTTCTATATTTTTCCAGAAGTCATACACTTCATTTATGTAGACTATCTCTCGAACTCGAAAGAAATTCCTCCACCTGGCTGCCACAATCTCCAGTTCAATATCCATCTCATCCTGCTTAAAGGACTCAAAATCAACAAGTCTTCCACTTGACATAGCTGTCTCCATTTGTTTCAGTGGTTAACAATGAACTGAATGCACAGAAGTATTTTTCAAAGAGTTGAAGTCGGTTTATGAGGTTGAGAGTGTGAGCAAGGAAGGTTTGATATCCAAACAGAGTAATGAAGAGCTTTTGTTGAGGGTTCTTCAAA
>JANIJH010000003.1:21104217-21133613 GCA_024520975.1 Erythroxylum areolatum
CATTATATCAACCAATCTAAACGGATATCTACCTTTATGACCATCTGGTGGAAGAGACAGAGGATCTGGAAAGACCGCAGAGCAGTCATTATCAACCTTAGGTCCGCAAATTAAAGGGTTACCTGCTATTCTGTATATAACACAGAGAACAAAGAGAATCTCAATTGGTTGAATGTTAACACTACTATACCAAGAGAAGCAATTTCAGAATGATTAATATCAACTCACTTGAAGGTTCTTGCAGATATTTTGGGCAAGGAGCCACTCAAGTTGTTAAATGAAAGATCCCTGCATTGAAACATTAATTATATTGGTCAACTGATGCATCCACAAATCAACAAAGATATGCATTTTCCAAATAAATAAATAGAGTGGCAGCTAAGCAGCACTCCAGTACGTGCAAAGGTACAGGGACATACACAAGGCTGAGTCCTTGAATATTGGACAAAGATTCAGGGCATGGTCCAGTGAGACTGTTGTTGTTTAACCGCCTGATATGCTCCAAAGGATAAAACTTTAAGCATAAGAATCCATAAAGTATAGTATATTGGGCAGAAAATCATTGCAGAAAGAGTCAAAATGCTATTACTTTTACTTACAGGTAATTCAAGTTCCTTAGCTCTCCCAAAGAAGAAGGAATTTCTCCACCAAATGAATTGTTGGAGAGATCAAGTGTCTGAAGCTTCTCCAACTTCCCAATGGTAGAAGGTATTGGACCTGAAATGTCATTGTTCTGCAGCAACCTGTATAGTTATGCAACCACAATCGGATTTCAACATCAATATTATGGTAAACATGCACTACCACTTCGAAAATAGAGAAACCGCAGCACTATCAAAAGCTCCAATGTTCAAAAAAACATTTATTAAACACCATTAAAATTTATAAGTAAAACTGGTGCTGCGAAATAGTAGAATCCGCACACAATTCAGAAACACCTCAGAGAATAACGTACACTGATTGCAAATTGTTAAGGTTCCCAATCGAAGGAGATAAGGTCCCAGACAAGCTCTGACTTGGAAGTCCCCTGTTTATGGAAAGAATTCCCATTATGCTTGCAAAAAGAAGGCTTTCATTTTTCTCCCACTAACATTCCTCAATAAAAGTTAGGGGAACCAAGTAGATGTACCTCAACTGAGAGAAAGTACTTACAGAGCAGAAACAAATCCATCTGGGGAGCAAGTGACCATCCTCCAGCTACAAGGATCTACGGAATTGCTATCCCAGTTCTCCAGAACATTGTAGGGGTCGTGTAAGGCATTTTTTATGGCCATTAGAGCAACCACTGCTCAAATTTGATTGACATAAGAGAAACATAAAAGAGGGTTGAGAAGATGGAATTATTCAGCAGGACAAAAGCTTGTCATACATCTTTACCATACAAGACTGAGACCACAGCGATTGCATTTCACTGGATAGATTTATGGAAATGAGTAAAAGAAAGTTGCATAGAAAAGCCTTTTTCGAGTTGCAAACATAATAAAAGCATTTAACAGCATATAAAAACTTCTCATCAATTCAACTACGGGATACAGTCAGTTGCATAACTCAGCATGTTTCATCGAGTAGAAAAAATAATCATCAGAAGTGGAAACAGAAAAAATATTAGAAAAGAAGGCGAAACAGTTAAAGATCTGCAGGAAAAAGGGTGAACTGACCTTCATAGTTCACACCAGTTGGAGAAAGAGTAGCAGATGAAATTTCCATCAATGCCAAAACCAAGAGCCCCACTTTCCACACTCCAAAACCTCCACCTTCCATATTCTTCAACCCTTCACTTCACTAACTGTACTACCTTTGAATACTAATCAGAGCTACCATATCCGGCAGCCCCACGAGCCAAATAAAGGTAACATGAAATTATCGCCTTTGTCGAAATAAGTAAAAAAGGCTTCTCCAAGAATCAGAGTCGAAAGAATCAAAATCCCACTATTCCGTAGGAAGCATTTCTGCTATCTTTTATCCCCTTCTCCCGCTTTGAACAAGAAAGCAAGGAACTTTAGTGTGACATCAAATTCTGCAAGTCACTATCTTTGCATAACCAGCAACCAGTACAGAGAATCTTAATGAGTTTTAACGGAGACAAGCAGCAAAAGGAAGAGAATTTTCTCGAGAAACAGGCAAGAATTCAAGCGTGAAATTCTGAGATCCTAGAGATCTGGGAATGCTGGTGTATGATTAGTTAAGTTATGGTCGATCCCCACAAATTCCAAGTAAAGTTTTGTTCTTGGCTACTAACTTCTTACCCTGTTCTCACTTCCCTCCACAACTATGATTCCACTGCTACCATTATCTTCTCCAACAAACAAGCAAGGCTAAAAGAGAAAAGAGAAGGATCAAATGAAAGTTACACTCACAGAGAGAAAGAGCCAAAGGACACAAGACAAAATGCCAAAAGTGGACACAGATACAGAGAAGAAAAAGCCTGGGTTGCGAAAATTAAAAAGCAAAAAAAGTACTGTTGTTTCTTCCAAATTTCATTTCTTTTATGACCACTTGAAAAAACAAAAAACATAAAATATTTTCATGGAAATATACTTATAATTTTGTAAAAATTCAGGGATGGGAGTGAAGTGAAGTGATGTGAGGGATTGGATTGATCAGAGGATGTCCAGTTGGGAATTGGGAAATTGAATAATGAAAATCTATTTTTCATTTGTTCTGTTAAATAAAAAAGGTATTCGTCTTTTTTGGCACGTCACGTGCTTGCATTGTCTTGTCCGTTAGGTCGCTTTTGGCTTTTGGCTTTTGGCTTTCAATTTCATCTGCAAAAACGTAATTTCGCTCTAATTGTTAATAATCACCTTCTGTTAAAAGGCTCTGCACTTACATGGCCCACCACGCTAAAATGCGCCTGAAAAGGGCTTTTTTCTTCTCTAATTCTCTTCCAATATAAAAATTAAAATATGAATGCAGATGTGACCATCCTATTTAATGATAATGATCATAAAAATAAAACACGCTATGGTCACGTTGATATGTTATTTATTATTTTTTGTTTTCATGACTATGATGGATACTAAGAAACAGATTAACTAAAATACGCCGAAGTGGTGGGGGGTGCGCGCAGAGGGTCGTGTTGTTCTTTTGTTGGTTGGATACTGCGAGGAATCTCTAAAATGCGCCCACGTCCACCCCACATGCACAATTACCCTTATTTATAATTATTATCACCCTCTACCTTTCTTCTTTGTTTTTATTTATCATAGGATAAATTTTAACTAATGAAAACTATATAATATAATACAAACCATCCCCTCTTATTAATAACGGATTATGATAATAAATTCACTCTTAATTTGATGATGAACCGCTCCTCTAACCTTTCATTTAGTTATTGGGATGATGTTTACTAACTCTAGAGTAGACACATGATGAGATGAGTGAAATTCTTCACACTCTCTATGGAATTGGTGAGTAGGTGAAGAGGAATGTGTTTACTTGAAATGCGTAAAAATGGAAAGAGGTACATCGCAAAACCCAAGTAGTGAAAAGCCTGTGTGGTGTAGAGAACAAGGAGAAAATAAAAACAAAGAGCAGAGCCTAAGCTTAGCTGTGCCTGTTAGAGAGGAGAGAGCAGGTGCAGATTATATAATAATATATTACTTATTATTAAAAAAAAAAAAAGAACAAAAGGAGAGGGGCAAATGATGCCTAGACTTGCTCTCCAACCCCTATGAGTATTTTTGTCGCATTGGGAAAACTGAATATTCCCCTAATCTATCATTTCTTTACTTACGCTAATGTGTAATTTAATGCACTGGTCCTTCAGCCAATACCCACTACGCTACTACTACTTCTGGTAGGAATTCCATAGGGTATTTTGGTCGCTTCTTGGAAATTTGAACAACTCTAATCTAATTAGAGAATCACGAACACAAGGCCTTTAGCCTTGCCTAAAAAAGGGTGATTTAGTAAAAGTCTTTTTTTTTAATAATTGGTGTTGAGTTGGGTTAATGAATAATTATAGAATTCAAGCCCCTTTGCATTGCATTGCATTGCATTGCATGCTCCATGGCAAGTGGGCAGGAATATGAGAGGAAAAGATGTTTGCCAAATAGAGTTTTCTTTTCAAAATGATTGCCCAAATTTTCGGTAGTTAGGATGAGAAAGAGAGACTAAGATGGATGACGTAGGAAAAAGCAAAGATCAAAGCTTTGAAACCAAAAATCAAAAGCAAGTACACAAACCAAGGAGTGAATGAACATTGACTGTGATGAAATAGCTTGTACTGACTGCCCAAGTGTCGACAGGCCATTGGCCTGGTGGCCTCGCATTGACGCCATACAGCATTATTCGGTGACTCCTTTTTCTTTGCATAAAGGTTAAGTGTGAAGAAGGGCTTTTGCATTATTAGATTGAGAAGAGTTAAAAGAATAGAACCCACCTAAACCAACTCATATTCTTATGCTACCTAATTTTGGTTAATGTAGTCAAGTACTAAGTTAAAAATATTAAAATGACAAGATAGTTTCTGCATCTTGTACATTTAGGGAGTTTATGAACTAAAGGAATGCATAAATCAGGAGGGCAGTAAGCACCTTTTGAGATTTTTACCCACTTGGTTGGACCAACGATTGATGACATGAGCAATTTTTAACAAGTCATGATTCCGCTGGTGGACCAACTGCTCCTGCTCCACCAACTTTTGCACTGTATTCGCTGTTCAGTGGCTTAAAAATATTTTGTATGTCTATTATTCTGTTTCTGTTACGACTGACATGGTTGTTGAAAGTGATGGTTATCCTATGCATTTTATGTCTTTCTTATTACGGTTTAATTATTGTTGGGGATTGGCATCTTCATTCTTCAACAGGCTTTGCCAATAGGCAAGCCCGCACGGGTAGTCCAGTTGGTTATTAGGAAGGTAAGTTGAGTTCAAGGTCATGAGTTTGAGTCTCGGCAGCGACAGTGTGGGAGTTCATCCAATGTGATGACTCCTTGTGCGCACCGAACACTGGACCGCCTTTCCGAGAAGCTGACTGGAATCAAACCGTGATTTACCTCTCTCACACAATGTCGGACCGAAGTGTGGGGGCGTCTAGGGTGGGCGTTCCACCTTTTGAATTCAAGGCTTTGCCAATAGGCACATCCCAAGTTCTAAGGGGAAAGGCCATAGGTCGGCAGTAGTCCAATGTCAAATTACTAGCTTTCAGGCATTGATATTTCTTCGAGCGCTTTGAATTTTATCCTTTCTTCATTGGGAGTTGGGACGAATTGTTTTGGATAAAATATATTAAAAATTAATATATTTTATTTTATCCTTTTCATATAGTTAAACTTAAATTGGTACGGTAATATTTAAATTCCATGAATTTAGAGAAATTGATAAGTTTTAAACCATATAACTATAAATACGAAAATTTTGATAATAGTTGTATTTCATATAGCCTTCAAATTTTCATCATAACTTTACTTAGTTACTTGATTGAAAATTTTATGTTTTAAATAATGTTATTAAAGTATTATGACAACAAACTTTTTCGTATACTTTTAGGAGTATAAA
The DNA here is from genome assembly GCA_024520975.1 of Erythroxylum areolatum. Taxonomy (NCBI): domain Eukaryota; kingdom Viridiplantae; phylum Streptophyta; class Magnoliopsida; order Malpighiales; family Erythroxylaceae; genus Erythroxylum; species Erythroxylum areolatum. Next base: position 21,109,724 of record JANIJH010000003.1, read on the forward strand.
TGAAACAAGACATCTTCTTAAATTCACTTAAAAGATTAAGCAAAATTTTTCAAGTTTCTTATTTCCAATAATGTAATAGTGAAATAACCTTTAATTTTGTATTGATAAAAAAAATGGATTTGATCAAATTTATTGATAATGTAAAAAGAATTGAATAAAACTAAAAATTTAAAAGGATTTCAATGACTAATAATCATAAAATGCTTAATAACTTTATAAAAGGCACTATTATATGCACCAATGAAAAACTAAATATAAATAGAAAATTATAACTAATAAGACTTCTAATTTACAAATCTAATAGAAGTTTAATATTAATGGTTTATAAGACTTCTAATAATAAAGGATAATATATTCATCAGTGCCAAACCTTTTGAGATTTTTTCACTTTAGTGTCAACCTTTTGAGATCTTTTCACTTTAGTGTCAAACTTTTAAAATTTTTTAAATAAGTCACTAATTTTTCAAAACCTTTACAACATAGTTTAATAGTTCATTATGTGAGTTTATTGCTGGTGTGGCTAACAGAACTAATTTCTTTAATATTTGGACATCCTCATAGAACATTTATAGACAGATAGATACCCACATGGCTAACCCATAACTTACAACCCATAACTCATGATTTATAAACCGCCAAATTTATTCCAAAAATAACTCACACCTTTTAACCCTAATTTTCACATTTCATCTTTCAAACAAAAGACCCGTCGTCATTGTTTGAAAAATAAATCAATATGATCATTTAGAGTCATTGTCGTCATTTAGAAGAAGCCATTGCTGTTGTTTAGAGCACCTTTAAAATCTCAATTGCTTTCTTATTTGTTTGTGAGTTTCATTCGCTAGGTATTAGTTTCATTCTTCATTATAATTTTGTTATAGTTGGTTGCAAGTTTTGGTTTGGTGAAAGATTTTATCAATATGTTGTATTAAGATTTGGCTTGTTTTGCATCTTCTTGGACTTGAATTTGTTAGTTTGCTTGTGTTTTGTGTGTGAATTATTTTATTCTTGCAACTGGAGAATACCATACTAGAAGAAATAGAAGCATGCAAGACACGATAACGTCTTTGTATCGTTAGAAGTTACCATTTAAAAATGTCATTCTTGGTGTAAAAATCTTCATTTGTCTTTCCTTTCTTTAATTTCAACATCGAAAGAGAGTGAAGAGTGTGATCATGGTGGTATATCCAATTTTATAGCAAGAAAGATGTCTTTTTTAATAAATGGGAAATTCATGGAAAAATCCATTTTACACAAAAAAAAATTGCTATTTTAAGCTTTGAGATTGTATGGGTCAGTTAACAGGTTTGAAAATCCAAACAAAATTTTTAATCAGTTATCTACATCATGAAGGGTCTACTATTCAACTCATTTGTGTTCTACGCATATAAAAGCTTTTCTTCTTGTATGAAGATTATTTCACACTTAATGATAACAACTTTAAAATGTTTTATGCAAAAGTTGTAGATTAGTAGTAGTTTGGAGATGTTATCTTAAGGTAATAGAACTTTCTTTTTCTTCTTCTTATGTCATATCCTGAGTCTTATGATGGTGTGCCAAATGTAAATTGGTTGGACTCCTAAAATAACTAAAAAAAGGAGATATGTGAGTTTTCCTCTAACTCAATTCTTCATACATATTAGCAAGCCACTTTTTCAGGGTGGCATCTATCTCTAGATTTATATCTTATCAATCTGTTAGGTATGCTTGAGCTGAAGAAAATGCAATCAAATATTGATAACAAACTTCTCTAGGTTTTTCAAGTTAGTAAAGAAATCGTATAATAGTGCACCTATAATCGACCACTTGATTATTTCAGGGCATTTTTAGATCAGTTATCTAGCTAAAGCAACGTAAGATGCCTCATACTTTGATTATTAAAATCATTGTAATGTTTTGTTTCCATTTTTTCTTTACAAAATGATTTTTAAAAATAAACTTCTATGTGTTCAGTGATATTATCAACTTATTGAACTAAATGTGCAGTTAGTCATTTACTAAACAAATTAACTGAAAGCATGATTATTTTTCAAGTTTCTTTCTTTAATATATATATTTCTTTAGAAATTTGTAACCATTACATCATTATCTAATTAGTATGTGGATTATTCCAAACAACTAGTATACTTTATCCTTTTGAAACTTAAAATATCATATCTTATGTCGAAAATAGATGGATGGCTAGGGAGATTTAATTGTAGCGCATGTCTTGTATTAAACAAAGTGCTTGTTTTATACCTCAATAATGAAGTGTTTTTCTTGTATTAATTGCCTCTATGCTTAATGTAACATTGATATTTGCATGTAGGTAAATAGAGATCAATAGCTAAGATGGGAAATTAACTATGTTTTTTAATGGGAAGTTTGTATATGGAGAAGATGTTGAATATGTGGGTGGAAATAAGGAAAGCTGGGGCATTAAAATTAATAGATTTTGTTATTGGGACCTTGAGAGAATACTTGTAAAAGATGTTAAAGGACCGAAAGCAAATAAGTTTATGTATAAAGTGCCATGTGATGACCTAAAAAAAGGGTCGATGGAGGTGAGAAAGAGTGATGCATATGTGATGGAGATATGCAAACTGGTTACTAAACATAAGGTTATAGAGATCTAAATTGATCATAGATCCATTTTTTCACAGTTTAAACAAAATGTGGATGATGTTATTGATGTTGAGAAAGAAGTTGTAGATGATGTTGTTGCTGAGTAAGAAGACGTAGATGTAAGTGACGATAAAATTGATCTAGCTAAGAAGAAGAAGATGTATTTGTTAATGTAAGGATTAGAGAGCAGTTTGATTCGTGCTTGAATGATGAAGAGTTGAAATTTTCTAGGGATTTAACTATTTCATTTAAAATGGGAAATTGAAGAAACTATAGAATAAAGTGTGGTTAGTGATAAAGATGACAATGATAGGAATGACGTACATAATGAAAATATGACAAATTACTTTGAGTCAAATGACACTTGTAGTTTTGAAGAAGAAGGTGGTTCAGGTGTGGATGAGAGGATAAAATATAAATCCAAACTTCACAAACTCAACCCTTATAAAAAAAAGATTGATATTGAGCTTGACATGTTGTTTGAGGATTCTAACCAATTTAAGGAAGCACTTTGGAAGCTTGTTATTGATTAAAGAAGGGAGTTTAAATTTACAAGGAATAGTAAACAGTTTGTGAGTTGCTCACATGTTTGGCTCTCAAAAATTGTGACGAAGAGATTGGTTAAGAATAGAGACATGGAAAATAAATGGTTAGATGAGATAAGTCTAAGAATAAAAACAAAGAATTAACAAGTGTTGATTATGAACTTGAGAGTAATGGTACTGGTGAGCTTGAAGTAATGCAAAAAAGATTTAAGCATGTTATGAAATTAAGATATATGATATGTAGTTGCGGAAGTTGGGATGTTTTAAAAATTCTATATTCACATGCTATTGTTGCCAAAGAGTATAACAATGAATTGCCTAAAAAATACATATCACATTGGTTTATAAAGGATAAGTATTTGCAAGCTTATCAATATATGATGGGATTAGTTCAATGAGAGAAATTGTAGCTAAAACTAAACACGAGCCACCATTATCACCTCTATTTTGAAAAATGTTAGGTGGGACAAAAATAATAAAAAAAGAAAGGAGATTTGTGGAGAATTCTACCACATGCAATAAGTTGCCAAGGAAGGGAATGATGATGAACTTACCAAACATGCCTCAAACAAGGACATAACAAAAAGAAAAAGTCTAGTGACAGGTTTGTCACAACAAGTTTCAATTGAAGGTCCTATCAGTTTGACTGTAAGTTAACAAAATAATTTCAACATTAGTTATTTACGTCTTAATTGTACATGTTGATCATTTTTTTCTATATGCAAACTACATGTAATGTTAAAGCAAGATCTATTATTATAGAATCAAGTCAACCACCAATATCAAAACCAAGTAAAAGAAAGAGTTCAGTAATATGGAATGTTATGGGGTGAGGCTCTTGAACCATCAATGTCAAGATGAGTTACAGGTATTAATTTGGTTTTTTTTAATTTGGTCAATTTTTTAATTATTTGTTGCTATTTTAATTAGGAAACAACTAATATAAGAATAAGGAAGATAAGGCTAAAACTATCAGAGACTATATAATATGTTATAACATTGACTTTTGAATCATTTGGGATAATGATTTTTGGTTGCTATAACAACTACTACCATTATGATTTTTGTATATCAACTACTATCTTTATGATTTTTATATAACAACTATTACCTCTGTGCTTAATCTTTTTTATATAGCTACAGACAAATTCATTGTCCATTTTGGAAGCTAATTCTTTTACCATTCACTTGTTTGAAATCCAACCATGTTGAGGTTGTAAAAGTTTCAATCTTTGAGTAAATTTATGGGCATTCACTTGCTTTTATAGTGAGTGGCATGGCTTCAAAATATATGCCTCATGTTTGGACAACATCTAATTATTTTGAGAAATGAAATGAAACCTGAAATGTCTTTCAACTTAAAAGAAGAAAATGACTTGAATCCATTATTAGTGTATGAGGAAAACATGAAAATTAAAAAATGAGTCATGCAATTTAAGGACAATAAGCTTTAGAAACAAAACATGATGACCAAAACTCTTTCATTAGGGATCTAAATACATCAAGGAAAAGAAAGAAGCATATTTTCTTCTTTTTTTGCTAGGAAAGATAACATTGTCTTGCTAAGAAAATTGTCACCTTTCTAATCCCTTTTATACATCCATTTCTAGTTCAATACCAACAAAAAATGTATGATAAACTAATAAAGTAACTACCTTCAAAGAAAAAGCACTACACAAGGCAAAGTTATAGCAATAAACATCAATTACAGGGCAACACATAATGGACAAATCAAATTGAGGGATTCCAAAAATGAAATCAACATCAACATAAATCATTATACAACTTGAAGAGTCTACGTAAGTAAGGTCTCCAAAATCCATAATTAACAACATTAATATTCAGTGAAATACAAACAAATCTTTCCACTACATCCACTCATAATAATTTTAATGACAATCATAAATAATATAATACTCATAATTTTTTTAACTTCAACACTTCTTTATGTTCTTCTAGCTTGTTTATCTTCTTTAGCAGACCAGGATTAATGCTCAAGGCTCTTTCAAACATTGTCCATTAAAAAAACCTACAACCTCTATGCTGAAATTGAGCGTGTAATGAAAAATTTTAACAAAATTATCATGATTATGATGCCAAAAAAAATGGCAAAACTAATTTATTAATATATAAATCACTCCACGTTTAAAATAAGATCCAAAGCATCTTTCAAGATTTTTTCTATCCATGAAGTCTGCTTAACAATCATTAACCCATAAAAATAAAAATAAAAATTCTTAATCCAAAGTAGTTGTCAAAGTTACATTAGTTTTTTGACTCATTATGCAACAACCATAAATATTGTATGTAAGTAATATGAATAAATGGATTTCATAACTTATTTGAGATCATTCTTTTGAAATTTAGTGCTTGCTTATATTAAATTAAATTCTACAATTTTTCTTTGTAAGAGGAGATATCTCTTCAAGTTGTAGAATTGTTGTTGGCTCTTGCCTACTATTTCCTTAACTTACCAAGGCCACATATTTTCTCAAATCCCACCCTATAACCCTCATCACCCATTCATTACAATCATCACCAAATGTTTATACTAATCTCATTAAGAAGTACGCTTGTGTTCAGTCATTATACCAAAGAAAATTCTTGTATGCATATATGAATCTAATTCCTGAATCTCAAATACATAAGTAAAAATTATAATTAACTAATCAAGCAGCAAATAAATGGATTCCATTAAAGATAAAGGATGACATAACTTATCATTTTTATTTGTGATTTACCACTATTATTACAGAACCAAGGAACTCTCGAGGAAATAAATAGACATTTACAAGCATCTTTATTTTCTAGAAACAAAGATTATAGGCTTAATTGAAATCACCATCATTGTAGAACCATTGACACTTACTTGAAATAATCAGGTGGTCGATCTAGGCTATCTATTGTACAAGTTTTTCACCGATTTTGAAAACCTAGAGAGCGAAAGGTCCCATTATACATGATTTAATAGGGTATCTCATTATTCTTGCCAGCAACCAAAACCTAAAAAATGATATAACAAAAAATGAAAGTAGTACCTAGCCAGTGAAACTCATAAACAAATAAGGAAACAATTAAGAGTTTGAAGGTGTTCTAAATGAAAATATTGGATTTAAGCAACAATAGTAGTTTGTTTTTTAGACAACGACAATGGGTCTTTTGTTTGAAAGATGAAAGGTGAAAATTAGCATTAGAAAGTGTGGGTTATTTCGGAATAAATTTGGTGGGTTTTATGTCGTGGGTTATAGGTTGTAAGTTATAGGTCAACCACATGGATATCCATATGTCTATAATTTTTCCATGTGAAAATTATTTTAGTTAGCCACATCAACAATAAACTATGTTGTAAAGATTTAAAAAGTTAGTAATTTTTGAAAATTTTAAAAAACTTGGTGCTAAAGTGAAAAAAATCCCAAAAGATCTAATACTAATTAAGTTGTTATCCTTAATAATAACTTATAATAGATTTATAGTATTAGTGGAAGTAGAAGTAACTAAACGCTAATTATAATAATAAGCACTATTAAACTTGGATTTGATATTACGATTACGTTTTAATATAGACATATTGTATTCTCTATCATCTTCCTTGAATTGATAAGAACTCAATTTTAAAAAAGATCAAATATATAAGTCTAACCATTAAAAAAAAGCAAAAGTCAATTTCTTTTTCTTTATTCTAAATATCATTAGAATTAGGATAACCATTTTATCTTTTTTTAAAGTAATAAATTCATCATCAAAGATGATCTAATCTACTTCCTTAGGATGCTACAATAAAGGTAATCAATGTGGACCTTTATTAGTTCCTCTTATAAAAATACTAAAAGACAAAGTAGAAGGCTTGGTGTTATTTTAAAGTATCAAATCATGTACATTAAAAACATGCTAATATTAATGTTACTAGGCAAATCTAGAAGACATACATTAGATCTAAGTTTGTGAATAATAGTGCAAGGACTTGTGAATTTAGAAAAGTATATGAAAATTTTAAAATGGTATAAAACAATCTATAAAGTGTCTTCTAAAAATATTTAATAATTTTAACATCTTTATCGTATACAATAATGGAAGATAAACCATATAATTTATCAAATCCTTTGGAAATAATTTAGCAATATATGAAGCATCATTAATTTTGTTGTAAGAAATTAAGTGTGTTGTTTTTGAAAAAAATTTTCAAATATAACTAAAATAAAATCATTTCCTCTAGTGATCCTAAGAAAATCAAGAATAAAATCCATACCAATATCCTCCCAAAATTCATGAGGAACATGCAATACGAGTATACGAACCAGTGTTATAGGCCTTAGCTAATTGACATATTCTACATTATGTAACAATTCTAGCAACATCCTTTTACAAATAAGGTTAATAAAATATATTCTCAACCAATGTAATAGTTTTATCCATCCTAAAACGTTTAACTAAACCACCTATATAGAACTCTAAAATCTACATATCTATAAGTGATGTTCGTGGTATATACAACTTAGGCATTTTAAATAAATAACCATCTTTAATAAAAAAAACTAACATAATGGTTATCTAATACAAGCTCACCCTTATGCACCTATTTTAGAAGGAAATCAAGGGAAATATATAAATAGCGCATGGAAATTGAGCAAGTCATCTTATGTTAGTTGATATATGTTACACATTTTTGAGTTATGGTCTACTTCTTAGCACAATTCAAGGGCACCTTCTAACAAACAGGGCACTTTTGTGCTTCTTAATACCACTTTGTCACTTTGTTATATGTTTTTCCTAATTTTTAGGAGTTTTTTTTAATTATCTTTTAGTTTAAATACTTATTGTTGGCCTTCGTTTTTTTAGCGGTAGTTATTTATTTCATTGTGTTAGAGTTTTTCCCTCTCCATATAGACAAATTTGTTAATTGTTTAAGATTCTTACACTCAATTTGCAAATAGAATATCCTTTTCATCAATTTTCTATCTATAGCTCTTAGAATTTTGGTATTAAAGTTGATAAGAATCAAAATAGTTTCCACCCACTCCTCTTCTTCTAGCTATCCACCCGCACCCGCACCCCCACCCCCACCAGCTCCCTCAATTCATCTACCTACTCAACCAACCACCCCAATCAACGATTCAATCCTATAGTAATTGTCCCTGGTCACTTCCTGTTTGGAAGTCATGGATGCCACTATGAAGGCCTAAACTGGAGGCACTTTAATTGATGACAGTGTGATCCTGCTAAGGGAAAGGCCCCTGAGCATAGCATGGGCCCTCAAGCTATGAAAAGATCATCTTATATAGAAGAAGCTGAAGATGATATGGACTTAAATTGGTGGTTGAAAAATCCTTCTTGACGACCACATACCAAAATGGAATTCCCACAATTTGAAGGAGGAGATCCCCAAGGTTGGATTTTGAAGGTTAAAAAATATTTTCGATATTATCAAACTCTCGATGATTTTAAAGTTGAAATTGCTGCTATATACTTAGGAAGGTGATACACTTGATCTCTTTGCATAGATTAATAATGAACATACTTTATTGTACTATGAGGAACTTGTCAAAGCTCTTCAAGAGAACTACGGTCTTGTTGAATTTCAGAACCCAGATGAGCATCTTTGCAACATTCGTCAACTAGAAAATGTGCAAGAGTATTGTTAGGAGTTTACCAAATGGTCTACCCATGTTAAGAATTGGCCTGAACATTGTCTTCTAGGTGTGTTCTTTAATGGGCTTAAATAAGAACTTAAAGGTTGATGTCAGAATTCACAAACCTATATTTATATATAAGTCATGAGCCTTGCTATGGAATTTAGGCACAAAATGGGCTAGAATTGTGGGCTTAAATTGTCTTAATGGCATAATTATTCAAAGACTAATCCAGCTGCAACCAATTTTTCACAGGAAACTTCTTCCCAGTCAGTAGGTAACCAACTCGTCTCATAGGTTGTAATCACTATGATCCTCTCACCCTCTTCAAACTCGTGCATGGGACCTTAAGAGACAAAATAACATCACAAAGAGACTTTGTTTTCGGTGCAATGAGAAGTTTGGATTGGGTTATTGTTGTAAGACGATGACAACACCAATGGGGAAGTAATTTTTGTTAATTTGGATGAAATCTCCTTTTATGCCATTCTGGGTAAGAATTCTAGCTTAATGATGAAGCTTTAAGGAAATTTAGGACAATGCTTGGTATTGATTTTGGTTAATAGTGGCTCAACCAATAATTTTGTCTATGAAAAACTATTGACAAAATTGCAACTGCTTGTTCAACTTGTACCCTTTTTTGGCATCCAAATTGGCAATTGAAAGATAATTTGTTGCAACCATATTTTCCAAAATCTTACTGTTCAACTACTAGGACTCACCATCACTTAAGATTATTAACCCTTTTCTATGGGTGGAGCAGATTTGGTGCTTAGCATTAGGTGGCTTCGTTCATTAAATACAATACAAGCTAATTGGAATGAGATGTTGCTAATATTTAATCTAAATGGGAAGCGATATAAACTCTAAAGGGTACCATCAAAGTCGGAAGCAGAATCAACCTTACAATATTTTTCTAAAGAGGACAAATATCAAGGTAATTCTATCCCTTTTGAAATTCAAAATTTTCGTTAAAATTTTGAACCAAAATTTAAAAACCCAACATCCTTCCATTGTTTCGTCAACACACTCACTCTATTCCTCTATTACCTAATTCAAAACCACCAAATATCCATCCATATCGCTACCCTTACTTTTAAAATTTCAAAATTGAGAAGCAAATATTTGAATTGCTCAAATCAAGTTTTATAAGGCCAAGAACCAACACTTTTGCAAGTTTTGTCATCTTTGTTAAAAAGAAGGACAATATTTGGCATACGTATGTTGATTATAGAAGCCTTAACTAAATTACCATTACGGACAAATACCCAATCCCAAACATTAATGAGCTTTTTGACGAATTACATGGTGCCACTACCTTTTCCAAATTTGATTTGCATTCTAGTTATCACCAAATACATGTCAACCCTGCAGACATCTATAAAACTGCCTTTTGCACCCATTTTGACCATTATGAATTCATTGTGATGCCCTTTGGCCTCACCATCTCCCCATCCACCTTCCAATCAACAATGAATGACCTATTCTGACCATATCTATGTAAATTTATCCTCTTTTTTTAATGAGATTTTGGTGTATAGTCCAACTTTTAAATAACATCTTAATCCACTGCAATTTGCACTTTAGCTCCTCTAAGAAAACCGTTATTAGACCAAGGAATCTAAATGTTTATTTGGTTGGATAAATATTTCCTTTATAGGACATGTAATTTTAGCTAAAGGATTTGGTGTTGATCAAAAGAAAATTCAGATAGTTTTGGGGTGCTAGTACTGACTAATGTAAAGAAGTTATGGAGATTTCTTGGGTTAACAGGTTACTATTGTCAGTTTGTGAAGAGTTATAGAATGATAGCTCGACCATTTACTGATCTTGCTAAAAAATGATTTTCAATGGTCTCCAATAGCAGAAAAGGCTTTCCAACAACTCAAGCAAGCTTTAACCACAATACTGGTCCTCCAACATCGAAATTTCACCTAGCCATTCATAGTGGAATATGACGCTTCCCTATAAGGAATTAGGGTTATCCTCTCCTTCAAGCTGACCATCCAATCACTTATTTTAGTAAGGGGCTTTCTTTTTCTAACCAATTTAAATCTACTTATGACCAGGAATTGCTTGCTCTTGTTTTAACCTTACAAAAGTGGAAACACTATCTTTTGAGTCGTCATTTTTTGTTAAGAACAAATCATGTAGCCTTAAGTACCTCCTTAACTAGCGCATTACCATTAATGAACAACAACAGCTTCTTACGAAATTATTGCCATTTGACTTCACAATTATGTATAAGGCATGAAAAGACATAGGGGATAACTTACTTTCAAGACTTCTGCAACAAGTTGATTTTTTACTCATGCTCTTCCAATATCATTGGATTTTTCCAAATTGCATGAGGCTCTCTAAGCAAATCCATTTACTAGGGAGATAATTGATGTTGTCTGCAAATTCCTTCCTCTTAACTAGATTTTCAAATGGTGGATCATAAGCTGTACTTTAAAGAAAAATTAGTTGTTCTATATGCACTTTCCCTTTGCCAAAAGCTTCTTTTAAAATCTCAAGATACATTCATTGTAAGACATGGAGGATATTTGAAAACCTTAAAGAACCTCTCTTCTAATTTGTTCTAGTCACAAATAAAGCATGACGTCAAAACCTTTGCTCAAAATTGCTTGGTTTGTCAACAAGTCAAATACCAAGCTTTAGTATCTACTGGTCTTTTACAGTTTTTGCCTATAATCAAGAGAAATGAGAGGATATATTGCTGGATTTTATTACCAAAGTTCCTAAATTTGGTAGCTATGACATTATTTTGGTTGCTGTGGTCCATATCTGCAAGTATTCTCATTTTATCCCAATTTCTCATCTCTATACTGCCAAGTCCATTACTAATGTGTTTTGCAAAGAAATTGCGTGTCTTCATGGCATCCCAAGGTCAATACTTTCTAGTAGGGATGTTATCTTTCTTAGTACATTTTGGCAAGAACTTTTCAAATTTAACAATACCAAATTAAGGATGAGCATGTCAAATAATCCATAGTCTGATGGGCAAATGGAGGTTGTCATTAGGTGCTTGGAAACTTATTTAAGGTGCTTTGTTCAGGAGTAACCACATTTTTAGAGTCAATACTTACCATGGGCGGAGTTCTGTTTCAATATGGGGTTCCAAACTTCAACGAGGACCAATCCATTCAAGTTGGTTTATGGAATATACCCTCAAACCATTTCCTCTTTTGTTTATAAGGAAACACACATTGCTGACCTTAAAGAGCAGTTGATTACCTACGATGCCATGCTCAATATCATCAAGGATATTCTCTTGAAAGCTTAAACTTGAACGAAACCTCAAGTAGATGCTCATAAAAGGGATGTTACTTCTCAATTTGCGGACTCTGTTTTTTCTACATTTGCAACCCTATTGTCAACACGCTCTAGCTTGCTAGAGGTATGAAAATTATCCCCTCGCTTCTTTGGACCATACAAGATTCTTTGATGTGTTGGATATGTGGCATATGAACTGGAGCTTTTTGAATCTTCCAAAGTCTATCCAAATTTTCCATGTCTCTATGCTTTGCCCAATCTCATGGATAACAAGCTACCATTCCTCTAGCACCATTTCCAATAAACAATGATTATGAGCTTGTCTTATCTCTTAAAATGATTCTTTCTCATCAATGAGTTAATGAAGGTTGTGAATTGCTTGTTCAATGAGCTGAACATCCCTTTGAAGAAGCAAGCTGGGAAAATTATGATCTACTAGCTAAACAGTTTCCTTCTTTTTGCCTTGGGTATAAGTCAACCTTTCAGGGGGAATGCATTGATACAAGCTAACCCTTATGCACCTATTTTAGAAGTAAATCAAGGGAAACATATAAGGAGTACATGGTAATTGAACAAGTCAGCTTATATCAGTTTTTAGATGTTACGCGCTTTTGAGTCATAATCCACTTCTTAGCATAATTCAAGGGCACCTTCTAACAAACAGGATGCTTGTGCACTTCTTAGCACCATTTAGTCACTTTGTTATTTGTATTCCTAAGTTTTAGGAGTTTGTGATTATCATTCAGCTTAAATACTTGTTATTGGTGGCTTTCCTTTTTGGGCGTTAGTTATTTGTTTCATTATACTAGAGTCTTATCCTCTTTATACAAATAGATTTGATAAGTGCTTAAGATTCTTAATCTCAATTTGCAAATAAATTTCCTTTTCATTAATTTTCTATATGTAGCTCCTAACATTATCATTTCTAACCTTATCTTAAATATTGCCAAAACTAAGATAATCATAATACTTATCTTTCAATCTATCAAAACTGATAACACGAATACTCATAGCATTCGTGCTTAATAACTTTATTTTCACACCAATATGATGTTTAATCACAAAATTTAAAAATTAATGCCAATTGGCTTATCTAGCAGTTCTACAAATGATGCATCATAATTAACTTGAAAAAACCTTAGTAAAATCAAGTAGAGCGTTTCAATAATCTTTTATTTGATTTAAATAAATTCCTTTATAATAGTATTGGACCATTAGAAGTTATAATTTTTCAAGAAATTCAATGGTAAGAGTTATAATAATATTAAATCCCCTATTAAACCTGATATATATATAAAAGATAAATTATGGAAACTAAGAGCCTTAATAACATAATTAGGTTTAGACTGTTCTTTAATAGCTCCCACTTTCTCAATATCAACTACTATACCATGTTTAAAAATAATAGAACATAAAGAAAGCGTATGTAGTTATATGAAAGAACATTTCTTGAAGTTAGCATCACGATTAGCTTTTTGAAGAATGACAAAAACTTGCTTAAGATGAACTAGATGCTCATCTTTAGACTTGCCATAAAGTTACCAAGGAACGATTAGACAATATAGGCTATGAATCTCATAAAGGTAATAAGAACCTCGAACAAACCAAAAGGCATGAGTAGGCATTCAAACAAACTTTTTTTATTCTTAAATGCAATTTTTCATTCATATGTTGCCTTAATGCAAATTTGGTGACAACCATAACATATTTATGTTTGAAAATAGGGTAGAACCAATTAAAAAAATATAACATATCCTTAAAGATTTATCTTCGAAAACTGAGTAGAACTAATTAAAAGATAGAACATGTCCTTAAGGAGAGAAATAAGAGACTTATACTTGACTATGAGCTTATTAATGGGCCTACTATACATACATTCTCCATAACCCATCTTTCTTAGGTTTAATAAAGCAGGTATCACATAGTTTCTCTAAACCTTTCTTTAAAAGTCCCTCTTCTTGCCTACTTAACCCGTCTCTCTTTTAGGGTCATCCTACAATATAAAATATTAGGCAATTATGACCCTAAACTAAACAAATTACATGTTGTATATCCTTTATAGGTGACAATTGACTAGGAAAACCATTAGGTAACATCAATAAAATCATCAAGTAAAATTTTTGCCTAAAAAGCAACATCAACAAACAAATAATTAAATGACCCCTCTCTTGCTATTAATGTCAAACATATACTTGTTTCAATTTCCTCTCTCTCAAACTCTTTATATTTCAAAATATGTAAATTTGAGATATGTCAGGTTTACCTTTATTTTTTAGGCCCTGGCGATTTTAAAAATAATATTCTTTCTGTTCTGCCTAGATGAATAAATGGTATCTATATTAAAGTTAATGACATTAAGGTCATAAAGTCAAGGGAAACCTAAGAGTATTAGTAACATCTATTTATAATCCTTATTTGAATATAAACTAGACATCTTCAAGAGATAGGTAAAGTGGTCTTATAAAACCCATGGTACTCCTAAATGAATGTCAACATAGTTCTATTTTCAATTTTAACAAATTAACATCAGTTTTATAAACCATATTAAGTGAGCTACTTAAATTTATTAATTGCTTACCCACTTTTTAATGATAGTGGGAATAATATGTCATTTTCTATAGTAGATATGAGTATACCAATACAATTGCCCTTATTAAGACATGAACTAAGGTCATCTTTATCACCAGAATATTCTAACGAGTTAAACAATTTTCTTTTCCTTAATATTTAAGCAAACTCATTTTATTTCTAACTCTAGTTTAGATATAATATAACATTATTAGTGACACTTATGACAAATAATTATTTGTTCTAAACTCAATGACTAAAACATCCAATTTAGACTTATTAATATTATACTCCTCACCAATCACAGGTTTGAATACCATACCTTACTAGTCGATACTGAGCAAAGAAGTACTGCATAGAACTTTAGTACTAGTTGGTACTGACTTTTTCAGTTGGTACCGGCTAGTAACTCAAATAGCCATTAAATGCCGATTAAAATTTTAATTTTAAAAATTCTAGAACTAAATTGGAAAAATTAAAACTTCTCCTACATAAAATAATAATTACCTATACATAAAAGGAAACATCATAAAATTCTCTACAATTTATTTAATAAATAGTAAAGAAACAAATAAGAATTTATTAAATAAATTGTTATGTAATTAGACTTATATAAAGTGATTATAGACTATATAACTAAATATATTAGTTTAACATAATTTAAATATATTTAATAAATATTTTAATTATATATACTTCATATCTACGATCTATATACTTTTTAGTCTATACATATGGAAAATTATTATAATTATTGAAACATGTAAAGATAACATTTGAAATTAAATTCATTTATTATAATTGCATTTTTTATTTTTGTTAATTTTATATTTATAAGAGAGTTAAACGATCAGTCTTATCTTAATTTATAAGAAATATGCGAAAATATTATTAACAAAAATAAAAATATTTATTGTATCAAATTTATATTATTGTGATAATTTGGGATAAGTATTAACGTAAAAAATTTCATGTCCTCCTGATGAGTGGTCGGTACGGTAGTGCACTTAAATAGACTATATCTTTTAACACATTCGAGCAGTTTTGGTTAGTTTCATTTTGGCAAATTGAACATGTTCACTATCAGTTATCTTATACCGATCCGAATATTCCGTAATAGAAACTAACCAATTATAAAATAAAATACATTACCATATATAACACCGTTGAATTTAGGAGTCGTGACCCCTTTGCGATGGTCTAACTTGTCAATTCTACTCCCTACTCTCTACTCCTAATTCAACAAGCATAAATTAAATCCACAAGATTCAATATTATTATATGTCTAATTTTCACTAGTCACCTAAAAATGCAAAGAAAAATATCTTTATGGTTTATCAAATAAAAAAGCTATCAAACAAAATTCACCTAAATTAATAAATATTAAACAATGTTTTAAAGTAAAAGAAAATTTACCTGGATCTTAGGAAAACTTCTACTGATTAAAGGAAAAATTGCTAGGCAGCTGGTGATGAAGGCAATAGCACAAAAGACACATAACACAAGGCGGTCACTGGCAAGCGACTGATGAGGGTGACTAGTTACAGGTTAGGTGACAAGTGACGAGCTAGGTGATATCATAGTCATAGACGACGAACTTAGTTACTGAGCAGAGCAACCAATAATTTGACGAATATTTTATTGGAAAATTGGTCAAGAGCTGGCAGGCAATGACAAAAAGTGACATGCCACTCAAACCGATGATTACGCGATTGAGTTAAGACTTAAGTAGCAAAAGCAGCGATTTTTTGCAAAATTAAATTTATTGAAAATAATATGAAATATAAGCATATAAGTTCCAGAAGCCTCTCCTATATCCGAGATGAGCTAAACGACAACGTTATAAAAATCAAGGGACGACCAAACGACACTGTGATGATCGCTAATACTTAAAACGAAAGCGTAATAAGGGTAGAAATAGACAAAAGCCTTTCATTTTGTATCAGCCAGTACCAGGCAGTATGTATTATACTAGCTACAAAATTGTACGAGACAGAGGAGGTTTTGTACCTGAAATAAATGCTTGTCAGTACCAATATTTTTGGCTTAATACCGGCCGATATCTCCTGTTAAGTTTTACATAGTTAGAGGACTAAGTTTTACATAGTTGGTGTATTTTATGAATTGTGAATGGAATTTGTGGGTTTGTTGTTACATTGCTTGTTGTGTGGAATGTGGAATGGAACCGGAAAATGGAAATTGATTTATTGAAGTTGTTTACTTTCTTCCATTGAAAGAGCACCGGTTTAATTCAGTAAGTGTTAAGTTTTTTTGACAATTTTTTTATCATACAATATGTTGCTGTGGGACAAACATAAGGTTAGTAATTTAGAGTTGAGTCAGTTTGACATAATTTTTTTAAAAATTGGCATGCTAAATAATGTTGCATATTCAAATATATATCTTATTTTATGTTAATAAGATAATTACATCTTTATTTATACGGGGTTAAAATATTTAATATAATAAATTTTACAATTAAGTTATAAAGTTTAAGCCATTTAAAATAATAGACTTAATCTTAATAAAAAAGTCAAAATCTAAAAAAAATTTAGTAAAACGTGATTAGCAACAACTTGGTTTGTTGCCTAATAAAATTATAAGTTTACAAAAAAATATATGTTATATGCATTGAGCAACACATTTTAATTATGATTAAACAATTTTTTAATAACTCTTTCTTATACTTTAGAGTTATTGGTAGGAAGGCGAAGATGTGTGAGTTTACCAAGACTAGATAGATTGAATCTATGATTTGACTTTCAATTATTGGCTTGTCAAATATTTTAAATTACATAATTAATATATTAACTATTAAAAGTTTATTAAAAGTATCGATCGCAAATTTCAAAATTGTTGAGAATGGAAATTGTTTATGTATGCTTTGTAATTGTTGAATTGAAATTGTTGAAAATTGTTAAAAATGGAGATTGTTTAGATATGTTTTGTGATTGTTGAAAATAGAAATTGTTTATGTGTATTTTATGATGTTTGAAACTTTGAATTAAAATTGTTGGAAATTTTTGAAAGTGGAAATTGTTTATGTATGTTTTGTTATTGTTGGAAATGGAAATTGTTTATGTATATTTTGTGATATTTGAAATTTTGAATTTAAATTGTTTGAAATTGCTGGAAATTGTTGGAAGTGGAATTATTTATGTGTGTTTTGTAATGGTTGAATTGAAATTGTTAGAAAATATTAGAAATGAAATTGTTAGAAATTGGAAATGGAAATTGTTTATGTATGTTTTGTGATGTATGAACTGAAATTATTCGAAATTGTTAGAAATAGAATTGTTGGAAATTGTTGGAAGTAGAAATTATTTATCTATGTTTTGTGACTGCTGGAAACAGAAATTATTTATGTATGTTTTGTGATGTTTGAAATTTTGAATTGAAATTGTTCAAAATTGTTGGAAATAGAAATTGTTGGAAACGGAAATTGTTTATTTATGTATTGTGAAGTTTAAATTAAAATTATTTGAAATTAAATTGTTGGAAGTAGAAATTGTTTATGTATGTTTTGTGATTGTTGGAAATGGAAATTGTTTATGTGTGCTTTGTGATGTTTGAAACTTTGAATTGAAATTGTTCGAAATTGTTGGAAATGGAATTATTGGAAATTGTTAGAAGTGGAAATTGTTGGAAATAGAAATTGATAATGTATTTTTTGTGATGTTTAAATTGAAATTGTTCGAAATATTTGGAAGTAGAAATTATTTATGTATGTTTTGTGATTGATAGAAATGGAAATTGTTTATGTGTGCTTTGTGATGTTTGAATGGAAATTGTTTATGTATATTTTGTGTAATTAAGTATGATGAATAATTAAATTTTTAGTTTTTGACTTATAGTGAATTGTGCTTGATGAAATTATGTGTTCTTTATTTTGATATATGCATTCAATTATTTTTACAGATAAATGAAAGGAAGTTCAAGTACTCCTTATCAGACCACTTCAGAAAGATACAATGATCCATATTGGGCTCACGCTGTTTTGGTCCCCGGCATGAGGAATCATACTATTTGCTTGTTTTGCAACAACTATTTGAAAGGTGAAGGAATAACCTGATTAAATAATCATTTAGCTGGGGTTAAAGGAGATGTGAAACTCTATAAAAAAGTAAGTGATGATGTGAAGTAACAAATGAAAAATTTGCTTGAAGAATACAAACACAAGAAAGGTAGAAGGGAGAGGCTGAATTATCAAATTGGTAGTGGAAGTTCGTTTGCTGGTTTTCGTGATGATTATGAGAATGTTGAAGGTGGTAATAGTAGTGTTCCATCCCAGGCTAAAAAAGAAGCGAATGTTACACCTGGACTTAATGTGAAGAAAAGAAAAAGGCAGGTGACTAGTTCTCCTCAAGCCCAACCTTCAATTCGTAATGTCATACAATCAAGAGATACAACTCACAATGTACATATGACAATAGCTAGATGGTGGTATGATACAGGTTCACATTCAATACTTCCTAGTCTTACTATTATTAGCCTATGGTGGATGCAATAGCCTCTTAGATCCAGGATACCAAGCTCATTCGATTGATGATTTAAGGGGTAGACTTTTGAGTTGCTCAATTTCTAAAATTAAAAGTTATTTGGCAAAAAGAAGAGTGAATTGGGCTACTTTTCGATGTTCAATCATGTATGATGGTTAGACAAATAGGAGACAAGAGTCTATTATTAATTTAGAAGAGTGAATTGGGCTACTTTTCAGTGTTCAATTATGTACGATAGTTGGATAAATAGGAGACAAGAGCCTATTATTAATTTTTTGATTCATTATGCAAATGACTCAATGTTTTTGAAGTTTATTTATGCATCTGGCCTTATTAGAAATACTAGTACTTTATTTAAGATATTTGGTGAAGATGTGAATGAAGTGGGGCCAAAAAATATTGTTCAGTTCATTACTGACAATGATTCTGCTTATAAAGCGGCAGGAAGAAGGTTACATAATAGGTATAATTCTTTTTTTAAGACTCCTTATGTTGCATATTGCATTGAATTAATGCTGGAGAATATAGGATATCCTAGGTATTTTTCTATTATTGATGAGACCATGTAGAAAGCTAAAAAGGAGACCAAGTTCATTTATAATCGTGTATGGGTGTTGAATTTAATGAGAAAAGAATTTACTAATAGTAAGAATTTGTGTCGTCCTGGTGTAATAAGATTTGCAACGAATTTTTTATCACTTCAGTCTTTTGTTTCGATGAAGAAAGAATTAAGACAAATGTTTACAAGTGATAAGTGGGTTGCAGCTTAGCATAATAAGTTTATTGTTGGATTGGAGGTTTCCAACATTATACTGGAAGATAGAAAATTTTAGTCTTAATGTCAATTTGTTATCTAAGTTTATGAGCCTTTGGTGAGGATAATTCACTAGGCTGATAATGAAGAAAAACCAACAATGAGTTATTTTTTCGATGTCATAGAGAGGGTGAAGAAAGCAATCAAGGCCAATATGAAACATATGCCTTCTTTGTACACACTTTATCTTGCAATCATCATTGCAATTATAACAAGTATCCTCCCATAGACATTTGAATGAAGTTCTAAGTTTTTGTTTTTCCTCTTTTTTTAATTTGACTTATATTTGACATATATGATAAATTTTATATATGTAATATAATTGTAAATATTTTTGTTTCAGGTTTTACATTTATTTGGTTATTTCCTTATTACGAATTCTTGTCATAAATTGTAATAGTTTGAGAGTCAAGGATATCATTTGTTCTTTCTATTGTATGTTTTAATGTAACTGTTATTTATTATATGGTAAAATTGTAATATTTTTAATACTTTGTGTTGTTCTTAATTTTATATTTGTATGATGATGATTGTCTTTTTTTCATTTTAATTTAGGTTATTATTTATATGTGAAATATCTAGAAAGTATTGTTATTTCATATTAATTGTGGCTATTATTTATTATTATGATTTTTAGAGACATTATTGGTGTAAACTTGTAAATTATACATTACAACTGTATAATATAACAATGAACTATTTTGTAATTTTAAAAAAAATTCAGAGACTATTTTATAAATTTAAAAATTACCCAAAATGGTACTCGTTATTGACTGGTATTTGTACAATACTATACTAGAACCTAATCCAGTACCAGGATTGATACGGTATTCGCAACATTGGGTTTGCCTATAGAAGGTAAAGAAATCCCTCTCATCTGAAGGGGACTCCAAAAGCTTCTGAATTAGGGTAAAGCCATTGAGTGTGTTCTTCATCTTCGTGCTGGTGATTTCGATTAAGGTAAGGATTCCTGTCTTGAATCATGGTTCTTCTTCTTTTTGATCATTGATCTTCCTATTTAGCGTAGAAACATCGAGAGATTCCTTCTATCCCTCACTAGTGGAACTACCCAGGTGTGGAGTCTATGTTTAAAGGCATGCATCTTCTTCTTCACAATCCTTATGTTAAGCAAAAATGTCGTTATCTGCATCTTTGTTATTTGTTTGACTTTCACCTCTCCTATCTCTCTTGTACAACCTTCATTTCACAATCGATGAGATGATGCTTCCAGTCTTCCAATGAAACATCTTAAACACAGCAGCTTTGGGAGTGTATCTTCCTTCAAGTAACTGATTAATCCATTTTTCTCTTTCAATTTGGTACTACATGTTTTAGGGTTTTGTATTTAACCCATATTCCATGCTCAATACAATTAGGTAGTTCTTTTGAGAGAAAAATCAATTCTCTAATCCTCATGATTAGAGAATTCATCACTTCTAGATTTAAACATGTTCTACCTTTGAAAATTCTCAAAGTCCTCTCTTTCCATATTTCCTCAATACTAAAAGCAAGTTGAAAGGAGATAACTTGCAAGAGGAGGTAGGTGATGAATTGTTAGAGAAAACGATGGTTTGCCTCTTCTTATTCTAGTTTCAAACTATTCTTTTTCTTTTTTATAGAAAATTTAGAAGTTAGAAACTTAAGAAATTAAATTTCAATCCTCAAAGATGGACATATAATAAAATTTATTTCAAAACCTAAATACCAAAGGCATCAAAATTTAGCTCTAATACCAAGATGAAAGATAACATTGTAACTCACTACATGTAATAAGAATTAAACAAAAAACCAAACTTTAAGAGGATTTCAATTACCAATCATTTAAGATGTCTCTAATAGCTTCATTAAAAGCACTATTTATAAATATCAATAAGAAACTAAATACAAATAGAAAATTCTAACTAATAAAGTTTCTAATTTATAAGTCTCATAGAACTTTAATACTAATAGGTCATAAGATTTTTAATAGTAATTTGTAATATCTGCCATCAAGAGAAGTTTTAGTAAATAAATAAATAATAATAATATGATTAATTACATTGGACATTTTGTGGTTTGAAACCTTTTTTCATTTTAGTCCCTAATTTTTAAAAACATCGTTGACTCTTTTAATATTATATTTTTTTACCGGTTATAATTTTTGACATCATTCTTCCTTAGAAATGACAAAATGGTGTCTAAGTATTAAGTGACGCATTATATGTCTTGTTTATGTTACATAACATAAGCAACATGGTATCGCTTCACGACTCATTATTAAATTTTCTAACAAACAATGAGGTTAGGAGATGCGGGTAACAAAAAATTATAACTTTAGGACGATAAATAATAGTTCTAAAGATAAAACACTAAAATAAAAATAAACTATAAAAAATTCCAATATAATTTTCCTATAAGAATAATAGACACGATTGAATTTGAACTTAATGTTAAACTTAATTTTTCAATTTAAGTCTACTCCATTTTTCACCATTTATGAATTCCATCGTTTTTCTTGTTTGAGTGTCACATACCATTATAACTTAAACTTAGAATTCTTTTGTTAATTCTATCTTAAAATTGTCAACATTTTGATTTACTGGAAATATTGAAGATAAAGCTCAAAATAGAAAAGGCCTATCCTAAAGTTGAAATCATTTAATTTCATTCCTAAAAAGGAAATACGATGAGTACTTTTTAAATTGGATATTGGAGAAAGCTAATAACCATCAACAAATCAACCATATATATGATTTATAAACCTAATTATTGGTTCCAAACATATTAAAATTTCTTTTTCCAACAAGGCTATGTCATCTCAAGACATGGAAAATAGAGGGTCAAGTAAAGAAAAATTAGACAGATGAAACGATGGATCCAATCACATAGGAACAAGAATGAATAATTAACAGTAACCTTGATAAAAATATATAGAAATGTTATAACTCCTTTATGAATTTTCATATTTTAAAAGTATTAATCATATTATCTATGACTTTAGATATATCATAATTTAAAAATATAATTTAATCAATCATTTAACCTCTTGAGAGTCTAAAAAGAATTAAGCTCATTTGGCCCAAAAGTGAAAATGTCAAATATTAGAAGTCTTAGAAGTTATTTGGTCAGAGAATTTGTGGACATGGAAATCAACTAAGAAGTCTATGATTTAAGAAATTCAAACAATTGATACAGAACTGACATATGCTTTAAAAACAATAGTGGTAGGTAATTAACTAGATTATGGGAAGTGGGCTAAAAGTTAAGCAGTTACAGAAAACTACTTAAGGTTGTTAAAGTTGAGAGAATAATGATAATTAGCTAGAATATGAGAAGTGGGTTTGAAAGTTGAGTAGTTATAGGAAAACTATTTGAAACAATTGAAAAGAGGATTTTATAAATTTACCAGGCTCACAACACAAGAGACATCACATGGCAACCTCCAAACATATAAACACACTAAAAGAAAAAATCATACTACTCCCAAAAACACTTCGCTCTTATTTTTCAACTTTCTTTACATTATGTATTCATACTAATTATCTCAAATTTCCTTTTTAGCTTGAACTTTCTTTTTCGCCTAAATCAAATTGTCTCTTTAGTATCTTAGTAGCTTAGAATTTTGCTTTTTAAGTTTTTTAAAACTCACTTATATCACTAAAAAGAAGTCAGGTGCAAATTCTGGGAGAATTTCTACTTAACATGCTCAAATTCCAAGTTGACTGTATAAGAGACCAATAATTTGGCATGCCCAATAGGACATGATGTCGTATATAAGGAATGGAAAAGAAATCCTTATGCCTTTAGCCTTGGAGGAAGAAGTCCTAATGACAGTGGAAAATGAAGGTTTTGTGTTTAAAATGATTGAGAACTTGAGCAAGCAACCTCACCTTCAGTTAACTCTCTAACTGGGGAGAACCTAAAATTGTCGCAACCATCAATACGAAGTGATGTTATTTGTACAAACGATAATCTAAA
>JANIJH010000003.1:21134594-21145176 GCA_024520975.1 Erythroxylum areolatum
ATGTGCAATTAACTCATTTATCACTGATGCAGAGGCAACTATACATGCAATTCAATTATGAATACACTCCACTAAACTATCCAAATTACCGATATGTCCGTCACATCGGTAACGGGATGCTACATATAAACTATAATCTTATTATTATCCCTCTATAAATGAGACCATAGGTTGATATTGAAACTGTAAGAGAAACTGTTTAGGAATTGTACTAGCCTAGTTTGATACAACTTAGCTGCTCAAATTTCCATAAACCTTGTTCAGAGTATATTAACTACGAGAATTCTTACCCCATGGCTATATATTTCTTGAATTTAATTTGTTTTGTGGTGAAGATGGTCAATTAGTCATTTAACACATTGCTAAATTTACCATTTATTGTAGAGAATTGGCCAATTATGAAATTTTCAATAACTTAAGCTTAGTTTGTCCCCAAACACGTTAATAGGCACAACTTTCTGTTGATATACTTTGTTACCTAGCAATTATGTCCTTTCTTGGGCTAAAATAAAAACATTGTTTTATACTTAAATTTTTTGGATTGAACCTAGACTTAATCTAGTTGAGTTGTTTAAAGTTGCTAAAAAAATTGGTGAGAATGCTGACATGTTGATCACCCAATTCAAGAAGATGAGAAGTTGATGTCGGATTGTACTCTTACAAACCAAATATATGAAGTTAGCTTAAAAGGTTCTCGATATTGAATTGCAAAACAAATTCTAAGGTATGAAATTTTGTGATTTCTTTGAATTAGTGGCAAATATGTTTGAATACGAAGAACTTTTTAAGAAAGAAAGACATTAGAAAAAGAATTTGGTAAGTACTTATATTACAGAGACAAATCTATATGATTAAGTTGAAGTTGAGATTAACATCCCTGAAACTTGTGTTTACTTCTCTCTATAGAGTAAATCTCTTGAAGTTAAAAGGAAAATGCAAGCTCCATCTACTCAGATTCAATAGATCTTCAACATATCTACATCAAAAGAAATCCATGATATTTTGTCAAAAGAAAATTTTATTATCTTAATGTCAAAGCATAGAATTCCCATAAAGGAAAAAAAAAATTAGAGGGACAAACTATTGTAAATGCTATAATATATGGACGTTGATTGAATACACCTTCGTCACCTCCAAAAACAGAACAAAAAATCCTTGATTTTTTGTTATAATAAAGTATTACCTTGCCATCAGAGTAGTGAATTCTCATAAAGAAAGAAATTGGAGGGAGAGGCTACTATAAATGCCATAATACATAAAGTCTCCCAATGAATTGTTATTAGGGGTTTAAAAATGTTATCCAAGATTGAATCAACAAAGGAATTTTATTATTTGCTAAAGTTGACAAATTCATGTTGATAGATGAAGATCCATTCCCACCAATTGAAATTGTCAATGCTATTGAGTTTGATTTATGAATTTTATTAGATGTCAAGAGGAACCTGATGAATAGATTCTTACAAAGAGAAATTGCGATAGTTGCATAAGTCAAATTATAAAGGTAGAATACTATGGAGAATTCTAAAAAGCTAAAAAGGTGTGAGAATGCCAGGCTGGTTTTTAAGGAGGAATAATTCCTAATAGAAGATTAAGGTCAATTTAAAGATTTGAAATCTACTCCTACAAAGATCGATAACTTTGGAAGTTTTGAAGGTCCTCAATACCATGTGTTTGGTTTGCTTAACCAAACATATGCGAGGGGAAATTGTTGATATCTTAAAAGGAATTCGACCTATTTTGACCCATAAGTAAAAAAGCCAAAATAGTATAAGTCCTACAAGTCATTTGGCCAGAGAATTCGTGGACATGGAAATCATCTGAGAAGTTCACGATTGAAGAAGTCCAGAGAATTGATATATAATTAACATATGCTTTAAACATAATAGTGCATGTACGGAGTTATTCAGGGCATGATCAAAGTGGGAAATGTACTGGAAGTCAAGCAATTATAAGAAAACTACTTAAGGTTGTTGAAGTCAGGAGAATAATGTGTGGTAGGCAGTTAGCTAGAATGTGGGAAGTAAGCTGTAAGTTGAGCAATTACTGGAAACTGCTTGAGGTTATTAAAGTTAAGAGAATAATGGTAGGCAATTTAGCTAGAACGTGAGAAACGGGTTAAAAGTTGAGTATTTACAGAAAAAAAAATGTTTAAGGTAATTGAAATTAAGATGATTATGTAAATTCACTGTCATTACAACATAATAAACATCACACGACAACCTCTAGACATCCAAACACACACAGGAAAATAATTATACTACTCTAAAAAACACTTTGATATTATTTTCTAACTTTCTTTAAATTGTGTATTCATCTTTATTATCTCAAAATTTTTTTGTAACTTGTACTTTCCTTTTTGCTAAAATCAAATCGTCTCTTTTATACCCTAGTGGCTTATAATTTTGCTTTCTAGGTTTTTCCAAAAAGAATGAATTTTTTACATTTTGATTATTTATCTACTTATGCTTAATTAAATTTGATTCCTATTTTTACAATTTATATTCTTTACCTATTCTAAATTAATAAAAAAATTGAAATTTAATTTGTTTACCGTGAAGATCATCTTTTAATCTTGCGAATATTGTATCAATTTTAGTATTGATGTTGTATATTATTGATATCAATTAATGTCATATTGATTCAGATAATTTTTTAAAATTATAAAATAGTTTTTAAATTTTATTAAACTAAAAATTATAATCTCACTTATTAATATAAAATATTTTTAGACATAATATTTATTTTTAAAATATTTTCTGCTTAATTTAAGCATAAAAATATTTTTAATTTAATAATTTAAAACTTTTATAACTTATAAATTTTACTTAATATTTCTCAAAACTTCGTTGTCTTAACAAATGCTGACCAAGACAATAAGTATAATTTTGGATACAATTCAATATGATTTTGTGATTATACTGACCGACGGAGTAAGAAACTCAAAATTCAAAAGCCTTGGCTGCTTCCCTCACAGAAGCCGCCTAAGAATAAACTCACTCAATGATTGATTTCTTGCTAAGAAAATTTAGAATCATACTGTACAGGGCCAGACCTAAGCCGAGGGACAAGGTTGGGTTTTTATGCGTGTAACATGGAACTAGGCTCCGCTCAACCCAAAAGGAAGAGTGGAGCTTTTTGCTATGTACTTGGTTGTTGTCATGTTTGGTCTGTCATTATTCGACCTTACATACAGCGTTGAACTGAACACGTTTGTATTGTAAATAGCTTTCATAGGCTAACGTGTTGATGTAACCTTCCTCGTCCAACAAAACATGCTTATGATTTGTATTAAAAAAATTAATAATAATTTTTTTCTTACACGTGATACATCGATGCTTAATTTATGTGCTTCGATCGCAGTAGCTCATTTGATTTACAAAATGGTATCAGAATGTTTAAAAGTCTATTTAAACAGAAGATGATAAATATACAATATGCTTGCATAAGAGGGTCAATAAATATTTACCTCACTAGTCTATATGACTTGTTCACTTTTTCCAAAATGCCTTAGATGGTGAATTTGGATTAAGGCTATGGTATGATAAGCAGTCACTAATGAATTTGGAGTAAGACTATAATTTAATAGGCAGTCCACAGATATTTGGTATTTCTTAATTTACAATGAATTGATCGGATTTATAAGATATCTAAAACTGCTTCATTTATCAAACAATAGATTGAGTTATTCTATACTACTAGCATAAAGATTTTCATTAGATGATTCAGCACGACAATAGATAAGTAGTTCAAACTATTAAACCTAAACAGATATTGAAAAGTAATAATTTTGTCAGTTCTCGGATGCGATGTAATTCACAAAGCCAGAAACACCGTAAATTCGCTCTGAAGTTGAAGCCCACAAAACTGGGGATGGGAGTTGAGAGTCGGGAACATGTTCCTGAAGAACTTATCCAAAACAATGCAAACTATCTCTAGTTATTATGTCAATTTCTACGGCTAACATTCTATATCAAATCCTTTTTTCCATTCAAATCAGATGTGAAATCGAAACTCTCTTTGCTTTGATATATCCTTCTGTTCAAGCATACAAAACCCATAAGTATGGATATTTAGAGTAGATGTATTTGTTTACGATTTTATACAATCCAAATGATATTCAATTTGGGTAAAATTCGACAAGATCATGCACAGATGAGCTCAAGTCTGTTCTTTCCGTGAACTAACAGGAAAGAAAAATGAGGTCAGGCTTAATTACCAAAAAAAAACAAAGGAGGTCAGGCTTTGAATTAGACATGTCCAAGTTACATTATATTTTAAGTTGAAAGTTGAAACAGAATTGAAAGTAAGTTCAGTATAACTTCTTACTTATAGTACGTAAATACGTGGCGGGAAGCATTTCTTTTTTTTCTTTTTTTTGCTTACAAAGGAAAAGAGAACAAGAAGAAACTAGGGAGAGATCGGTGATACAAGATGCCGTAAGAATCATGGGCTATAATGGCGAAGACAAGCGATGGAGCCGCCTGAAGCGTGTGGATTCCGAGGCTGGAATAAGCAGTTAGGACAGCCAGACTGTCTGCACACTGATTGCCTTCTTTATAAAAATGCGGGAAGCATTTCTATATCTTGTGTTTACACTCTCTGCTGTCATCTATCTTTGTGAAGAATTTTGCTATTCCGGTTTTGGACCTCAGCATTTAATTTAAGGTTAACACGGCAACCACTGTCCTAACAAATGTTGCTTAGGATCTGATCTAAAACATATATTATAAGGATTAAGGAAGAGAAAGCTCTCGATCATGATTTGGCCATCTTTAAGCTAGAAGTTGGCGTCCAAAGCCCAGCAAACGCGAGATGTCTTTTCAACTACCCATCAACAACTTCTGGTAGAACGCAACATAAGTGACAGGAGACGAGGATACATCAGTTTGTTGCGTTGGTTGGGAAGGGAATTGCGTGAAGGTCGGTTCGTGCAACATTATATGCATATCAAAAACACCTCATGTAGTTGAAATCGTAAATTGCAATTAACATAATCACTTACCGATCTAGCCCATGTTATCTTCTCTTGAACTTAAAATATCTTTTCCTTTTCTTTAGTGGGAAAACAAAAAATGAAGATGAAACTTATTAGTTAGTACATATACTCCTGTAGTTCTCTTTAATATATTGGATAAGATTGATTTGCTGTTGTGTTTGTAACTATTAATCCACTTCATTTTCATGTGATTATTAAATTTGGGAAACCATGGAATGTACCACAAACACCGGCAGCAAACCTTCAACCTTACATAAAACGACTGGCATGCCTAGTATTGATGGCCTTAAATTCTCTGTCCTTATTTTTGTGTACTTATTTTGTTTTATTAAATTCAAGTCATTTATTTACACGTAAGTAGATAGTTTGGATCAAATAAGATAAAGTAGATACACAAAAATAGAGACAAAAGATCTGTCCCCAGTCTTGAGCTATTATTTTTGTCACAATTTCACCGATACTTTTAAAACGGATGTTGGAATTATATGTTGTGTGAAGTCTATCACTTTTTAAGTTAATCGGTTTGTTCTCAACATTCATATACTATCGGTTTAATTTGTTGTTCCTTGAAGAGGAAGGTAGGCATAATCATGATGTAGAACCATAAGGAGAATGGAATGTCGTTATTTTTTTTATTGTTTATATTATTCCTTTCGTTCACCACAAACTACAAAGAAAATATTAATTTTTTAGGTGGTTAAGTAAAATATTACTTTGTCAAATTCAAATTTAGATAAAAATGTGTTTCATAAAATGTTTAAATTTTTACACTTGCGTGGCCATTAAGCGCAAATGTGAACGTGTGGATCTAGTTTTATGGATACCTATATTTTTCTACGTTAAAGGTTTCACTAGATTAATTTTTTGAAAAGAATGACAAAGTACAATCATTATTGAAATACTATTGGCACCAGTCAGTAGCACAGTAGGTGAGAAGTAATGACTAATGAGTTGATTCACCACTTTTGTATTTTCAATATCAAAAAGAAAGCATAGTGCGCAGAAAATGTTGGAAAAGACCATTACGACATCTAATAATCAGAAAACGAATAAGAAGCTTCACCACTTCGAATAGTGTTAACACACTGATTTTCTTTTTAGACTTCTTTTGGGGTGTGATGGAAGACTATGACTTTTAGATTATTATCATAAGGCAACAACCCAGCTTATACCTCAAGAAACAAAGTTCAAACTAACCACAAGAAACAAAGTAGAGTTCTTGCTCGAATTTGAGCAAGTGAAGAAACTTAGGCTAGAAGCAGAGGGATAAACTATCCTTTCTTTTTCCCAGGGTTTGATGTTTCACGAGTTAATCTATAAAGTCAAATATTGCCAACCAAAAATGAGAAAAAGTTAAAAGTATGAATTCTTTTTTTTTTCATATATATAAATTGATTTTTATATTAATATTTTTCACAAAAATGGCTCTTCTAAATAAAATTTATTAACTATTAGAATTGATGTCTGGTAAAAATACGGATTCACTTATATAGTAAAAAACTTCAAATGATTATTATTAAACTTTGCATAAATAAAAAATGTTTTATAAATGAATATTAATATTGGTAATTAATTTATAATTTGTGAAATATTGTATGTTTAATTAAAATTTTATAAAAATAACTTAATTCATACATCTTATGATGGATAAAAAGAGTAAAATAAGTTTAATGATCATCTTTCCTGGCTTGTAAGTTGGTGACTTGACTGGTGTAAAGAAACAATAATACTGGTCATGAAATATCGAAGTGCCCATGTCACGATAAAAGTTCAAGTCAATTCAAATGCGCTGGGCGAATTGTCTCATCAGTGACAACATGTGACCCTTCTGGCCATACAAATTTCCCGAGTTTGGTATAGATGGATGGCGGATTTGGAGTCTACCGGTAACTTTAGTAAACTTTCTTCCATTATATTAAAAAAAAAAGAAAGAACAGTGACATGTCAATTCGACAACGCAGCAGGTTCACTGAACAGTGACATGTCAATTCGACAACACAGCAGGTTCACACGTCAGTTTGTAGTTTTGGGTGTTTAACTAAGACAATATGCTATTATGATCTGAGTGGAGAACCAAAAAAATGAGATTATAGCTAGGATATTGCAAGTTAAATGCTAATCGTAATAATCTTATTTTTATACTCTACCGTTAAAAGACCTTACATATTCAATACTTAATGTTGTGTCATCAAGTGGCCCGACTAATTGATCATATTCACCCAGTGATGCCAGTATAGGTACAACTTCGTAACATCGTGTTCAATACGAACAAGAGAATCGCATGCACAACTTGAGCTTTAAATGAAAGACGATATTGATTAGATAGAATCCAGTAAGTATTCAAAGTGATATGCAAGTTTTTTGTACTTTTGGATAAGAAGAAAGGAAGCTAAGCTAAACCATGCTTTTTATGTATTTCACCGAAATTGACCATTCCCAAGACTGTAAAAGCAAGAGAATCAAC
The DNA here is from genome assembly GCA_024520975.1 of Erythroxylum areolatum. Classification (NCBI taxonomy): domain Eukaryota; kingdom Viridiplantae; phylum Streptophyta; class Magnoliopsida; order Malpighiales; family Erythroxylaceae; genus Erythroxylum; species Erythroxylum areolatum. The sequence continues at coordinate 21,142,055 of JANIJH010000003.1, forward strand.
AAACTCTGGATTTGATGACCTCGAACTTACAATTCTCAACAATCACGGCTCTGCGCAGATCCCCCAACCCCACATATGAGCACGAAAAGACTAGCCTATCCTTCAACAGATCATCAACACCCACGGCAGCGTTTCTTGTGCTGCTCCAGCTACAAGACCCGTCATGACCAAGCTCGCCGAGAATTATCTCACCTGGAACTGACGTGTTGCTTATGTACACAAAGTTGTTAGCGAAGCTCACGCTTATGGAGGACGTGCTCGAACTTTCAACTTTCAACTTACCTGCAAGTTCTTTTGGCATTTCTCCCATCTCTTTTACCAACTCCCACGATTCCCCCTTGACTTGCCACAACTTCACGCCGTTGACTCCTTCTTTTTGCTCGGTCAGAGTAACCAAGATGAATCGATCCTCAGCAAATCCGATGATAGACGACCAAACATTTGTACTGGGTCGAAGGTTGTAGGGTCCTTGCCAGACCTTGGTGATTGGATCGAAAGAGTACATTAACCCCGAACTCTTCTGGACTACATACATCTTGTCGGAATCCGCCGCCACCGACAGCCACGTGGAGGCGGCGGAGTCCTTAAAAATCGCTGGCATAGAGTTACAGGTGTCCCATGTCCGAGTCTTCAAGTCGTACATTTCCACGGCCAAAGGGTCGTCTTCAAAGTCGCAGGCACCTCCAGCGACGATTAGACGGTGACCCACTAAAGCCACAATAGGGTCCGTTCTCCACACAATTGGGGCATCGATGTTGTACCACGTTAAGTGGAGTGGGTCGAATGAGAAGGAGAACTTGTAAGGTGAAAGCATGTACAGAAGGGTCGAGTGTGATGATCTAAGAGCATAGACATACTTGATCGGAGGCTGATCAACTTGTAACCAAATGCGCGAACGGGGATCATAAGCATAAGTGGCCGTTGAATAAGGGTGGCGCGTGCGTTGTGCGTGCAGGAGGAGCCAAGGCTTGACACGATTATGGTGTCGCAGAGAGGTGGAAACCGCAAGTCGCCACGATTTTGAAACGTGACAAGCTGGTAAGAGATCGATGAGAGGCACATGAGTTAGAATCGACTCTAACATGTCTCCATGGATTGGGGCTTCAACTTCTACCATGGATGATTCTGCAGCTTTCTTGCCGTCGCTGGTCATTATGATGAAAATCTGAAAACTATTTTTGCTCGGTGGAGCTTTATGGGCTATATATAAATATAGGCAACATTCAGCTGACAATAATGGACTAGGCTTTGTTATGTATTGGTCTGTATTTTTCTTCAAAATTCTTTTAATCTAGATTAAATAATTAATTTTACTATATTTTTCTTTTAGCCTCTATCTAATTATTTATACACTATTAAGCTTTATATGAAATAATAATAATATAACTTCTGCTAATTAATTACACTTATATTTTAATAAAAATTGTTACACTCTCACCTATAAATAGCCTAAATTTTATACTTATAGTTATACACATCATATTTAGACAAAAATAACAAATAGCTTTATCCAATTCAATATAAAATTATAAAATTTTGACTTAAAGTTGTCTCTTAATGACTATTTTCATTATATTTTAACCAAAATACTCTTATTAGCATATTGTAAAGTGCAATTAGAACTATAAGTTTGTACGTTAAGATTAAATTTGTACGTCTCAAATTATCATCATAAATGCCAAAAGTTCTGAGTAATTAGGTAAATAAGATAAATGGTCGTTCAACGCACTCAAGAGAAGCATGAAAGCTAATTACGTGTAAAGATGGCACCTAACGAATGTACCCACCAATGAAAATTGATATTCTCCTTATTGGAATGTGACCAATTTCCACCAAGTTTAAAAATAAATTGTGGAAACTCATCTTATTGGTGAACCATTTTGAGATAGATAAGTTTAGGGGACAAACAAACGAATGGATAAAAAGTGCCCAAGAAAATATATACAATATGACTAATTAAAATGTCTTCGTTATTCTTTAATTTTAAATAAACAATTCTTAATTATTTTTAAATTTTGAATTAAAATTCATTAAAAAATTTTAATAAATTAATAAGAAAGTTAATGAAAATTTTAATTTATTATTTAATTTGAATTTATCATTTACTTGTAACAATTTTTTTTAAAAAAACTTATGAATTATAATATAAATTTGGAAAGTTACTTAATTCATCGCGAGTTCTAGTAGCAAATCAAAAAATATATTTGTCATCACTGGATACCATAATGTTCTAGAATTAGTTAATTCGATCCCTTTCACACCATTTTGGTGGTATTGTGCAGGGACTATGCCATCAAAACTCATAAATAAATAGGAGGAAGAAGAAGTATCTGCTTGGAAACATAAAAGAATAACTCTTTACCTCTTTATCCTGTTAAAATAATGAGAGGGTCACATCTCGACAAGAGTGGATGAAACATAGTTTTCAAAAAATCAAATCATGTTTGTCATCGTATTCTTGAAGATGAAACGGACCAGAAGAAACAGAACTTAAAAAGAAGTTGTTAGAGATGCAGAAAATTGTGGTGGAATGCCTAATTGGATGGGAATATCATTAAGACTGAAAACCATCTTAGAATTGGTAGGTTGGTGGTCCAGAATCCTTGTCACTTCAGTGCATTGATCTTTTCTCTACAGGAGACCTATGACCTTAAGGCTGGAAAACCACAGGAGTGCTGGTACTCTTATCATGTAACACCATTTAAAGCAGCGGAGGTGTCAAATTCAAACGCATATTTGATCCTTAAATTAGGGTCCCTTTTAACAGGCTTGTCCTTATAAACATTCAGTTGCAGGGATCCAAGTAATATTGTTCACAAACCCTGCGTTTGGTTAGTGTCCATAGCCCTGATGACAGTGGACAATGACGCTAAAGTCCTGTCCATCATCGTGTTTGGTTAATGTCTGTGCTTGATTTTTGTCCTGTCCAACCTAGATATGAACACAATAATCTTGTCCGATCCAAACCTGTGGTACACAAAGAACTGTCCAACGGACAGAATTTAGAAATGACGGAACTGCTCCGATTTTTTAACGTCTGAAACCTAAAACGCTGGTTCCTTCGTCTTCGTCTTCGTCTTCCCTTCCTTCCAGTTTGCGTCTTCGTCTGCAGCTTCGTCTCC
>JANIJH010000003.1:21166497-21178020 GCA_024520975.1 Erythroxylum areolatum
AAATGGTACAACTAGGTTCACCTCTTTTAATTAAGGTTACTGAAGTTCTACTCTCTACTACATCACATATACGATCCAAATGTTTACATAATCACATATACTATCCAAATGCTTACATAACCTTTTTGTTGCCCCTATTTTAATATCATGTTTCTTTCTTTTTTTCCCCTTTCCTTGTGTAGAAGTTCTTAGAGTTCGAGTTAATGAATCAATCTCATTATTAATATTTTCAATTTCTTCATTGACAGTAAAGTCTTCCAAAAAGTTATCATCAAGATCGATATCAACTAGGCTTTCTCTAGATGGCACATAAGCATTATTTGGTACAAAACTTGAAGAAGGTGCCCAAGCTCCTTCCCCTGTAGTTGAAACATCTTTAAATAAAATGTTCAACTATTCAATATGTTTCATACCTTTAGTTTAGAATCTGGTAGCCTTGGGATTTTCCTACAATAATATTGTTTAAGTTATTAAACTATCAAGTAACATTAGAAAATTATAAATCTAAAGCTTAAATGCTTACCTTCAATTTCTTTCTCACCTTTCGTCACTTGCATCAATAGTTTGATTAACAGGATCCCATCCTAGTCCAATTTAATTACCTATTAAATTTGTCCAAAGCTGTCAATCTTTTTTTAATCCATCTCATTTATTTTTAAATTGTTTGTATTCATAATTCTTCTTAGTTTCATGAGCAAACTTTGAAACTATATTTTTCCATCCAATCTTGTGAAAGTGATCATTTAGTCGATTTCTAGCTAATGTCTCTTTTATAAAAATTTTAATTACAGTTTCAAGAGTTTTACTATTTCACTCCGCTTTAACCCTTTTTTTAATTTATCTCCACCTTGAATTTCTTGACTTGGATTTGACATTTTCTAATTAAAAAGTATAATATTAACAAAAGGAAATTGATTCACCATTTCATTGTAATAACAAAGATATGTTTTTACCTTATTAAAAAATACTAACAGTTATCAACAACACATGATCCAGAAAACAAAAACTCACTGCATATAACAATGAATTTAGCAAGTATACGAAAATATAAAAGCATAACAAGAATGACATAGACAAAAGCATAATAAGCATGACATATAGACAAATTGCCTTGGAGGATTAAAATTTGACAATGAAACAAAAAACTTTGCAGATAACAATGAATCCAACAAATATAAAATAATCAAATTTTTATCACCGTATTTGTTCTTAACTTTGTCAAATTTTTTTAATGGAGCTCTTGAGGCAATAACCAGTAAATTTAATGCTAATATGTTTCTTTCTCTTTAAGAGTTTTTTTATTTTTAAAATTTTATGAAAGGACATGTATATTTTGAATGGATCAAGAATCATATCACACAAAATCAAAACTAGCTCTTAGGATACGAAAATCAAACACATAGTGAGAAAAAAAGAACAAAAATTGGATTGAAAAAATTGAAAACAAATCAATGAATATATAAAAACCTACAAAAAAACCCAAATTAATGCTCAATGCTTATACATTATGGCCAAAATAATTATGCAAAAGAATGAAAAACATACCCCAATGTGTGACTCCTAAAATTATTTAGAGGGAGAGAAAGTTAGAGACTTCGATCAATGCTTTGACCCAAAAAAATTAGTTTTAAAGATCTGAAAAGCTATTAATAAAAACGAAAGAAAAATAAAAAAGGAAAATAAAAGAAGACTTGTCGATAGACAACTCGGTGCCCATCAGTGGTGACTCGCCATGTCGATTTGTGAGAGACGTTGGTGGTAGATTGTGAATATAGAGGCGATGATTATGAGATCTTTGCAAGATAGAGATTTTCTGAATGATTATATACGTGAAGAAGCCGATGGGTGATTTGTTGGTATTATGAGAATTAAGTGTAAATAATAAGAGCAAAAGTGACCAAAAAATAAGCTTATTAATTTATTTCAAAAATCTGCCCAAAAAATCATTTGGGAGGGTTTTTTGAGAAGTCCCAAATTTGAGTTTTTTTTAAAAAACTTTGTTTTGGCTACCAAAGAAGCCATATCTATTAAAGAAGTATTTTTTATTCTACAACTAAACACCCACTTTTCTTTAAAAAAGACTTTTGTGATGGAGAAAAGAGTTTATTGACCTTCCAAAAGCCTATCTAAACAGGTGCTCATACTTACACCTATTATTTTTCTTTTCTTTTTCAATAAAAAACATGTAAAAACTGTAGCTACTTATTTTTTTAAGGTCAATTAAGTATAAGTGAAATACTTTAGAAAAGCATGAATTGCTAGAAGTGAGCTTTTCATAATTTTTATTACTCTTGTTATTTTAATATTTTTAATTTGATGTAACATTAGTTATGTAACAATTTGTATCTTTTACCTTAAATGGCTGATAAATTATTTGTCATGTTTAAACTTATTTCATTTTTAATTAATAGTTAAATATATTAAAATAACAAACAAAAAGTAAATATGTAAATTGCACAAGATCTATTTTCTACATTATCTTTTAATTTTTTATATAAATTCTTATATTTTTATGTATTAAAGAAGTCCACTTTTATCTAATTAAAGGAAAACGATTTTCTTTTTTATGATGTTATTTTAAATAGAAATAATTAATAAAATTATTGTTGCACAATCTCTTATAATATACTACTCTCCCCTGATTATAAAGTCTAACACAATTAATTGCTCTTCGTTCGTTATGATACTTATGTAATCTTTGGTTTAGTTCACTATAACTATACGTTATTAATCATTATCAACTTATGAAACTTGTGAAATTAATGTGCAATTAACACATCATTAATTTTTATAAAATTTGATGGCAGTTAATAAGTAATAATTTTCTTATTCACATCCATTCTGCAGTTATTTCGCATGTTTTCTTTAAATAAATCATCTTCTCAAAATATATTTAAAATTATATTCATTGTTTATTACTATACTTCAAAATAAAATATCAAATATTTAATAATATCCATTACAATGTTATTATACAATTAATGCATCATTAATAATAAAAATTCATATGCATTAACTATTTCTTTTTGAAAATTATTATGTGGGGATTAGTAATAACATAGTTGTTGACATCATTAATTAGTTGTTTCATTTGATCATTCAACATAGGTTTAGATTTGGTCTAACCTGAAGAACTTTTTACTTGACACACCAAAATGGATCACATAAATATTGCCGGCATCCTTCTTTTTCATTAAAATGCCGCCTATATTCTTCCTTGAACTGATTAGTTCATGTCCTGTTGGATCATCATACTGAGGTATAATAACATTGAAAATCGATTTCATAACTGAAATGAAGTAGCTTCAGGATTACATTTTGGTCTTGTAAGCGTTACAAATGTCTCATTCAACAAGTAACATCTAGAGTTGATACTTCTAAGGAAAAAGTGGGGAAAAACGCACGAATTGATTGATTTCAGGTCAGGAGTCCAACCCCTTTAAGCAGCCGCAGTTATGTATTCGATTGCCTGCTTGCATATACCAGTCATGGTTGCTTCAGGACCATAAACCTACAAGAGAACGTAAGAGCAAAGGCAACTTCAGTTCAGAATCTTTCTTCACATGAAGGAAAAGTAAGGGGGCTTTCACACGTATCAATACCTCAATGGGGATACCGATTTCCTCGGCAAGTGTCCTCATTTTCGCAAGGCCCTTCTGATAATTGGGACCTCCTCTCCTCACATATAAGTGCATCCTTGATGCTTTAAGCTTGGATTCCTAGTCAAAAAAAAGAAGAAGATATTATTCAACCATACAATAGAAATTTGAGATGGATAAGGATGAGAATGTCCAACATCAGATGCAAAAGTTCAACTCTTTCTCCAATATGTCTGGCTTTTGCAACAATACATTCATAACTGTAAAAGACTAAATATTGCAGAAACGGCTAAGGTTTGCAATGCAAATGTTGGAAATTCTCTTAAAATAAATGCTTTGCAGAAGAACGAAGAAAACCCAGTTATCGTAAATTCACCTTTTCTTTGAGGGCCCGAATAATGCCATTAAATGTAGCTGCAACGTCCGTGAAGTTTGCAATCCCTCCTCCAATTAAAAGGGCTCTCTTTTGACCATCAGGATTGGAAGTAGCATACTACACAAATTATACACATCAAGACTACAGTGAATACAAGGCAAGATTTTCTAACTTAGCACATTATATACCTTTAAAATTTCGAATGCAATTTAAAATCATCATGTTGTTTCTATCTTTTGCTAAAAGGGAAAAAGAAAGGCATCTATTCCAGAGAAAGTTAAAAGCAACCTTTTTAAAATAAAATAAAAAAATCAAAGATAGATCTTTGAGACTAAGAGGTGGGGTTCTTACATCTATGACAACTCTTGCATACTGCAGTACTTCCTCTTCATTGGGAGCTCCACTATATTCTGCATAGTTCCCAAGCTCAGAAGCATATCCCAGATCACCAACCTGTTACCAATCACAAATTGATGCATAAAAATTCATGTAACATGAGTGAAAGAATAAGAGAAGGTTTTCCACCTCAAACAAGGACTTCTTACCGTGTCAGCATAGATGACACTTGCACCACCACCAGCTACCATTGTCCAAATTCTTCCTTTCGGATTTAAAACTGTGAATTTCAAGGATGCACTTGTCTACGAGCAAATTGAGTAAGGAGGATTATTAACTTTGCCAAATTCTCATTGGCCAAACTATTTAACAAAATCAAATTCCATTTAATTGGTAACTTAAAAGATCATGAATTTTAATCTCATATCAACTTGAATTTCTTTAGAGAAGTGACAGGTAGCAAAAAAATTGAACTTTTTCTTTCGACTAATTGATGAATTTTGATATTTTTTAGCATATCAAAACATGGTAAACAGAGTATTGTTGAGTAAGCTACATTTCGGTATACCAGATTTCTAAGTTAAGTTCAGAGGAACTTATGAATAACAAGTATACCTTTTCATCTAATCCATGAATAAAGCTTTCAGTAGGGCTCATCACTCTTCCAAATGGTAGTGGAAATTCAATATTTCCCCACCTGTAAATTACAAAGTACTATGAGGAAATGTTAAAGATGAAAAGACAAACATCCAATAAAATGAAAACATCAAATTCTGAAAGAATAGCAAGTGAAGGCAAAATTCACTCGAGAAAATGAGATGTACTTCTTGAAGTTCTTGAAAGCAGCAGTATCATCAAGCTCGCCTCTCATATCCAGTGGATAGGGCTTTCCATTAACCAATGTGAAAGGATTCATCTCTAGGAAAGTGAAGTCAAGATCTGCCTCATACACATTTCATAAGTTACTAGAGAACTCTAAAAAGTAGATAGGTCACCAGAATTTTTCAGAAAATTGATCAAGGACCAAGTATACCTTGAAATAGAGCATAAACGACTTTAATAAACTCCTCGATTTCCCGTTTTATCTGGAAAAGTAAATGAATTTCACGTCAATAATCCAACCGAAAATAAAAAGCTTCAAGTGCATTAATTTTTCAATGTGAAATGAGAAACATATATGTTATTTCCCTAATCAATCAAGTTTTCCAACATTGCTTCAGACAATTGCATCTTAATATATTTACTTGGGAACTATTTGAGGTTAAAATATTTAGCCACATCAAAGAAAACACCTATGCCTGAAGTAATTGATTCTGCAAAATTACCTCCAGGGGAAGCGTTGCAACAAGTGGAGCACACACTTCTGATGTAAACGACACCCCTGTTGGCACAAATATTGTTTTCACCTAAATAGGCAACAAAGAAAGCTTTTCTCACTTATGAGGCAATGAGTATAAAGAAAATTGTACACAAAAAGAATGTGAAAAGAGAAATAGCTCTGGTCAAATTAATACATGAAAATGTAAAAGAAACAATTCCAGAAGTACCTTGTCCCAATTCTCTTCTATTTCAATTCCTCCACATTCTGAAAAACTTACACTGCATCCAAGGCGCTCCGAGACAATATTGAGGTAGAATTCTTCGTTGTGGGGGACGAAGGGTTCAATGATGAATGTTGTTATGGGTCCTTTGCATCCACCCATTTCTACCTGTTAACCAAGATTGAATTAAATCAAACCAAAAACTGAAGGCCAGAGAAACCAGCCTAGCGATTTTCGTGATTGTAGCATATGAAAATTTTAGAAACAAGAAGGAAAGGAAAGAAATGGAAAGAAGAAGAAAGTTCACCTCTTTGCCAAGGCGTTCCTTAACAAAAGTAGCTACTTGGCTCAGATCTAGATTTAAAGCAACAAGACCACTCTTGCCACGCTTCCCAAACAACATGTCAGGTTTCACAACCAGTTTTCCTGACAAAAGCCATGGTTCTTTCTCTGCTAGCTCATTGAAATCGGTTGTTTGCACAACCTATTTCACAAGAAGTAAACAACTAATATAAATTAACAAACGAAAATGGTTTAACACAAGGTTTCAAAACAATGGTTTAACATACTCGGAGTTTGTGAAGACATCCATTTCTTACAAAGCAGGAAAACATGGAACTGGAATAAGGTTGCATCAATTTCCAGATTTATCACAAATTAAGTTGTTCCAATGTTTAGAAACTACTCAAGGATTTCTTTAAACTGTTAAACCCGTGAATAATGTCAGCAAATGCCCCATTTCCCAAAAAACAAAATCCATAAATCACAACTAGGCAATAACTTAACTCAAACAAAACACGTCAAAAGAACCCGGCAATTAGACGGCCGTATTGGAAAGATCTTATGTTCCAAAGACATCGCAACAACTTCACTAGGATGTGAACTAAATAACCCGCACAGCACAAATAGAAACTAAACAAAGATCAGGAACTTAACTAAATCAATAAAATGCACTCACTTGAGCAGATTTGATGGGCAATTCATAACCAACAAGTCTCTTGAAGTGCTCCTTCAACAATCTCTTGGAATCGTACTCTCTGATCTTCTTGCGTGCCATTTTATCTCACCTAACCACCACAAAGCACCCAAAAATCATAACTTTCTAGATCCCAGAAAAGATCTGACAACGCCAGATCCAAAAAAAAAAAGAACCCACAACAACTCCGCGACCGAGCTCTCATTATCTCAGAAAAACAAAACAAATGCATGCAATACAAAACCACCCATTACCAACATAAACCTCAAAGTTCACAACTTTGCGCAAAAGGGTACATAAGAAACAACTTCCAAAAGCTATACATGTACAAAGATCAAAAGAAATCAAGAGAAAGAAAGATCGAAATTAAATTGAACTGGGAATCATGCTAAAGACAGAAGAAGAATCAGGAGAGAAACCAAATTACCGTTTAAGAGAGGGCGAGATGGGAAGTTGTGAGTTGGTTGGTTAGGTAGAGAGCTTCAAGAAAGGAACGTGGATTTCAGTGTTTCGGGCAAGCGCATATTTATAGTGGCAATTTTAAGGTTTTTTTTTTTCTCCCTAAACGTTTTGTTGTATCTTAGAATTTAACGAATGTAGTTGGTTGGTTGTGTTTAAAGAGACTTTCAGATACCAGTAAGTTGGAAGTTGCATCGGACACATTAGATCACATGCCCAACACCTACCATTTTGGTTTTGGACCAACACTTCAATCATAACACCGCTTGCTTGTGGGCTCATTTTGTTGGAAATTTAATAGGTTAATTTTTCATTCTATTTTAAAATGGAGTGTTCATAGAACTATTTAATTTAAATATCAATATTTGATCCATTTATTTGAGTAACTAACATTGCATTGAAACCTAAAATTACATGAGAAACGATATGCAATTCGATAAATTGGAATTGCATGTTACTGTTAAAAAGATTACAATTACATACAAAAAGCTTGGTTATCTCACTTTACATTGCAAAAGGCTTGGTTAATTCTCACATATTAATTCTGTTCAAATGACATGCAACTTTTCAAAAAGTTGTTCTCCTTCCCTTATTTCATGAAATTGGTTTGAACTTGCCTTAAAATAAAGAAAAATAAGTATTTAACATACTGGAAATATAGCTTATGGATAGCGATTTGAGACGGCACCGTTTGACGTGGACTAAACAACCACTGTTTCTAGAGAAAGGGAACAAAAATAAAATTAAATATCAAGTAAAAAAGAAAGGCAGTAAGCTAATGTATCGAACAAATTAGCATTTGCATGCAAACCTTAAAAAACACCGTGCCATAAAGCTGAAAATTTGACAGAAATCAAACCTCCAATATCTTATTTTATGGTTGTCAAATTGCCAGAGACAGTTCAAATATGTAATCTTTCGTTTACTGAAATCGTGAGAGAGTCTGGTAAGTCTGGTAACTCGCAACTCACCAGGGCAGGTCAAATGATAAGTGTTCACTTACCAAAGCCCTCGTAAAGAAACATTTGTAAATAAGTCGTCTAAACTGGCTAGTAGAAACATGGGCCAGGTCCCATTTTTCTCCTTAGACATGTAAATAAAATTCACAATGCCGTTTTGATTTTACTCCTATCGGGTGTCACTGTATTCTCTTGAAGGATCTATTGGGGTTCTGCTTCCCCAGATTAGTGCTGTAATTTAGTTATTTTTCCCTTTAATAAAAAAAAATCACAATGCCGTAGTCTCCAGAGAACACCTACCCCTAGCTGTAGCTACTCCTCAAATCATCCGATTGACTAATTTCTGTTTTCAAGTTCTTCGTTTATAATAAGAAAATAAATGCCATTTTGTAGGTGTACAGTAAGTAAACGTTTTAATACAGTAATAACCAACAAATTACACATTCTCAAAACCCAAAACTTTGTTAGAAATTAAGGGCTAGCTTTACTTCTATTTTTTTTAGTTTTTATGATCTCACTGTTCTTTTCTAATAAAAGCAAAATTTTGTTTAGTCATTAATGCTAATTATATTTTTATTAACGATATTAATTAAATATTAGATAAAATTTAAAGATAAATTGATTTTATTTATTATATAGTATATAAATAAATATTAATTTCAAAATAAATAATTTAATCACTAAAATTTATTTGTAAATTGTTATTTAATAATACATATTATAAATATTAAAAGTAAATTTATGTATTTTAAGATATTTCAAATTTAAATTATATTTATTAAATAATTATTGAATTTCAAAAATGTTTTTTCAAAAATAAACTTTAAGTAATTATAAATAATTAAAATTAAATAATCACATAATATATTTAATTGATGGCAAATCAAATTATGAAAAAATAAAAACTATAAAATAAAAACTATTTTTATAACTGTAATAAGTTATGAAAATAAAAAGAAATCAAAATGGAAACAAATAGGTTTTAAGTAACTATTTGGTCCTACTGTGATTTCTTTTTTTAATTTTTATCTGTTTCCCATTTTTATAACTTATATAAAATAAAAAAATAGTTTTTATTTTCTATTTTTATCTTTTTGTCATAATTTGATTCACTGTTAAATAAATATATACCATTACAATTATTTAATACTAACTACTAATAAAAATTATGACTAATGTAATTTAATTTATTTTAATTTTATAATGACTCAAGATTTTAGTTATTTTGATTTTTAAAACCCATAGTAATTTAATAAATATTTTTCATTTATACAACTAATCATGTAAATAAAATATACTAAATATGTATTCATATTTACCAATAAATATTTTATAAGAGAATGAAATAAAATTATTTACTTAATTAATTTATCTTTACGTATTTAGTTATTATCAGTAATAAAGGTATAAATATATTAATATTAACAATCAAACATATTTTAAATCAAAATTGAAATTAAAATTAAAATTTAAAAATTTTAAAAATACATGAGAACTAGAAGCAGAAGTAAATGACCAGCCAAGTTTCACTTCTCCATAAATGTAAAGTTGACGGGAGGGGTTTAAGTTTTACTAGACATCATTACTTAAATAAAATATTGTCTAGTAAGAACCAATATAATAAAGTGATATGTTAGGATATTTCGATATTACTCTGGTACTTAGCCGAGACTTAGGATATTTCGACACCACTATGGTACTTAGCCAAGACTAATTCAAAATTTAATTTATTAATAATAAAACCGAACTATATTTTGAGAGTAAAGACCAAGATTATCCTTACCTCAATTCAGATTTAACAAATTGATAGTCTCAATTACTCCTTAATCGGACTTTCGAACCTATAATTTACAAAATTCTATTAGATTAATTTATGAAAAATTTCTAACCGTTATAACATTATTCTCTTTTCTAATTTGTTCTTAATTATAAAAATTAATATCCTTACTAACCTAACCACCATAATTACCAAAATATCCTTAACAAATTAAAAGTCCTATTTTACCGTTATCCATTTCAGGTAATACCAAAAATGCCATTCTTGGAAGTAAATTCTAGTTTGACCCTTTACTATTTGCTTTTCCTATTATGCCCTTACATGCAACTTAAATTTTCAAAAGATGTCACCTTCTTCACCCTCTCCTCTTCTCCTATCTCCTATTCTTTTATCAATTTTCTTGTCACATTTTCTTCATTTTTATCCTTTCATGCAACTTCAATTGTTTTTCCAAACAATCAAAACATATAATCTAACTATAAACTAGTGTAGGATGATCAAAATTCACAAAAAGAGTAAAAAAATTGTAGCTAGAAATTTACCTAAATGTGAGACATTTTGGGTTGTTAACCTCCACAAATTCCTCCAATTTTTCTCCAAAACAAACACAGTAAGGGAACCTAAGAGAGAAGTATTACATATAGAAGAGAAAGTGTGTTTTTAAACACATTTACCAGCTGGGAAATTAAGAGAAAGATGAAGAAAAGATGGTAGTTTCGTTGGTTCTCTTAATGTTTATTTCCTGATGTTGTTTTTATACAACTTATTATTTATGGGCTGGGCCAAGCTGTTTGGTTTGTTTTATTTTATGAATGAGCTTTACATGTAAGTTAAGGGACTCTAAATCTCTAATAGAAGGGGAAGGATTTCAATTGCAACACGTGGGAAGGGTGCATAACATAAGGTACGTTTTTGTGTCAGTTGAACAATATCTAGACAAAACACTCTTCTATAAGTAAACTCAGAACAATCCCTCATTTAATAGCACTTTTATAGGAATCTCTTAGATCAAAATTACCTAGTTTTTTTGTCATTGAAGTTAAGGTTCATGCATGGATTTGTTTCATGCAGCTTTTGACAGGTTTTTAGCCATAAGTATTCAAATAAACTTCCCTGCTAGTTAAGGACCATAATTTATTAGCTTATTTTTCAAATAGTTAAAGACAGAAGGGGATATAGTTTTGCAGCTTACAAATTTAGGCCCTGTTTGTTTTCGTTTTTTTTTTCTCGTTTCTTGTTATGATTTGTATAAAAATCAAAACTTCTGCATAAATCACATTTGGTTGATATTGTTTTATTACGCTGTTTTTAAAAATAAAAAAACTACAACTCTTTTACGAAAACGGAAAAATCACGTTTCCGTGATATTCACAACACGTTTACAAAAACCCGTTCTTTTTTTTCTGCACTGTTTTCTCTCTGTGCCGCATCTTCATCCTCTCTGCGCTGCATCTTCATCCTCTCTGTGCCTCATCTTCATCCAGGTTTGTGTTTATTTAT
>JANIJH010000003.1:21234622-21245565 GCA_024520975.1 Erythroxylum areolatum
GAATTCAATCTTCGTCTGTGTCTGAATTCGACTTCGTCTGTCTTCTGTCTGTATGCGTTTGCTTTGTTTGTCTTTTTATTTGATCTCATTTTTGTTATACTTATAAATCAGTAAAGTCATCTTGACTTAACACTTTGTTTTTCTTAAGGAAGGAATTTGTTATTACTAACTCATACGCTATGGCAAAATAGGAAGCCAAAATTTTCCTTTCAATCATAAACAGTCCTTCAGGGTTTTTTGGTAGTCAAGATCCACCCCTCATGTTTATAAGCTATACCATCCATTCTATGTCTCCACAAACCGACATTGGTACAAAATTTCAAAATTTTAAAGTTACTGTGTAAATATTTATTTATTCTTAACTCTTTAGTTATTTTGTCAAAACATTTTATAATATTATGTGTTTTACTTTGTCAAAATTTTATCACAATCATAATTTTAAAATGCATATTTTATTTTATTTTATTTTATTTTTATACAATTTAAATCATTGGTCAAATTTTTACAAAATTAATTAAGCTTTATTTTTATTTTTATAAATACGTAACTTAATTTATTTCACACTTTGCTAGCCCATTTATACCATTTTTATTTATACATTTTATTTTCTTGAAATTAACAAATAGGGGTTGAAAGAACTTTGGAGTTAATTAAAAAGGTTAGAAAATCAAAATATTAAATTCAAAAACTAAAAGAGATAAGGGTTAAAAATTAATTAAAGTTTTAAATAGGGACCTAGTTGTAATTAGAATGGACATTTACAAAAAAATGAATGCAAAAAGAGGTTAGAGGATAAAAAGAATAGACACATGAGAGCATAAAAAGGTCATGCAGACCAGAAATGACAAAAGAAGGAAACTATAATAAGAGGAAGACACAATATAATAAGCTAGAAAAATAAAAAAGGGTTAATTATAAAAAAATCTTGAACTTTATTGAATTTCACAGTAATGGTCTACACTTCAGAAAGTGACTCTAAAATGCTTCTAACTTTTAATTTTTATAAAAAATAGTTCGTTGTTAAACTTCTCATTAACAGTGTTAACATGACTAACCACATCAAATAATATTTTGCCATATTAATCTCATGCTATTATTAATGGCCATGTTTCATGTTGACAATTCAAAAATCAAAATCTTGAAATCACTGAAATAGTAGGCTTGAATAAAATTTTTGTTTATCTATTAAGGAGGATTTTGAAGAGCAGGTATAAATAAAAAGATCATGGGGGAGTTATGGAATATCTTTTGGGGGGAATCTAGTAGTAGTTCAAATATCAAGAGAAAGCTCTCTGGGTTCCATCTTGTCCTTTTAAGTAGGCCAACCTTATGCATCAATCATAAATCCATCGTATTCTTTGATGATTTGATTCTAATCATGCTCTTTAATAAGTTTGATAAGAAAACATCATCATCTATAAGAGATAAAATTCCAATCAGATTTGAAGGCTTTTTAAATTTATAGTTAGTTTTTCATATCTCTGGTGGTTTTCTTTGATTGATATATTAGTTCTTAGGAGTACGGAGAATAAAAGAAAAGTTAAGGAAATACCCTATTGTTTGCCTTTAAGAATATGTCTAATAATGTTGTTTTAGGGGGCACAAAGTTGATTGTGGCATTTACTATAAGCTTTTAAGCGAAACATCTCCTAAGGTTGCAACTTTATTTTTTTGGCTACACTTGCATTTTTGTTTGATGTTTTTTCTTTTGTGATCTTTTATAAGAGATGTCCCTTCAAATCCTTTATATAAAGAAAAACTTGTAAATTGGAAAGCCTCTAATCCATAAAATTTTTGTTAAACTCTCTAGAATAAAAGAAAAGCCTTCAAGATGAAAAACATTAGATCCAAGAGAATTATTTTTAGCTCCTTGTCTTAAAAATAAAAACCTAAAAGTTGAAAAACATTAGGTCAAAGACAATAGTCTTCAATTTCCTAAACTAAAAAAAAAAATTGTAAGTCTAAGAAAAATCTCCTTAGCTCACTGGCCTAAAAGTAGAACTCATAGGTCCAATAACCTTATATCTAGGAGAAGTCTTTTCAACTCCCTATATAAAAGAAAATATAGGTTGAAAAACTTAAAATGCATAAGAAATTTCTTCAACTCATTATAAAAGGAAAGCATGTAAGATGAAAAACCTTAGATCTAAGAGAAGCGTCTTCAACTTTTTGACATAAAAGGAAAACCTATCAGTTGGAAAGTCTCAAGTTTAGGAGAAGTCTCTTTAGCTTTCCAACCTAAAAAGAAAAATCTACATGTCTAAAAGAAGTCTCTTTAGCTCCTTGGCATAAAACAAAAAGCCACTGTCTTAAAAGCATTATCTTAAAAATAGGCTTCCTCATTTCCAAGCCTAACACAAAGAAATAATAGGCTAAAAAAAGAGTATATTGATGAAATTATTTGAAATTTGTTAAGGGAAAGGAGCTACACATTAAGGCATTATGCTTATTAGATTTTATCTTTTGAAATTTATCAAGTTAAGAGAGCAAGTTCCTGTAAGCCTATTAAATTTACTGAATTTCATATCCCAAATTTTGATAAAGTAAAGGAGCTAGATTCCATAGGCCTATTAAGTTTGTTAAATTTGTCTTTTTAAATTTATTAAGGTAAGAGAATTAGAATCTATAAGCCTGTTAAGTTTATTAAATCTCATCTTTTCAAATTTGCTAAGGTAAGAGAGTACAAATCTACAAGCCTATTTAATTTATCATCACTTTAAGATTTATCTACTTTCTAGAAATTAGTGAAAGAGTGGCTTAGACAATCTTGAGTATTTCAAGAATGTTCTTGTTTAAGAAACAATTTGGTTATACGAAGACCACATGAGGATATCACGATTATTTTCTATGATGTATTTGATTATTTTGAGGATGTTGAATCTTTTAAGTTTTCTCATATTGTTTAAAGATCAATATATTTGGTCATTTTCTAAATTTAAGGGAAGGGAAAACTTTGGGAGACACTTTTCATCGTTTAAAGGCAGTAAGGAATGTTATAAATCCAATCAAAAGTTTTGCTTGCTAACTTTTACATTGCCAAAAGTGAGTCTATCCTGTGTGTTGAAGTTGTGCTTAATAGCTTCATGATAGGTGCTTAATTGATTATGAAATTATTCCATAACACTTAGTGATTATTGACATGAAATTGCTCAAGATACTTATTTTGACTCTTATGTGATTTTAGACACAATTCGGAAGCAAAGAAGTTAAAGTGAGTCAAAAGCACAATACTTGGGCCATTTTTTAAAGATTTACATTCACTTGTTTTCTTGGAACAAGAAGAAGATTATAAAAAATAAAGATAAGAGGAAGACAAGAAATGAAAACACAAAGAAAATGAATTAAAGTTGGTCACGGCTATGCATGTCCCATTCAAGATCGTGAGTTCAAATTTAATGGAAAGCATTTGGATTAATTGGTAGAGCAATATGAAGGAGCAATCCATGCCAGAAGAAAATGCAACATACTTATGGAAGCAACAAATGACCAAAACGACATAGGAATAAAGACCCAAAATAGACTAAAAATGACAACAGCATGATGGACGTCAGCATGTGCATGTTTTTTCATATAAGGGGCGTGGAGCATGAAACACACAGCTAAGGAGAATACCCAAGCAGCATGTGGGGAGAGACCAAAACATTCCAACAAAATGGGAAACAAGGAGCCCAAAATGATAGTGTAGATGATAGGAAGGAGTAGCAGAAATGTAGATGTTTCACACTAAAAAGTAACAATGCAAAGACAGCAGAAGGAGCAAAACGCTATCGTTGGCCAATAACAAAATGCACAGTAGCGGTAGCGTGAGGGTGATAGTGAAGTGTTCTAACAATTAAATATAAACAGAACAGTAGCGTAGAGGGAGAATAGAGGGAGGTGCTAGCAAGAGACTTTCGGCTAAAGAAAAATAGAGAATAAATAAGCATTTTGGGTTGAATTGAGGGGAAACTTTGGGATCCTCGGAAGATCACAAAGATGGAGGTAAGATCTCCACTATAAGGAGACCCATAGAGGAGTAGCTTCCCAACATCGGTTCGAAGGCGACATCGACACTAATAACTCAGTTAAGCACTCTTTCTTTGTTTTAGTTGTTTCTTTCTCTCTTTAGAATTGATTGTGTTATCCTATGTTAATTGATTTGAATTTTATGTATGGATAATCGTATTCTCATTATTATTTAGTTATTTGTGTCTAAACCCATTGGATATTATGAAAAGATGATTTTAATGCATTCGTTTAATCGTTTATTTGCAAATCCATTACTAAAATTTCGATATAATTCGTAATTGTTATACTGAAATTCATATATAACGACTAATGATTCGTAATCATTAGGGATAACATAACCTAGGTTAAATGATGCATTGTATATGGTTATTACCTTGATTAATCAATTTCCTAATTCGTAATACTATTATCTAATTGAATCTAGAGATCGTATCCTAGGTTATTTAATAGTTAGGTTTAATTAACGATCGTATCTTAATTAAACACTACTTAAGGAAAAACTCGGGTTAATTATTAAACTACGATTAATAGTTGCTAGGAGATGTTTGAGAGTAATAAGTCAATAAGATATGTTTAATTAGAGTATAGACCGAGATTGAACTAAAAAACTGAGTCCCTATTAAATTTCTCACTTTTATCATTTTTTGAATGTTTTCTTTAATTTGTTTTTATTAGTCTAGTTTCATTTTATTTTCTTATTTCTAAAAACCAAAACCCTTTAAATCTAAACATCGGTTAATTTCATTTCAACAACTTTACATACACTCTTTGTGGGATCGACCTAGACTCACCACTACTATAGTAGTAGTCTAGTTTTTGTTTTGACTAGCATTACGACATGTTGTCACTTCATGCTCATCATACAACCCTTGTTATTTAGTACCAAAGTCCTTAAGTGAACCAATTGTATAAGGACTTAATTTACTTGGGGAATTCATTGTTCATATTTTGATAAGACATTTTGCAGCAGCTATAACTTGGTTATATAATATGAAAGAGCTTATGATTTAGTTGCAAATATCAAAAAAGTTGAAGAAACCTAAGAATTTTGGGATGTTCTTACCAGTAGACACATATATAGAGTAGGTTGCAAGAAAGTAGTGTTTAAAAAAGAATAACTTTCATCTTCTTAGATCTATGGTATTGTTGTATTGATGGAGTCATTTGGCACATTTACGTTTACTCATCACATTGTAGGGTTAAAGAAGGTCTCAAGGGTTTGGTTGTTCACCGATTCAAGTGGTATATGATTTAGGATTAGAACGTGGTGAGATAGTTCGATTCCTATCTACAGTTGGTGCTATATTAGTTTGTAAGGTTATTGGTGAGAGGAATGGTGATGATTATGATATGGATTTTAATATTTTTTGCAAGGCACTAGCTCGTGGGGTTATTCCATTAGTTTTTATGCTAAATGTTGGATTAAAGATAAACTATGAGTTTTTACTTGGTGTATTTTGGGATTATCACCCATAAAGAAGTCAATTCCATTAGTGTTGAGATATTCGTTTTCTAATAGGTTGAGATCATTAGAATAAAAAAAAAACTAAACTTTAAGTATGTTTATTAAATTAAGAAGGTAGGTAGATTAAAAATGATTAGCAATTAGTGGAAGAAGTCTAAAGTACTATGTTAACTGGTAGATTAAATTGAAGATTTTTTATCATTAATTTCTGTTTCTATTTATTTTGGTTCCTATAAGATATTTGTTGTTTTTTAGGCTAGGTTATTAGGCACTTACTTATAAAACCTTTTAAGTTAAGAAAAAGAATCACTATTAAAAACCCAATATCTATGATTTCATTTCACCACTATTAAAAACCCAATATCAGTGATTTCATTCTCACCCTAACAGAATACCATAAACATCGTGTTTATGTTTTAGTGAATAACTTTTAATTAGGACCTATTAGAATTGAGATGGCACCAAACAAAGAGTGAATTGAACTTTTGAAGGTTGGATTTGGAGGGGATCATAATTGTAATATTTTATAGTTCGTATAAATAATAAATTCCACCAATTAGAGGAAACTACAAGTCAATTTTCTAATATTTTATTATCATTTGAGGAATCCTCAAGTTAAACCAAGTTAGCCAATAGAGGAAACTATCGTTTTTCCAAGGGAGACCAAGATGGGGACAAATCAAAATTTTCCTCCAAAAATAGCAAAGCTTAAATTTCTAAAATGTTCAATAGATGATTTTATTGAATGGTTTAAATGAGTAAATTAGTTCTTCAAGTATCATGGCACCACTAAAATCCAAATGGTTCCTCTAACTGACTACCACCTTATAGGGGAAGCAAATCAATGTTGAAAATGGCTTCAATGAACATTTTAAGAAGGATAAACCATAACCTATGACGTCTTTTGAAATTGGTTTTGTTTTGGCTTAGATTACAAAGACTATAAGACTATTAGCATAAATTCAAAAAACTTGCTAACAAAATTATGGGTAGATCCCAAAAATGCTAGTGGGGACATTCATGAAAAGATTAAAGTAAGAAATTTGAAAAGCGATTCCCATATTTAGACCTTAGTCTTTGAAGGATACAATCAACTTGGCACAGATGAAAAGGGGCCATCTTACATGATAATAAAAGTTCTTAAGGATCCTACCATCAATGTGGGCTTTACCAACACCACAAACAACAATCATACCACTTGCTACTCTATTTAAGTGATCAAGTTGGGATGATATGTAGAAATCAAAAGCACAAGGACTTCGTTTTAATTAAATAACATGATTTACACTAAGCCATAGGTGTAAGAACCATGATCGATGTTAGTATAAGGACATGAATATGGTGATGAACTAACCAACGAGGTGGAAACTAAGGAGCTCTAAGGGTCAAAAATTACTTTGCACACCTTCTCTAGATGGTTTGCTCTAAAACTTATGAGAGTTATAACTAAGATTGTTCCTTACAAATTGATGGTGCTCTTTGATACTAGGTTTACTCATAATTTTATTATCAGTTGAAAACTGTCTTCGACTTCCAATCGAATATATCATTGATTAAAAAACTAATCGATCCAGTCAATTTAACAACAAAAATGTTGGACCAATCAATTTTTATTCGATTTATCTTAATAACCCTTATGATTTAAAACTAGCCAATTTATTGATTAATCAATTGATTTTTGCAAACTAGCAGATTTTTACAAACTAAAACAAACTAGTTGATTTATTTAATATTCTCATTCTTTAATTAAACTTTGATAAGAAATGATAGTCTCATTCTTTAATATTATTTTAATTTCTTCAATTTTTATTATATACCATTTTTATGATGGTCTAACGCTAATTGAAGATTTAAACTTCTTATCTTAACAGTTTAATTTCCAATCTAATTTTTAAAACATCAATATGTACTAATTCATTTCATGTCAGAGTTGCCAATGGAAAAGGATTAAAATGCCAAGTGTGATTTAAAAAGGCATTAAATTTTGTCTAACTCAGAGTTGCCAATGGAAAAGGATTAAAATGCCAAGTGTGATTTAAAAAGGCATTAAATTTTGTCTAACTCTCTGCTCACTTCCTTTATTGGGTGTAGATTTAGTTTTGGGCATCCAATGGCTGGCATCACTTGGCTCAAGGGTTTACAATAGGAGGCAATAGATCATGGAATTTTATTAGAAAAATTAAAATAGTTGTTTGAAAAGGATAAAACACAATCTATTCATGTTGAATCATTTAAAGTCATCATAAAGGCATTTCTCCAAGGCATGCTGTGTTTTTTATTTGCTTTTAGGCTATTGATGAAAATTTGTTTGCCCAAGTTTCATCAAACATGCAACAACTTTTAACAACTATTGCAGAAATATTTGATGAGCCTAAAAGCTTGTCATCCACAAGGGATATTGACGATCATATTACTCTTAAAGAAGGAACTAAATCGATAAACTTTTATACTTATATATATGCTTACTTTAAAAAAAAGATAGAGAAATTACAAGAAATGCTTGAATAAGGACTACTATGACTAAGCACTAGCCCATTCGCTTCTCTAATGTTATTTATCAAGAAGAATGACAGGAGCTAATAATTTTGTATAGATTATTATGCAATATATGCTTCTATAATAAAGGATCATTTCCCGATTCTAATGGCAGATGACATGTTGGATGAACTATATATGTGTGATCCTCTTTATCAAATTTGATTTATGGGCTAGATATTATCAAGGTAGTGTTCATCCTCCTAACATTGTATAAACAACCTTTTGCATGTATAACGAATATTATGAGTATCTTATTATGCCATTTTGGATAGTTCAATGCACTATCCACTTTTCTAACTATTATGAACCTAATTTTCTACCCTTTCCTCCATAAGTTCATTACATATTTTTATATATGATATCCTCATCTAGAACCCTACTTAGGAAATGCATTGATAATGTGTTAAATGGATTCTACAATAAAATAAGTTCTTTACTAAACTCAGCAAGGATTTTTGACTAATAAGAATTAGAGTACTTAGGGTATATTATAACTTTTTAAAGGGTGAAAGATGAGGACAAAAAATGGAAATAATAACAACTTGGCCCTAACTGACTAACATTTCTAAATTGTCTGGTTTTTTAGGATTGATAGGTTATTACATGAAGTTTTTGACAAACTATGGCAATATTGCATAACCATTAACAAACTTACTTAAGAAAGGAAAATTCAAATAGAATGAAGAAGTTGGAGATGCATTTCAAGATTTGAAGAAAGCAAGTACTACATATCTATTCTTGCAATGCCTAAACTTATAAAACTTTTGGTTATCAAGATGGATGCCTTTAGTGATGGAATAAGAGAAAGTGATGACTACAAATTAACAGGAAGATAAAAGTAGTTAATATATACATTGAGCAATATCTATATTTCTTTGTTCATTAATTTCCATACAAATGGAGTTTGAATTTCCTTTAGGATGAATATTGGTAAAGTACTATATTATAGGCTTCTATTGGGATGAACCCTTTCTAAACTCTATATGGTAGGCCTCCTTCCCCTATTCCTTTATACCAACTAAGGGGTTTAGTAGTACATGAAGTTCATAAGGCTTTGCTCACTACAGATGAGTTGTTGCAATAACTAAAATGAAATTTACAATTTTCCACCAATAAAATGAAATAAATATATAGACAAAAAGATGACGGTTGTACCCTTTAAAGTAGGGAAAATGGTGTTTTTCAAAATAAAATTGTATCAGCATCAAACAATCCACAAACATGTATAATAAAAGCTGGTAGCTTATTTTTATAATCCCTATCTGATCTTGGAAAAAATCAAGTTTTGTTGCCTACAGACTTTAGTTTCCTGAAGGAGCTTATATAAACCTATTTTTTATGTCTCTCCACTAAAATGTTACATTGGAAACAATTTCATTCCGCTTATAGACATTTTGCCAATTTTTAATGATGTAATTGAAATTCAACCTTAAACAATACTTAATACATGTTGGGCCAAATTAGGGAAGAAGTTAGTTGAAAAGAGCTTAGTGTAATGGAAACATTTGCTTGTTGAAAATGCTACATTGGAACATACTAAGCTCTTGCAAGAATAAGTTTCTTTTTTGGTCCATAAGGATAAAGATCCATTTAGTAGGTGGAGTATTGATAGGTCAAGATGATTAGTAAGAAATCAATGAGAAGTGTAAGATCGAATTCCAAGTATTTATCTTAAACTAGGAAGGTGGATAAATTTAAATTAATTAGCAGTTATTGGAAGAAGTCTAAAGCACTATGCCAACAAGGAGATTAATTAGGAGAGCTATTAACAACACTTTATGTTTCTATGTGTTCAATTTCTATTTATTTTGGTTTTTGTAAGATATTTGTTGTTTTTAGGTTAGGTTGTTGGGAACTTGTCTATGAACCCTTTTAAGTTGAGAATAAAGAATCACCATTAAAATTCCAATATCTATGGCTTTATTCTCACTCTAAAAAATACTATTAATGTTGTATTTGTGTTTGAGTGAACAATTTCTGATTAGGATTTATTATAGTCATCTCTGATTATGGAAGCCAACTTGTAACACTGGATTTTTCGAGCCTTTTGTGTTGTTCTATATTTGGAGATACTACTGTATATTGTCATATACGTGGTTGTATATGAGTTTAAATAGTAATTGAATCCTTTTGATACATATGCCAGTGATATATAACATTATGTTCATCGATATGTGAAATCTTGGAAATTTTCAACACATAAGCTTTTAAGTGTGTAAAACCGAGTCCATCGGATGGATAAGACAGTGATGGTTAAATTAAATGTATTCTAATGCCTTAGAGGTGATTAGACATGATTTATAGACTTATTAGACATTTAGAAAGCTAAATTGGAGAAGTTGGTGTACATATGGACTTAATTGCAAAATTTGTAAAAGTTAAGGACTTAATTGTAATTTTTCAATTCTTTGAGGACCAATATATAATTTTATACAGTTGAGGGGCCTAATTATAATTTTCAAAAGTTCAAGGACGAAAATGAAAATAAAAATTTTTAGTCATTCTCAAATTTTGGACTTAATTGCAAATTTGGGAAAAGTTTGGAGATAATGGTAATTTCACATAACTAAGGGCAAATTGGTAAATTCCTCTTGTTTGGTCAAAGAGTCAAATTCTAGACTCTTCTACCATGTGGTGGCCATGCAACCCATTAAATGGGCTTTCAAATACTTGGTTTTTATTAAAAGAAAGAAGAAAAAAGGGAAGAGAGGAGGATAAGAAGGGAACTTTTGGCCATCACTCCAATTTCACCATCTTTTTGACTTTTCAACCCAGACCAAAGTGTTCTAAGCTAATTTGAAGATATCACTAAAGGAAAGTATAGGTAAATTTTGTCTCATCTCTCTCTAAATTAAGATTTTGAGTTTGGTGTTAAGATATGTTGTTCTCCATGCTTGATTATGCATGAAACATGGTTTAGATGAATGAAATA
>JANIJH010000003.1:21262377-21281280 GCA_024520975.1 Erythroxylum areolatum
GTTTTCTCCGATTACAGCAGACCTACCTTCACCAAAAACCTGACTTGAGCGTCGGAGGGGCTTATCGGGAAACAACCTCCGACGTGCCTTCTTTGTTTTGCAGGAACTTTAACACTGAAGCTCCCACGAGAAGCCATCAATCCCATGAATCCAAACGGCAACGTTCAGTTCCGCCAGAATCCGGCAGAACCATACTTAATAAAATATATTTTACGAGTAAATGACAAATGTATTATTAGTTGGTTAGAAGTATATATATATATACACTTAATAAAATATATTTTACGAGTAAATGACAAATATATTATTAGTTGGTGAAAAAACTAAAATTTAAGACGCGTAAGAGGAAGAGACTCCTTAACAAATAACAACCGAAATTTCAGGTTCTAATATAATCAGCATTAACTCTATGGTCTCTTGGCTTGCATTCTTGTCTCGTTTCGTTTGCAAAGATCCTTCCGTGCTCACCGCCAAGAGAATCAAACTTTTATTCGTTTGCTGGTTTGCGATCGAGTCGAGGGTCTTGAGCCTTGAAGCACAAGCTTTCGAGATCTGGCCATAATATCATTCAAGTAATTAACAACCCAAAAGTCTGGGCTTGAGCTAAGATCTGAGAGAATTCACGTAATCTGCCCTAACTGGTTTTCTTGATTAGTTCGCCATGAGTTGGAGATACAGGGCTGGTTTGCTTTTGATGCTTACTGTTGTTGTTATATGGGTCTTGTCTGCAGAAGTCACCCAGGTATGTTTTTCTTATTTTTCAATTGTACCCTATAGATTTGAGTTGCGAGTAACTAGCTTATTGTATTTGCATCAGTTCCTGCTGCGCCTGTATTTTACGCATTCTTGATTTTGGATTTAAGTCACAGGTTTTAGTAATCGTTAATCCCCATTGGCTACGATCAGTAGTTTCATGTTGTTAAGTTCTTGCTACAGATTTCTATAAAAGCAGTTTTATGTCATGATTTCGGTACGTAATACTTTTTATCCTAAGAATTGGATTAGTCGTGAAAAGAACTGGGCTGCAGCACATCAGGTGTGGTGCGTCTTCTAGATGAGGGCTTTTTCTTCTCCTTATTCTTGTTAATTATTGAAACCTTATTTGCCTTCCAAAAGAAATAGGGTAAAAAGTAAAGGCAAGGGAGTAACTATGTCAAAAAATGAAATTATGATCAAGCACTTATCATCACGTTGTTTATTTATCTGCTATCTCCGTCTTCACGTTACATTGTTTACCTTTTACTTCTCCACCAAATTACATGGTCCCTACACGCTGTGTTGCAGGATATCTTCACAGACTATAAGCAGCCATTTGCTGTAACATATCTTGGAGCTTCTCTTATGGTAGTTTACCTCCCAATAGCATTCCTTAAAGATTGGCTATGCACTCTACTTAATCGGCAATCTTTAAAAAGTGGTAAAGTTACAGAAAACATCAACGAGTCTTCTGATGGATTTAACTCTCCCCTGAGTCGGAAACTCTTTGAAATGGAACTTCAGGGAACTTTTACTAAAAAGGACAGTGAAGTAAACTTTTTGCCTGAAGAAGAAGAGTCATTGGTTCCAAGACACAAAGAAGATTTAAATGTTTTGAAGCATGAGAACGAGCTCAGCAACAAAGAAATTGCGAGATATGGCTTTTATATTGCCCCTATTTGGTTTGTAACAGAGGTAATTTTATTCTGGATTATCTTTTTGGTGTTTATATCTACAACACTTTATGATGCTATTATTTGTCCACTTATAAAATACCAACAATCTTGAAAGCCATAATAAGTTAATCAGAAAAGTGAAGCATCTTTCCTTTTTCAACTTTTATGAAGCTGCATCATTAAGCTGCTGTCTTTAGAAGCTCAACTGTTTTTAACCTTTTCTATTCATTATTATCTGGACAAACACTAGAGGGTTTTTAGGCTTTTATGAATTTGGCAGTGGCACGCATTTGAGATTCATTTTCATGCTTGTAATCCTTAACATGCTCTATTTTAGAAATGTCTGGTTGAACTGAGATTTTGGAGAACATTTAACGCTTCCTTAGATGTCCTTCTGCATGTTTTTATATTTGTGAGCATAGGATTCACCTAACTGATGCACGGTTGCGTTAAATCAAATTTTGCTAGTGCGCCACCACATTAAGATCCTTGACCCGTTGATAATTTCATGCATGAAGATTTTGGTGTGTATAGGTTTCTTTGTCAATCAGACTTTTTTCTGAACTTTGAACTTTATTTCAATGCTGTGGTATGGATATTTAAGAATACATTTAGTTGTTCTCAGGAGTTGCTGAGTGTGCTGGGAACATGAGTTCTTCTTTTGCTTCTTTTGAGGAGGCATTCATTGCCAAAATAAGTTTATTTATAACAATATCTGAGATATATTCCTCTTTTAAGATTAGATTGACTTCTAGAGATCACATATGCTATTTCCTAAATGTTCTTGGATAAGTTTATTGTAATTTTAAGAGGAATTGGTTTATGATTTTTGTATTGTGCAGTATTTATCAAATGCTGCACTTGCACGTACAAGTGTTGCAAGCACAACAGTATTGTCATCAACTTCAGGACTTTTTACACTTTTTATTGGTCGATTACTGGGCCAAGATTCCCTAAATGCTGCAAAAATTATAGCTGTCCTTGTGAGCATGTTTGGTGTTGTCATGACTACCATGGGTAAAACATGGGCTACAGACGATTCACAACTAAACCATTCAATGTAAGCATCTTTTTTTGCATTGTCTGCAGAAGTCACCCATTCCCTTCCATTTTTTTGCATCTTATGCTGCATCTTTTTTTTTAAATTCTTTTGAACTTGTGATGTTCAGTCAATGTTTTCAGGCATTGTCATATGAAATCTACCAAGCAATTTATTTGCATGGTAGCCATGGTTTCTGTTGTATTCATCATCATGATAGCTTGGATTCTCTTTAAATTTGAGTTTGGTGTTTCATATCTGTGTTCAGAAATGGGAAACGGTCTCTTGTTGGAGACCTTTTTGGCCTTCTGTCAGCCATGTCATATGGGCTATTTACAGGTTCGGACAGTCTTACTCTCAATTCATTCATGATGAAGTTATTCCCTTCGTTTGGTAGTTTGGGACGTTCTTGAATTGTTCTGATAACTTAACATAGAATTATTGCTGCAGTCCTGCTAAAAAAGCTTACAGGTGAAGAAGGAGAGAGGGCCGATGTTCAAAAGTTGTTTGGATATATTGGATTGTTTACACTTGTAGCCTTGTGGTGGGTGGGTAAGTGCTCCATATGGTTTAATTTATTGTCTGAAAATGTTATTTTAGATTCGTAGAGTTGTAGGATTATAGTTCTCTAGAACAAACTAGTCATTCAGTGGCTGAATGGAAAGCGTTTCATCTTACTCCTATTTCTTTGACTGGATAACTATTATGTACAAAACAAAGATATGGTCATGGGGTTCGTGGCTAGGGCTTTAGACCTCTAAATCTCATTTTCCAAATCTGTTGAAGTGTTGATCATGGACTTAATTGATTTTCTTTTCCTTTCTTTTCACTTTGGTCCCCTTTGGCAAGCAATCAAACTGTTTCATTCTAATCGCTACTATTTGCTTACTAATGCCTGAGTTTGGTTTGTCTTACATGTCTGCTTGCCAATCTAAATCATCTCTTTTTCCCTTCCCTTTTAGTTTTGCCGTTGACAGCTTTGGGAATTGAACCTAAGTTTGCAATTCCACACTCGGCCAAAATGGATGAAGTCGTTCTTGCAAATGGCTTTGTTGGAAGCGTCCTCTCAGATTACTTTTGGTAAATTAAAAGTAACCTTTTGATGTTATTGCGTTAGATGCAATAACCATAGTAACCATGCCCTAAAAATCTCATATCTTCCTAGGGCATTATGTGTCGTATGGACTACTCCATTGGTTGCCACTTTAGGCATGTCACTCACCATCCCTCTTGCTATGGTAGCTGATATGGTGATTCATGGCCGGCATTATTCTGCAATATACATTCTTGGCTCTGCTCAGGTGATGGCATTTTCATAAGTATACTCTGCTTTTTGACATGTAGTTAGAGGACCTTCCTACATCTATATACTCTTTATTCAAGAACTTTGATATTCTACCAAGTCCTAATGGTTTAGCAATAATTATTAGATGTCTTAATTTGTCCTACTGATCTTCGAATCCTTGGATTCCATGGATGCATGGTTGCAGGTATTTGCGGGATTCGTAATAGCTAACCTATCAGATTGGTTCTCCAGAAAG
Organism: Erythroxylum areolatum; assembly: GCA_024520975.1. Classification (NCBI taxonomy): domain Eukaryota; kingdom Viridiplantae; phylum Streptophyta; class Magnoliopsida; order Malpighiales; family Erythroxylaceae; genus Erythroxylum; species Erythroxylum areolatum. The sequence continues at coordinate 21,266,610 of JANIJH010000003.1, forward strand.
TTAGGGCTATAGCAAGCGGTGAAAAACACGGACTTCTTTAATTCTGATTCTTTTGGCTTTCTCTCCAGCATCTTGACTGGATATTCGTTTTTGGAACATGTATATGGAGTTCTTCATCTCGTCATCGACCCACCATTGCAAGGGTAAGCGTGGAAATATGTTGGTGATGATTCTGTAAAACAAAGCCAAAGGCTTTTAATCAAAAGATCTGGTTTGAAAAGAAAGGAGTATAGAAATTGTATTTTTCCTTCTCTGTTTTTTTTTTTAACTTAATAATGTCATTTTTAATATGTGAGTATCGGAACTGGTTATCTTTACTAGTTGTAACAAACAAAATACTTCTGCAAGGTTTGTAAAGGGCGTTCCTGAAATTATTATATGATGATTGTTTTCAACTATAAAAATGATGTCTTTATCGTATATTTGCTGGAATTTATGTCGGCATTAGTTGTATTTTTTTTTTGTTTCAAATTTCTAGGCTTTATTAAGGATATTTGTTAGGTCGTAAGAAGAGGAGGAAGAATTTTACAAGTTTTAGGTCAGGTTTTCAAAAGATTGTTGTAATTTAATAAACTGAACTTTTGATAATTGGGATCTTTGGATGTGGTTTATAACTTTTAAGTCAAAATTCTGATCTTTTGTTGATACATAAATTTGTTTATCTTTTTTTCTTCGCCATCTTCGAACCAATCATTATCTAGAAATACTAGTTTCTTCTAATAATAAATCATCATTATTGGACTCATTATCTAAATGCCCTTCAAAACCTTTATGATCTTATATCATTAAAACTTGTATTATGTATGATATTTTCTAATCTAATTGAAGTTCTTTTTTATTAATCCTACTATCGTTCCTTAGTGACACTCAGGAGAGAAGTAAATTAAGTGTTGATGAATTTAAAAATCCTTTTGCTACTTAAAAATGTGATCTAATCAAGTTGAAATAGAATGATAGTATGGAATGACACTAACATTAAGGGCAATCAAACAAACAAAACCAAGGGAAAAGAGAGTAAGGAAGGGAGGCTAGAAACTAATTTTTATAGTGATTTAACAAACAAACTTTACCTACATCCATTCCTCAATACTCATTTAGGATTTCACTAAAATCTTCATTCAATTAGATGAAGAGAAACCTTCTTACAACAATCTTTGTTTATCCCAATAAAGAGTAACCCTATTACAATCTTTCTTGAAGGTGAACATTAACCATAAGTCTTTTTAAATCAATCAAAGGTAAGAGACCAGATCCTAAATTAACTTTACATCTTGAATAATCCTTGGTATTTTTGCTCACTTCAATACTTTAAGGCTTACAATCACGTTGAAATGAATGTATAAATGTGTTAAAACTCTTTTAATTGTGTTCTTATAACACCCAATTGTGGTAAAAGCATTCAAAAATGAATACTTTAGAATTTATAGTCATATTAGTTTAAAAATATTATTAGATACAAAAACTAGTGGTAATAACTAGTATCAATGGCATTGGTCAACTATTTTGGCACATGACCAAATAGCCATATTGGTTTGACCAACATATCAATCACTATTAAATCAAACTCGTGGTATATAATATATTAACCAATGCACTAACAAAATAACACTGCATTAAAATATAGTACTGTGAATTTGACATGCATGATGAGTCTAATTAGGAGATATAACAAGAATTAGAATAGTATTGATATACTTTTCATGACTTAATCTTTTTGATTTTATCCTTCACCTAAATCGATATGAAGTTATGAAAATTTGATTTCCCAATTTTATTTGTAGTCTTTATAAGGTGTCTTTTGACTTCAGTATTATATGATTTTAAATAGCTTTTGCATTGCCTTTTTATGGCATAAAAAATAAATCACTAGTAGTAGTTATTTGTTGTTATCATCAAAATAAGAATTGGTAACTCCCTTAGTTCAAAACATATAATATTTAGCAGTATAACCCTTCTTTTCATATTTATAGCAAGTTATGTTTCTTGAAATAGGACAAGGTGGTAATTTTTATTTTTTGTTTATAATTTTGGTTTTTCTCTAAATCATTTATATCGTTTCCTTCTTTTCCATCCAGGATATTTGTTTTTTATTTGTGTTCATGTACTTTTTTTTTAAGTTTTACTACAACCCTTACAAGTTTTATCTTTGTAAGAGACATTAATTGTTGAAAATGATCCTAATTATTTTTGGTTATAAACATTTCACATTTTAATTGCTTCTATAAATTCATATCTAACATAATTTTATGCCTTATTTTTGGGTATAACTAATTAATTCCCCAAACATTAATATATTGTGAGGTACTTGATCATTGTGATTTTTCCTAATTTTATTTCTAACTTTTTCTCGTAAAAGAGTAAGAAATCTTAACTTAGCAATACTCTTGTAAGGAAAGTATATTTGTACCATTTAAAATCTTACATATAAGGTTTTATAATAATTATGTATTATTATCTTTTAGGTGAGAAAGATTTTTTATAAAATACAACGATATTTCTAATTTGTTGAATCTATCTTCAGGTGTACATAATTGATTGTAGCAAGTTTATAAAACTTAATCCTACAGGGATTATATTACTATGTCTACTAATCCTAGCCAAATAAATAAAATAAAAATACTTAAAATATGAAACTAACTACTATAAAGCGATTAAAACAACAATGATAAATTAAGATAATAAAACATTAGGATTTTGGGGATCACTTACTTGAAATTCAAATAGGTAACTACCAGCTTTCAAGCGTAATCTAAACCAAATTCATCAAGTTTAGTTAATCTTTTCTGTTACGACAACAGGCTAGGAAATTTATGTTCTTTAGATCTAAGGTCTATATTCTCCTAGTACATGGATCGTAATTCATACCTTTATATGATTCCTTATATTGAATCTATAATGACTGGTAACAAATTCAATAATTAAAAATAAAGAGAATAAATTCAATCGAACAAATAATCAAATAATGCATTAATAATTTAAAAATCCATCATAATCTACATCCTTAACCCAAAATAGGGTTAAATACTCTTATTTGGGTTCTTTGAAGGAGACTTTAGAGGCTAGTGACAACATCATTTGACATTAAGATTTTACTTTTAGGGTTTATTTATATCAAGAAAGGATTTGGAATAAGATTGGAGGAGACTATGACAACTCTTCCAATTCTTTATTCATATATCCTTAAAGTGCAAATTACTAGTTTGACGCCTGTTACACTTTCAGACCAATACTGATTTTATTCTAGGATCAACCTGTAATGCCTTCCATAAATTTTTTTTCTTTATTTCAATTTCTTAACAATAAATTTTGGAGCAACTAGCATTTATTTTCACTTCTATCAAATAATTTTTACCTTCATCTATGTACTTTTACTACAATACTTTGATTATAGTTATTTCTATGCAATATGGATCATTTAAAGTTCTTAATTCTATTTTATGTTTATGGTTAATCAAATATCCATTAAGCATGATTTTTAGGGTCCTAGGAAATTAACTTAGATGAACTATGAACTATGTGTGCTAATTATGGTACAAGATGCCAGGTGTAAATTATCTTAGCTATTTTAGTGAGTTCAATTTGTGAAATTGGTTGGCATAGTTTCTAGACTAGGCTAAAGGATTTATGAAGTTGAAATTTTAACATTATAGGATGTTAGTGATGGTTACATCATGCATGAATAACTGAAAAACAAACAAAGAAATATAATTTTTTTTTAAAGATGAATGAAAATTTATTAAACTAACAAAAGCTACCATACACCATTACAATGAGTTATATGATCCAACTACAAAATCACATTAGGAACATATACAACAAAATATCTACTACAAAAAAAATTACAACAACCATTTTTTTCTCATTATATAACTAAATGAATTTTGTTTATAGTTGGCAATGAAAATCGTTTGAACCCAATTTACACTATAATCTGCTAGCTAATGCATATCTTCTTCAACTTCTTTATAGATTCTTTTGTTTCTTTCCCTCCAGATGGAATAGATGACTGTAGCGAATGCATTACTTTGTTTTATGTTTTGTTGCATTATACTCTGCACTTATACAATTGTGATGTCAATTATTATTTTTGAATACTTGTTGATGTTTTTTTTAGAAATCATATTATAGCAAGGATGTAGAGCATATTGAGACCACTTGGAGACCTACATCACCATTACCATATAAGAGGGCTAAAGTATATGTTTTCACATCAACATGCACGACTACTCCAAGGACATATGCTCCTAGGAGGCAACTTAGACTATTACAAGCACCAGCACCAACCATTCCAATTGAGCCACAGGTGTCAGCTGAGCCACAAGAGTAGTTAAATCATTCATTACTGCATTTTAAGATAAAGATGCAACAAAAAAAGTACTAGACCTTCTAGATTCAATAGTTTGAGGTACCTATGCACAAAGATTGGGAAATGCTGAGGGACATAGATCTTAATGACATCGTGCATGAAATCATTTCTTTTAATGGGTGATTTGATTTGTTTAATATTTGAGAGTTGGTTTATTAGAAGATAACTCATGAGTTCATATATACAATGGAGATAAAGGATACCAAGATGTCATAAGAGGATACCTATGTGCTCAAGTCTAGGTTGGAGGTGTAGATCACAACATCAATTATAATCAATTTGTGGTCCATATTAGTTTCCATAATACAAAGCATGCAAAGACCTTAACGCCTAGTAGGATCTTTCTACATTAGGACAGGTCAAACATAGATTCACAAAATTACTGGTGATTGAAGGCGATTATGTATCCTTATCACACCCATAAAATTAAGGCATCAGGATTCAAAATTTTAATGATGTAATCCATGACAAGCTTTCAATGCATTCACTTTGCATGAGAATGGAGAACATGAAAGTAATGAGCATGAGCAACCTTTTCCTCATTTATTTTATATATGGATGAAGGGAAACACTTTGGAATCATCTTCATCCCATTAGTCTGTGACTACCTAAATCAGGCTAACTTTGGCATTATCAGTAATGACTCAGTCATTATATAACTAACAAGAGGCTTGGATGTAATAGTTGATGGCCTAGACCTGATAGTAGCCACCACTTCCATAGCCATCACAATAGAGATATTACTAGTCATGCAGATGATGGAGCTCTGAAGAGATAATCGAGGACAGTATTTCACATTTGTAGATGGACCACCGTGAGCTACAAAAGGGGCTCCAATCTAAGAGGACCAGGCTATGGGTATGGAGCAAGCACTAACTCCACCTCTATTACCATCCTCTACACTAGCAACCTAGCCATCCACACTTAACTATAAGATTACATGCACTGGTTGGGTGACATCATAATGATGGTTATGCAACACTTAGGAGTAGAAATCTTACCTTTTACCAATGCAACCAAAGAAGCCTGCTACATATAAAGAGATAAAGCCTTAGCTCACAAAGCTCGAGGAAAACTGAGTGATGCTAAAGGGAGATGCTAAGAGATCAGTTAGAGGGGAGGATATTGAGGATGAAGATTATAGAGAGCTAAAGGAGACTGTCGCATCATTACGAGAGGAGACAACTATTCTTATAGTAGGTAGAGAGATGGGTGATCATGATGATACATAGACAGTAGCTAATGAGTCATTTATTAGGAGCCTCATAGAGATAATTTATTTTAATGATCTAAAGGATCAACGGACAATATTCCCTTATATACCACCATCGATACCTCTACCTCTTTTATAGGAATGATTTGTCTATCTTCTTTACTTATATTTTTAATTTGTGTTAATACTCTTGTGTGGGTGTGTGGGTGTGGGTGTGGGTGTGGGTGTGTATATATATATATATATATAGATACATACATACATACATGTTATAGTAGTCTTCTTCCTTTTGACCTACATTTCGCCAACCTTGTTAGATTAAAATCAACACTTTGATGGAAAATCAATAGAAATGGAATTTCATCTAAACTTGGATTGTATATTTCAACTTAGGCAAGTTCAATTCCTTTATTGTATTTCCTTTTCCTTTTTATTATGTTATTGTTATTGCATGTTTGAAATATTAAGGAAAATAATTATTTTAAGTGTGGGAAGGGATTATAGGAGTATGAATATATATCATACTCAAACTTAACAAAGTTTTCTTAACTTTATTAATAAGAAGCAATTCTTGAAAAATTATTTTTCTTTAAAAGCATACTATTGGATACCATTCATTATGAATTTCATTATTTTGGTGATTTGGAATGTTTGTTTAACTAGTTATAAGTATTGGTGAATAAGTGGATTCAATTTGATTTATAAATATGGAGAATGGATACTTTGTAAACATTATGATATTCTTTATGTAAAATGTGAATGCAATGAGTATTTGTGACTTATTTTAAGAATTTTATTATCTCTACAAAATATATGAAAATATTTTATAAATGAGGATAAATAATTTCACTCCACTAGCTTTATAACATTAAAAGGTTGAAGTTAGAGAGTGGTAGTCACCATTTGAGATAATATCCTAGTTGAATAGTGAGGAGTATCCATGACATGGTATTTACTCCCACATAAAAAGCTAGGTGACTCTTTAAACAAGCTTCTAATGCTCCTATTTTGTTAAATGAATGTTTAACAATTCCTAGGAATTATTCTTTTTCGAGTTTGAATGATGGAATTAGTTTCCATGAGAATAAGTAACTCCTTAAGTATGGGGAAGTTTGTTGTATGTTAGTGATACATTACTTTTAACATTATTTTCATAGTATATTACTTGTATTTTAGATGATTTTGGAGGATATAGTATTTAAAATGAGAAGTACCTTTATTTCAAGTTTTATTTATATCCTTTTAAGGAAACAGAACAAAATTAGAGGAGAATTGGATTAACTTGAGCAAATTTGGATAAGTTAGAGAAGTACCGCTAAATATGTCACCTATATGTTACAGTGTTAGGGTTGTGTTCCTTTTCGTTTATAGCTTACACCCCCGTATTACCCCTTGGATTAAGATACACCACATTAATACGTTCTTCTGTAGGTCTCGTATTGGTGTTGATGATTTCTAATTAAAATTACATAACAAGATAACCTGCTAGTGGACCCAAATTAGGATTATATAGCTTAATAAAAATTAGGGTTTCAAATTTAAAGAAAAGAAGACAAAAAGAAAAGGAGTTCTTTAGCCATGAAATAGTAGGAGAGTAGTGGGAAGTCATTTTATATCAGTTATTGATCAAGATAAAGACATTCTTGGGATATATGTAAGATTGTTGAAGATTCAAGTTTCATGAGAATGATTGAAGATTCAAGTTTCATGAGAATGATCTCTTTTTCTCATGTTTCTTTATTATTTATCATATTTATTCTTTTTTTACTTATAACTAATTGGAATATATGTTTAGGTATGACGAATGCTAGGATGTAACACATATTTAATTTATTCTTTTAGTGTAACGAATAGTTTTCTAGCAATTTATCTGTATTTTTATAATTTATTGAATTAAATAAGCAAAAGTGGAATATTTAATTATTTGATTTATGCATCAAGATTCAAGAGATGAGATTTGTGGTTAGATCACAACATGGATAAAGTGGGTTAAATGTGAGTTATTCTAAAGAAAGCCATAAGATCTTCCTAGGTTAGGGTATAACCTATAAAGAGAGATCATAAAATGAACTAACACATTCTTAGGTTGTCATGATTTGAAAGAGATTCAATTGATTAATCTAAAAACAAGGGTTGTATGTACTGACAAAGAATATGATCAAAGTTAGCAATTCTTACTGATCTTTGAAACTAGAATCATTCATTAAGTCAAAGTGAAATTGAATATAGTAAAGGCTTAAGGGAAATATCATGTAAATCTAGTTTATTCATATTTTTATTCTTGATCATTACTTTGCTTTGTCATTTAGATTTATCATTTATTTTACTTTCTTATTCAATCAATCATAACAGTTGGTCTAGTTTATTAACTTTGTGAATAGTTCGTAATTAACCAAAATCTTTATGGGATCAACCTATATTTAGTATAACTATAACATATGCTTGTAATAAAATAGATGCATAAGGAATTCTTACTTACAAAGACCTATTAAGTAAGTCCCATGAATGTGTGACTTTTTCATTGCAACATTCGAGTATGTAATTCTTTATGGACACTCATCTCTTCTCAGAGATTCATAGTATATAGATTCATCTCATTAATGACTTTATTAATGACATTTTGGCATTCCCATACCAGATAATTATGCTATTTACAATTATCATACCAAATATCAACTTAGACCTCACTCCATATCCTAAAGAGTCAAATTTATTTTTTAATTAGATGGCAAGAAAGAAATTACTAAAAAACCAAAAGACGTTTATAGTCTTATAACCATTTCTTGTTCCCACATCTTTTCATCCGACATAACATTGTCTCTTCTAAAGAACACTTCACTTTTCCAGGAACAATGATATTTGGTTTCTTTCCACTGTCATGATGGGTGAGAATATTAGTCTTTGTCACTTTATTTTCAATAGTATATTTAACTTCAATACAGTGCCGGCCCTGGGCAGGGGCCAGCAGGGCACCTGCCCAAGGCCCATTATGAGAGGGTGCCCCTCTTGAACAGCCCCCTCTGATAAAGCACAAACATGTATGTGATATATATATAAGTTAATAGTGATCGTGCTTCAGGTTTAGTATCAGTGAACTTGTAAATTCTTCTAAGATATTTCACAGATTTGTTACCAATTACCATAAATAATGTTAGTGGAGAATTATTAACGTGGGCCCCCTCTATAAGTTATAACGTTAAAAGTCATAGCCATTAAATGACTTTAACGTTAAATTCGTTAAAGTCATTAATGTTGTAATTTTTTTTAATTTAAAGATAATTTTGTGGTCCTACGCTTATAAATAATTTTTAAATATTTAAGTGTGCTCTTACCTTCTAATTTCTTTATTTTCTCAATATATGTATTTAAAATACTTCAACTCAAAACTTAACAGCAAAAATTTTACGATTCTGTCATCTGAGTTCTGAGTATAATTTAAAGGTAAAATTTCTAATTTTTATATATTTTTACTCTTTGTTTTTATTTTTTAATATTAGATATTAAATTTTGCTATTTATTTTGTCCCTGTATCACAGATATAATACCATTTATATATCTTTGTGATATATTGTCAAGCTGAAGATTGTTATCCAAATGTTTCAATTGCTTATCGAATTCTATTGATGATGCCTGTGACTGTAGCATCAGCTGAGATAAGTTTTTCAAAGTTAAAATTATTAAAAACTTACTTGAGATCATCAATGTCACAAGAAAGGTTGAATGGTTTAATTATGTTATGTATTGAGAAGGATATGTTGGACAATATTGATCTTGATAATATTATTAATGATTTTGCATCTAAAAATGCACGGAGAAATTTTTTTTCATAAATCATGATCTTGATAATATTATTGGGGCCTTTTTTTTCAATTTCGCCCAAGGCCTATAAAACTATAGAAACAGCCCTGATAATAACCTTTCACAACGTTGATTTTGTTACTTACTGGGGGAGCCATTTTTGCTTAATCAAGTGCACGTACTTGATCGCATTACAGGGAAGAAGTTGTTTGGGTGTGTTAATCGCGAAATCAACCCTGTAACAAGCACTATAATCATTTTTGATCACATGTCAAGCTTTGCTATAAGTATAGCCAGGCGTGGCTCTGATCAAGGGTAAGAACTAAGAAGGGTACTTGTCTAGGGTCGTTTTTAATTTTTCCATATTTTGTTTCTTTTTTTTTTTTATGGAAGTTCATTCTTGACACTTATAAAAAAGGGATAAAATAAAACTCTACTTTTACTTTGTCAAGACTTACAAAATATTAAGAACGTGCTTGTGTACAACAGATGTACACCTTGGATAAGCTTGGAATATACTATGTATTGAACAAGCCCTTCTCTTTGCATTTCAACTTCCTTTACTTTCCTTAGAAGATTATCAGGACCAGGAGGATTAATCTCTACAAAATTTGCAAATTTATTGATTCAATTGCACGCTCCCACTAGGATGTCATTTTAGACATACACTGTGAAACTTCCCTCAGGATTATCCCAAAGAAACTAAAGTTGTATAATAATGATGGACTCGGTCCTTTTTTTTTTTTTTATGTAGACTCAGTCGTTACTTACAGATGAATCACATGCAGCCAAAGCCCATAATATTCTGCCACAACCTATAACCGTTGTTGAAAAATAACTCACGACGGTCTGATTCTAATTTTGTTACTTCAATTGTAGCTTTTAGTTTTTAATTTTTTGTTATTTTTAAAATAAAAATAAACATCCATTTAGTTATCAATGTTTATATTTTTATCATTGATAATAATAACATATTAAATAAAAATTAAAGATATATTTTTAATTAAATAAAATTTTTTAATTTTATATAATATTTATTAACAAATTATTTTATTTTATTAAAATAAGTAATTTAAAATTAAAATTTTGTTCATAAATTAAAATTTTTTAATATTTTTAAATTGTTAAATCAAATTTATTTTTGAAATTTATATATTTTGAAGATATTTTAAATTTAATAATATTTATTAATAATTATTAAGTTTAATTTATTTAATTCAATTACAAAAATAAAATTAAATATATTATTAAGTAAAATTAAATTATTCATTAATAATTAATATTTTAAATAATAATATATATTTAGTTGATAATAAATAAGATTATAAAATAGATAAAAATGATTTTTATAGTTTTATTTAGAAATGAAAACCAAAAATAAAAAATTATCAAACATAAATAAAAAAATTACAAATAAAAATAAAAACAAATAGCTCAGTAATTAGATAGCGGGCTAGCTAGACTTCCGAATTTATAAGTAGTTCCCTAGACTTGATAAATTATTAAGTAAAATGATTAATAAATAAGAAAAGAGCTTTTTAGATATTTTGAAGGTATTTTAAATTTAAATATATTTATTAATAATTATTAAATTTTATTTATTTAATTCAATTATAAAAATTAAATAAATTATTAAGTAAAATTAAATTAGTCATATTTAGTTGATAATAAATAAGATTATAAAAAATAGATACAGAAAATAAACATCACTTTTATAATTTTTATAAATTTTCAAAACTGAAATTAAAAAATCAAAAATAAAAATAAATAAAATAAAAAATAGAAAATCACAGATTAAAATAAACAGCCCAGTAATCGCATAGCGGACCCGTACACTGATTAATTAATAAGCCCTTTTCTTGTTTTTGGGCTATTATGGGCTAGCCTGGACCATAGTAAATCCAGAACACTAATCGTCAGCATATATTTATTTTTTCTGAAAAAAAACATACATCGTACGGTTCTGATTCCTTCATTCGCAAACCCTAAACCTAAACGTACCCCGTATAAAATCCCTTCTTATGCCCATTTTTACTCCTCAACACCACACCGCCACTTTGGTACTCAACAACACAAACATGCAGATCTTCGTGAAAACCCTAACGGGGAAGACCATAACCCTAGAGGTTGAGTCCTCCGACACCATCGACAATGTGAAGGCCAAGATCCAGGACAAGGAAGGCATCCCTCCGGACCAGCAGCGGCTCATCTTCGCCGGTAAGCAGCTCGAGGATGGCCGCACCCTCGCCGACTACAACATCCAGAAGGAGTCAACACTCCACCTCGTCCTGCGCCTCCGCGGTGGCGCTAAGAAGAGAAAGAAGAAGACCTACACCAAGCCCAAGAAGATCAAGCACAAGAAGAAGAAGGTCAAGCTCGCCTTGCTCCAGTTCTACAAGGTCGACGATTCTGGAAAAGTCCAAAGACTCCGCAAGGAGTGCCCCAACGTTGAGTGCGGTGCGGGAACTTTTATGGCAAACCATTTTGATCGCCACTACTGTGGCAAGTGTGGTCTCACTTATGTTTACAACAAAGCTGATGCAGATTAGATTAAATTAGGATTATGGTTTTTCCAAAATCCTAATTATTTTGCTTTTTTTATAGTCTGCGCTACTTTTATGTTTTGCTGCTTTTGAGGTACTATCAGATATTATGATTTTGCTATAACTCGGTATGTTTTCAACGGATGCTTTAAACGTCTTGGTTTTGTTGGTTTAGATACTCAAGTTATTTACCTTGGTTTATATAGTTTAGGTATTTTCCTATTTCGTATACTATTTTGTGACGTACTGTTCTAGCCAGTGGAAAGCGTGCCATTTTTGAGTTTGTTTCAGAAAGAGATGGGTAAGTTGATTGAGATTTTGCTGAATGAATTGCATACAAGTAATACCAGACTGGTATATCTAAGTATGATTTGGTTTTTGTATGCAATATTTGGGAAATATTGATGTGCTGGCCAAGCTTATATTGTTGTGTTGCTGAGGTCGTTTGGATTTCATGGGCAAATGATGGTGCCGTTTACAACCTTTTCTGATGAAAACCATGTAAATCTATGGTGGAAAGACCTTGAAATTAAAAGTTGAGGAAAATGCATCTGGCTCGTTTATGTGTAACTATGTAGGATTTGGGATGCATCCTACTGGTTACAAATTCCCTAGATCGCTCATGAATGCTAGTGGAGTGAATTTGTTCTGACATTCTTTAGGACAAAAGTGGTTCTTGATTTCGCTTGCTGATTTTTTGTCCTGATGAAATTTAGGGAATGGTATGTATTGACATTCCTTTTTTGTTGCCCTGTGTCATCCAGATAATAACCATTTTCGGATGAATGTAAAGGTTCTCAACATTTAGATGCATACATTATCTGGAGACGTTGACTGGTCTGTTGTCTCTTGTAGTGTTGTCTAGGATTAGTTCTTGATGCAATCGCCATAATGTTGATGTTCGTGACCAAGGTTAAAATTCAAGATGCAAATGTAGCTCATGGTTCCTATGTTTGATTTAGAATTGAGCTAGGTATAGGGTGCACGCGACAAGCGTCTGACGGTTAGCTATTTTCTACATAACTAGTTATAATCTTTGTGCTTCCATTCTTAAGCATATGTGGTTAATTTCCCCCGTTGAATCTTTATGGAAAATGAAGTGGTTTGGGCAGAGGCACTTAATGATATGCCTTGAACAGCGAATCAAAGTATTTTTTTTGGGTTGTACAAGGTAATAGTTTATTAAAAGAAAAGAGTCGTGCAACTTACTACCTTTTGGGATTGAAATGCATATTAGCTACAAAAATTTACTCCTGGTCGATTGCAACTCCAGAAAAAAATCCTGAAGTCTCCTGTAGATTCAACAATTAGGTATAACTTTTTCGTCTCGTATTTTTGCGATCCTATCAATATATGACCAATATTTTTGGAACTAGAGTTGTATCCAGCTAGTGTGTTTTTAACCGTTAAACATTTGGAGGTGATTGTTTTAAGCCTTGTGGGCGTGAAGTTGCCGTGAAAGAGCGGGCGTGAGTTGAATCACTACATAACATTTTAGTATTTACGTCACCCGTCTCAAACAAGGTGAACATTTAAAGTGAGATTAGGTGCTTCCATACTAAAACTGTACAAAGGATCTATTGGTATTGCTTCAAAGTGCGATTTGCTTCCAATCTTCAAGGCATGCATGGTAAAATGATTTTATAACTTTACATCAATTCATATTAAAAAGAGATATAAAGATGAAATGATTTTTATAGATAGGATCTAGCAAATGAGAAAGCTATCTGTTAGTGATAAATGCTCTTGCACACGGCTTCGATTATCATGTGATTCCTGAAGCTGCCTGGTTTGGGTGCCGCCATCATTTAAGGAGCAAATTCATGTCCCTTTACCTTACCCTTAGCCTCACAAAGAACTTCTCTTAGATGTGATAAAAAGAGGACAACTATTTTGCGTCAAATCGTATTCATGTCTTCATTATAGAACTCTTAGGAGCCTCTTTGAATTCCATAGTAGTTTCCTACAATGGTACAAGCCTGTAGTCGGTTCATTATATTGGTTTTTGTTGGAAGTTACGCAAGAAGTAACTTCACTCCCGACAATTATACTCGGCCTCATATAAAAGGAGAATTAAGGGAGTGAAAAAGAGAGATTTACATTCATTACAATTCAAGAGAAAAACTCCCTTTATTTTTAAATTTTCATTATTTCTTTTTTATGTGAATCACACTATTAAAGATTAGAGTTTGAAGCGTGGATTAACGGTAACTCTAATAGTTAACCGTAAAACGTGTAATAACAAATAAAGAATTGATTGACTACTTTCGCATTAAGGTCAATCCTTATAAATTTACATCAGTATCAGAGACAAGTTTTATGCTTACCGTTGATTTGCGAAATTTGTTGTGTTCATTATTTCTCACGAGTTTACGTTGAATTTTTTTTTTATATCGAAACCGGATCTTTTTGTTTCATGTTATTTACGGGTATGAACATTGTTAAGAAAACAGAGTACATTTAAGATCGATGGTTAAAATCACGCACAAGTCATGCACAGTAAATGCATTAAATGTAATTAAGAGAAGTTGGTTTTTACGGAAACCAAAAGACTTTATTTCTTGTTCATATGTTCAATACTCCCTCCGTTTTATAATAAAAGTCGTTTTAGAAAAATACATGCTTATTAAGAAAATTAATAAAATTATAGATATATCCTTATTAAATATGCACATCGGTAATTTGCAATAATTAGCATGTGAGAGAAATTGCCTTGAAATTGTGATTGTATAATTAAGATGAGAGAGAAAT
>JANIJH010000003.1:21383779-21395918 GCA_024520975.1 Erythroxylum areolatum
GTGTAAAATCTGATTTTAATTAATATTATATTATAATTTTACGAGAAAGTATAATGATATGACCAAAAATAGTACTGATTGTATGTAGTCAAAGTTATCTTTCTTAGTAAAGGATTTAATATATCTTTGCTCAAATTAGAAAGGGTTGTGGAGAAACATTAGCTCAAGACCATTTTTGACATTTTGGGTAAGGCATAAGGAATGGTACAATTGAGACAGTAGATACAAAAGTTACATGTTGTATGAACAGCATATCATCGTGCCAAGTATAATTTGGATTACATGTGTACGAACAGGCCATGTGCTGCCAACGTGGGCCAAGAAACTTTGATAGCTTCTTTTGCATTACAGGGCAGGTTGGTAGGGGAAAAAGACACAGAAAAGAAAGTCAGTTAAATGATGTCCTGTCCTTCGGGAAACAACAAGAAGGGCGATTGACAAAAGCCAAGGCTTAAATAGGCCCGTGACATTGCTCGGGCCTTCTTTTGGACTTGACATAAATACAGAGTAATGCCGACAAAGAATCAATGGGGATTGGGGAGAGATAGAGGGAATTCACGCTCATTAAAAATTTTAAAAAAAAAACCATACATATGATATAGAAGTAAAAAACAAAGAAAGATACCATCATCTTTAATGAATTGTTTTATTCTCGAAATCCTTTTTATAATTTAATATGAAGGGAAAGATCGAGAATCAAATCCTTGGTTGGATTTTAAGTTGGAATCATTATTTAAGTGATTAAAAAGAAGGGTTTAGTACCACGGCTAAGCCAAGAATTCTTCCGCTGCGGGACTAGAACGTTAGCTGGCGATAATTGGGGTCATCTTTTTATTATCTTATTGCCTTTTGGTGGGTCATTTTATTTTCTCATTATATTCGTTTGCTTACGGGGAAAAAGTGAAAGCATTGAACATAATGTCAAGATCTGTCTGCAAATGCAAATGCAAGACGTGATAGAACTTTTGCAGATTCATAGAGCCCTCTGTCAGATCTTCTTTTCCCCTTGATTCCTATAGTTGCTCCAGAAAAAAACTAAAAAGTTTTGCCAAGTTTTGCATGTATTAATGTGGTTAAATCATATATTCTCAAATTTGAATATATCGGATTATATTCTCATCTTATAATTAAATTGTTCTTAATTTTTTGATGTAAAAATTATTAACTTTCACGTCAACACATGCGACTTTGAAAAGTTGTCTCACCTTCAAAGGCTATAAGAGCATGGAGTTTCCCACATCCTATGGTGGCTGAAGAATTGGCCTGGACGAGAAAGAACTCCAATTAATCACATCTGAATACATGGAGTTCACAAGAACACTCATATGCACGAGCATGTATATAAATGAACAAGAAGACAGCTAAGAAAATCCTACTCAATCCATTCCTTATCAGAAACACTCAAGTCATCCGAACACAAATTGCTTGTCACAAAGTCACCGAGTTTGTGAAGATCGACTAGTCAACATGAAATCAAACCAAATCCAATAAATCATATACATAGTAATATGGCAAACAAACTCAATCTATTATAACAAACTGTGTATATCTGTTACAACAAATTATTGCAGTTTGTCTTTATATATGCAGCACCCCCGTACTAAATGGATAACAAAGAACATGCAATCACTTCATGGTATCAAAGCTTCATAGATCGCATAGTGACAATCATGTCAAATATCGATTGCTCCCCCACCACAATTATCATTACCTCCTCTTCTTCTCCAGTAACTCCATCTCTCAATCAAAATTCCATCCTTAAATTGACTTCTAATTTTCTATTGTAGAAAATACAATTTTTACCCTTTCTCAGTTATTGTGACCCCCAAGGTCACATTGATGGATTCAACCCTCCTCCTCTAGAAGTGATTGGTGAAAACAAAACTTACATATAAAACTTGGAAGAAGAATGACAAACTTGATTTG
Organism: Erythroxylum areolatum; assembly: GCA_024520975.1. NCBI lineage: Eukaryota > Viridiplantae > Streptophyta > Magnoliopsida > Malpighiales > Erythroxylaceae > Erythroxylum > Erythroxylum areolatum. The sequence continues at coordinate 21,385,706 of JANIJH010000003.1, forward strand.
GCGTGGTTGGTTGCTACCTTAGATCGGTCAGTGGTAGTGAATATTCACACCCCTCAAGCCGGTGGGATAATATTGTGCAAGATTCAATGCTGGATCTCTTCCTCAAATCTCGACTCTTAAAAGTAACGTGTATAAAATTGAACAACATAGAACTGAAAGTATTGCCCAATTTTTTGGACATGCTAAAAACTATTATTATAATATGATTTCTCTTAATGTAACTATGAGCATGAATGATTTGGTTCAATTTATTTTGTGAGGGTTTCACACAACCTTTCAACCCTTTGTTCAAGCAGTTAATGCTCAATTGAGTCCAATCTCTGATAGTAAACTTTTTGGTTTGGCCTTAGCTAAGGAGCAACATTTGTAAAAGCAAAATCTTCCTCAACATCTCCAATTAGAGTTCACTATTTAAATTGTCAGTCATCTGATGGAAGAGGATGAGGAAGGTGTGAAGGTAGTTTTGGTCGATCAAGGAAAGTTCACCAATCAATGTCCTTCTCCTAAACTCCACAGTGAATCTTCTACACGTTGATCATCCACATAACTTTCTCCAGCCTCAAATCTTGCCATCACTCAACCCTTTGCTCCTCAATAACAATGGATTGTGGATTTTGGTGTAACTCATTATACGTCGACTGACTTGGAGAACCTTGTCATCCATAATGAATTCAAATTTCTTGATCAAGTCCAACTTACCAATGGTAACCACCTTTCCATTTCTAACATTGGCTCTTCACTGTTCTCCATGAATAATAAATTCTTTACACTTTCAGATATTCTCTATGTTCCAAATGCTACGAAAAAATTACTATTTGTTAGCAAATTTACTTGAACTAACAATTTTTCAATTGAATTCTTTCCTGATTATTTTGTCATAAGGGATCTTCAGTCACAATAATCTGCACAAAGGACAACTTGTGAATGGACTTTACTCACTTCCTCTACAACTTTCACCAATACCACATTCTTCTCCACAGGCACATCATGTTATTTTTGATACTTGGCATGCTCATCTTGGTCATGCTTCATATCGAACAATCTGACAAACACTAAAGTACAACAATCTTTCTTGCTTTCTTTCAAATCTATGCATTTTTGTTCTGCTTGTAGTTTAAGTAAAATTCATGAACTTCCTTTTCTTATTTCAGACAATAAAGCGAATGATCTATTAGATCTTGTGTGTTTTGATCTTTGGGGTCCTGCCCCTACTCCAGCTATTGATGGTTTTTCCTACTATATATTTTTTAAATCATTTCAGTAAGTACTCCTGGTTATTTTTTATTCACTATAAAATTGAAATCTTCAATTGTTTTATTAAATTTTGTTATATTATTGAAAAGTATTTTGGACGCCCAATAAAGAAATTTCAAAGTGATTGGATGATGAATATCAAGCCCTTACCAAATACCTTATTGAAAACGGTATCTCTCATCGAAGTGCTTACCTTAAAACACTCGAACAAATTGGTTACAGGAAGTGCAAACATCATCACGTAGATGAAACAAGTTTGACTCTCCTTAATCATGCCTGAATGCCAATATCATTTTGGAGATATGCCTTTGAAGCAATGGCTTACCCCATAAATCGCCTATCTACTTTAGTCTTAGACCATAAAAAGACATACTACTTACTTTTTTGCCAACCTTCAAATTATAATGAATTGCATGTATTCAGGTGTTTATGTTATCCTTGGTTGCATCCATATACTCCTAATAAATTATCTCTTTATTTTTCTCTTTTATATTTATAGGTTGTTCTAAAATATTTAAAGGATACAAATATTATGGTCTTGTCACTCACTAAATTCATTGTTAACCACACCATGTCTTATTTGATGACTAGGTGTTCCCACTTCAGTCATCAACCATCACTAGCACTAATCCACCACTGCTACCAATTTCTTTGCCAATAAAAACCATAATTCCATTAGTTCATAAGTCTCTTACTAATCATCAACTGTAAATGCCAACATTTTCCATGCACACGACCAATCACTACACCAACATGTTAACTCTTTCCAAAATGATTATGCAACCATCCCATTCACTAACTCTTCTCAATTCTTTATCAATCGATTGCTCTCTTAATCTACCCAACTCACCGAATAATTATTACAGGAAGTAATCAATGCCAAATCACAATTGTTATATCTACTCTTGAAGCCAATTTTCTCTTAGATCCTTGGGGTCCCTTATATTAATTCTTAAGCATTAAAGTTAAAAAAACATCCCAATGAATGATTCTAAACCAAGAAATGTATACCACACAACTCCTACTAAAAGCAAATATGGTTACAATAAAGCTAGTCTTTACTCTAGCCTACACTACTATAAAGCCAACATGGCTGAAAGGCATGAATTTTTCTGATCTGTACCTATTCTAGAGTATTATTGGCAGACTACAATATCTGGGTATGACATGCCTAGAAATTGTATATGTGATTAACAAACAACCCAGTTCATGCAAAATCCAAAATAAGAACATTGGATAGCTATTAAGTGCATACTTTGTTGCCTATAGGAAACTAAAACATATGCCTTTCATCTCAAAACATCAAGCTTTATGCTAATTTAAGCCTACAATGATTTAGATTGGGCAAATGATGAAGATGATAGGAGAAGTATGATGGGATATGCAATATACTTCGTAGGAAATTTAATATCGTAGAAGTCAAGAAAACAAAGAAAAATCTGTCGTTCTTCCACATAAATAGAGTACCACGCCATAGCTTTTGTGTCAACATAGACTGAATGACTTCAATCTTTGCTAGCTGAAATTGGACTTCCACATCAAGAATAACTAACCTTATAGTGTGACAACATTTCGACTACTTATCTCACCACCAATTTGATCTTTCATAGCTACTCAAAACACTTAGAAATTGACTTCTGCTATGTGTTTGAAAAAGTCAAGGACAACAATTAAATGTCTTAACTAAACCATTGGCCACCAAAAATTTTGTAGGATTTCGAGACAAGTTGAACATCAAAGATCCTTTACTTATAGGAGGGTGATATGGATAAGTATAAGCAATCAAACTCAATATGTTAGATCTATTTTCACAATCTATGTATATCAGTAGTAACAAATTACAGCAGTTTGTTACAACCTCTGTACTTTATATATATAGGACCCCTGTTCTAAATGAATAATAGAGAATACATAATCTCTTCACATATATACATTAATTAACATATATAATTATACATATGAATCTTTATCATGATAAAAGAATATAGGTAACCTTAAGGTCATAAAGGCCATGAGAGAAACATGGTGAAACAAATAAAGATTTATGAAGACTTAGAGAACTACTTATGTATTTACATATCATTCCAACAATGATATTTCAAATGTTGATTTTATGTTATATGTCAAATAATATAATGCATAATGTTTGTTTTCTTTTTTTTATTTAATTGTCCATTATTTAAATTTATATTAAAATATTATAGATTAAAGTTTATATAAATTTGGAATTAAAAATTTAAATATAGGTTGATAAGATAAATTATGATTATAAAAAACTTTAATAAATAAAACGTACATACACTTTACTAAAGACTAGTGAAAACAACTATCAAGATAAGACTTAAATAAATAAGACAGACACACTCTATTAAATTCATACATTATAAAATATAGCAATCTCTATAGAAGTAGCAATCTCTATATACTTCATATAGAGAGTTGCAATATCTTTTTCATATAGAGAGTTGCAATATCTTACTATTATGTAGGACTTATCCTAACTAATGGTGATAATTATTGGATACAATATAAACTATTGGACATAATTGAGTAATTAATATATGATTTATCACTCTAAAGTAATTAGAAGAATTTTTTGTTGTTCTCGATTAATATTAATTTAAAAAATCATTGGACAACGTGAAATAAAAATTTTAAAATATTTTCCAAATAAAATTGACACCAAAATTTGTACTACTAGAATATTGTATGACAAAATGATTGAATTATACAAAAAAAATCATCTATAACAAGGTAAATCAAAATTACTTTGGTATTCCTAGCATTTAGTTAAAATCACTTTAATATTCCTAACATTTAGATAGTTGTAGTGCATTGACAAATGTCAATCTTAATCTATGAATATAAATGATTTAATTAGATAAATTAAAGTTTAAAATAAATAAGTTTAATTTATTTAATTCTAAATATAATTTAGGATTGTAATTTATATCAATTGAGAATATATTTAAGAACTTGATAGATTATACATAAATAATAGTTGAAGTAAGCTTGGCATTGGTTCAGGGCGCCTGAGCCTAACCTTAACCTAAAACTGTGTTTAAGCCTAAACTTAGCTTGAAGGCTAACTAAACCTAACGCTCTAGGCTGGAGCTTGAGCCTAATAATGATTGGACAGTTCAAAGCCTAATTAGGTATAGGCCAACTCTAATTAGATTTTTTAATTTTTAAAAATTAAAAATGACATTATTTTACTTAAAAATTTTAGGCTTTAAGCCAACACAACTAGATAACTCAAGTTCGAGCCCCGTCTGAAGTCCAAAAAAAACTCGAGCCTAGCTTAAAGTTTGACCATCTAGAACTGGACCCATTGACTTCAAACCAAGTTGAGTCAGGTTGAGATGAACTAAACAATTTTTTCCATTCTTAAGTTGAACAAAGAAAATTGTAATTTAATCTCGTTGGATTTGATTGTAAAGTTTGAGAAATTTTGATGTCAAATTTAAGATATTTGATAAATAAGGACCAATATTAGATATTACTTTTTATTGGGACCTAATTCATATTTTATTATAATTCTAGTCAAATTTTAATTTATATTAAAATTATATTTCAATTCATTCATTAAAAAATTTAATTGTATTATGAACATGAGTAAGACCTATGAGAGATAGTACTGTTGACATATCCATCTCTACGCTATTTATAGAATTGTCTAAACTCATTCATTTAAATGATGTGAAGTGGTAATTTTTACATAACCTGAATTCAAGAAGAGCTGCAAAAAAGATAAAGTTTTATAGTAAGATACAATTTATGACTAATACTTTATTATGTTTATAAATTAACCATGTTATAAAATTAAAATAATTTTAGTTTTCAAAACATTAAGAAAAATTATTTGTTATGAATAAATAAATAAAATTTCAACTCCATGCTTTAAGTGGATTCTTATTAGTTAAATATTTTGTTGCACATTGATTTAATAAGTGCACAACACAATCAACAATTTGACCTAAAATTCTTTTGGCATCTTCTTAGTTTTTATCATGCTTACCATATTAAAATCTTTTAGTTATTTCTCTTGACTACACCATTCTATTGTGGTAATTTTAAAGCAGTTAGAAATTGATTAATCTTGTGTTTATTACAAAACTTTTGAAACTTTTTAGTGAATTTGCCTTCCTTGTTTGATTTCAAGGCTTGAATGTTAATTCTATGTTATTTTTCTAAAAGAGTGTTAAAATTATAAAAACATTTAGAAGTTTAGGGTTTTTCTTTAAGAAATTACACCTATGTTTTTAACCCAAATCATCAATAAACATAATAAAATACTTGTTCTTATCAAAAGAACATGAATAAACAAACACAAGTTAGTGTGAATTAGCTGTAGTGGCCTAAAGCTCTTAAGTAGAATTACTTTTTAAAAATATTTCTATTTACTTTATAAAAAGATATCCTTTATGTAGATGATCAAACTGATTAAATAGAAAAGCATTCAATATTTTATTGCTTGCCATCTTTTTGAGTCTATCAAAATTCCTATGCCAAAATCTCAAATGTTATAGCCATATAGGATCTTTATAACATGACGTCAGTCATTTAATAACCTTTGTTTATATTGGCAACAAAAATGGGGAATTATTTGCCATAGGTAATCTGGCAATTAAATTCCTTACACCATTTTTGAAGAATAAGTTGCAACCTTTTATGAAAAAAGGTATAACATTTCTCTAATATTTGACTCATATTTAAAATATTAATTTTTAGATCTAGAGTATAATAAATATTTAATTTAAATTGGTAACTTATATTCTTTAAATGTATCAATATTTTACCTTTCCCTCTTATAAGAATTTTGGAAGAATCTTTGAAGGTATACTACTACCAACTTTCTCATCACATTTTATGAATAAGTCTATGTTTCCATAAATGTGATTTTTAGCTCTAGTATCAAGGTACAATGGAAGCTTCTCTTCTTGCACTAAGTCCTTACAAGCTTTCAAAAGAGTGGACTCCACCTTATTATTGTTATTATTATTATTTATTTCTTTATGAGAAATATTTGTCTTTATGTGATCATTAGCATCACTTTCACATTTCCATGAGTAGTGCACAAATTCATTATAATTGTGGCATTTAACTTGAGACTTCTCATACCTTTTCATATATCACCTTCTTATATCTATTGCTGGGGTAGATTGCTAATTTTCTTCTTTATTTTGAGATCATAACTGGGTACCTCTTCTTCATCTTTTATGACCTAATGATATTCATGACCTCAAACTTTGTAGCTTAAAATTTCTTTTTACTTCTTGTTTTTCAAGGTGAGCTTTGATTGTAATGCATGCTCTAAGAGCTCTTTCTCCCCTTATTAAGCTTCTTCTTATGAGTTTCCATGAATCCACTTGGTTCTTTAATTGTCATGTCTTTTAAGCCATTTGTTTCTTTAATAGTAGTTATCATGTAATGAAATTTCTCTCTAACTTATCTAAAGATTTTTTTTTCAATCATCTAGAATTTAATCACTTCTTCATTAAGCCTTTTTGTGTGGTTCATAATGGCCATGGTTCTTCTATAATAATCAACCATCTTTTTAGATTCTTTTATTTGAATAACTTCAAATTTACAAAATAGATTCTGAAGGCAAACTTTCTTTGGTTTCCTTTTTTTTGTAGGTTACTTAAAATGTATCCCACAATTGCTTCCCTATAATAGCACTAGACATCTTCTTGAAGGTGACCTTATATAATACTTGGTGAATAAGAGATATGACCTTTTGATCCCTTTTCTTAGTGCATTTTAGAACATCCTTCGGAGCTTATGTGATAGTAGTATATCTTCAAGAACATCACCCAATATCCCATATACCATGTGCACTAAATAGTGCCTTCATATGAATGCACTAATTATGAAACTTGTCCTTTTATAAGATTTAGGACTTGCAATGCAGTCATATTACTATTCACCATTGTTTTTAGTATTAAGGCTCTGGTACCACTTCGTTAGTTATAAAAGAAAACGAAATAAGTATTAAAAAAAGATTACTAAAATAAGGGAGATTTTTTCATAAATTACACTTTTAATATAATAACATTATACTTGTAATGTTACTATATTATGCATTCAATACTATAAGACCACATATGTATAATAATAACTAAATAAATATGCCTAGACTCTTAATATTCCAACATTATTAAGATATCCCTTCATTAACATATAATAAAAAACATTTAACTCTTAATTCTTAAAAGGTATAACTCATAACTATTAACATACTAAACTCAGTTCAAGCATATTATCTTTATTACTTTCATGTTTACCTTCCAACATTAATTTCATGCATATCCTTAAGTAATCTAAATACCAATTACTTGCCACATGGTCCGTAGCCCTAGTCAATCAAATACTCATCATGAAATCAAACCAAATCCAATAAACAATAAATATTTATGCATCAATTAACATATAAATAAACAAATTAACATTTATTATGATAAATGAACATGCATAGATTTAATTTCATCAGGTATATGAGACATACCAAAAGATACAGCTTTGTTTATATAGTGAAACAATTTCATGAAAGTTCATGAAGAACTAGGGAACTCCTTACATATTTTCTTGCCAATCTTATAATGATGTTTCAAATGTTGATATACTCCTATATACTAAATAATAGAATCTATAATTTTCATATTATTTATAAGGATTCTCTTGTTTTATGTTATTATAAGTTATAATTTATTTATATATTTAACAGAGTTTTATATTAAATATATAAATTAGAGATTATAACTAAAATAACTTTGGAATTAGAAGTCCAAATATCAGTTGGAAAAGGCACAAATCATTATGGAAGTTTAAGATAAGATATAGAGTCAAAAGACTTTATAAATAATACATAAGTGTGTTTTATCAATTATTGGTGAAAAAATCTATTAACATAAGACTTAAAAAAATAAAACATTGTCACACTATGTCAAACTCATATATTATGAAAATTTCTTAAGATATGAGTGAGAATTAAAGTTTGAAAAGATATATTCATCAAATTTGTTTTGTCATATCACTCCTGAAAGGAGAATCTTGGGTTTAATTTTAAATATATTTTATATTTGTATTTAGAGATATGAATAATTGTATTGATTATATTATCTTATCTAATGATAAACCGAGTAATTGAAAAGGCGTGGGAAAAGGTAATTGAAAAGAGAATCTAGAGTGCAGCTTCTATATTGGACAATCAATTCGGTTTTAGACCTGGTAAGTCCATGACAGAAGCATTACATCTGCTCTAGAGACTAATGGAATGCTACAGGGAAAGAAAACGGGATTTGCATATAGTTTTTGTAGATTTAGAGAAGGCGTATGACAGGATTCCTAGAAAACTCATATGGTAATGTTTGGAGGCTAAGGGCATTCCTATGACTTATATTAGAGTAATTAGGGATATGTATGAAGGAGCAATGACTAGCGTAAGGACGATAAGGGCGACATAGAAGCGTTCTCCATTGGTGTACGACTGCACCAGGGCTCGGCCATGAGCTCTTTTTTGTTTATATTAGTGTTAAACATACTTACCAAACATATTCAAGGAGAGGTACCTTGGAGTATGTTATTTGTAGACGATATTGTCCTGGTGGCTGATACCAAGGAGGAGTCAATGCCAAGTTAGAACACTGGAGAGAAGCGTTAGAATCGAAAGGTTTTAGAATGAGTAGATCCAAGATGGAATATTTAGAATGCAACTTTTTGGGTAGCTAGATGGGATAAGAGACGGTGGTAGCAATTGGGATGGACATCATACCTCATAAATCGAGTTTTAAATACCTCAGATCTATCATTCAGAGAGATGGTAATATCGATGAAGAGATGATACACCGTATTAGATTTGGGTGGGTTAAATGGCGTAGTGCATCAGGTGTTTTATGTGATACAAAGATCCCTTCTAAACTCAAAGGAAAGTTCTACAAAATGGTGATTCGGCCAATAATGTTATATGGGGCAGAGTGTTGGCCTACTAGACGTAGACATACACGACAGTTGGCAGTAGCAGAAATGTGTATGCTTAGGTGGATATATGACATTACCAAAAGAGATAGGGTCCGAAATCGTGTGGTGAGAGGCAGACCACAGGTGGTTAGTATTGCAGACAAGTTAAGAGAGGCAAGGGGTTAGTTTAGGCATGTACGCCAGATGCCCTCCGATGCTCTGGTACGATGGTGTGAGAAAATAACCCTTACTGACTACAAGAGAAGATGAGGGGGACCTTACAAGAACTGGAAGGAAGTGATCATAAATGATATGTCCAAACTAGCCCTTACGGAGGTCGTGGCTAGGAATAGGAAGGTCTGGCATGAGAGGACCAGAGTAAACAACATCCTTTAAAGTCCTCGCGCCTAACCTCGAAAATCCAAGTTGTTGGTCGATAGCTTTAGCCAAAATTTACAACTCGTAGTTACAAAAATTTCTCACTCTAAAACCGTAGGAGGGTCATACCTGCAGGGTCTCGCAGTGTAGACTCCTAGTGTAACAAGCGACAAGAGGAGCTGATCTTTTACAATGTGTAAGGTACTAGCAGATCTGGTCTCCTTCTGGTATTTTCCTTATTTATTTTTTGAAAATTTATTTACTGATTATGGTAGAGTGCCCAGCGTATTATTTTATTTACTCCTTTATTTAGCATCAACCTCTCTGTACTTTCTACATGTGGGTCTAAAGGAAATAACCTCTCTACAATGTAAGGGTAAGGCTGCGTACTATCAAACCTCTCCAGATCCTGCTTTATTGTGGGACTTTAAATCAGGTGTGATGATGATGATCTAATTATAAAAATTGACTCATATCATTAGGGAATTAAGGCATAATTCTTCCTTGATAATATTTATAGGGTGACCAACACATCTTTTTCTCCATCTAACTCTTAAACAGATGTGGATTATCAAAAACTTTTGTTTACTTTTCCTTTGGCTATATTATTTTAATTTACAAA
>JANIJH010000003.1:21401860-21425250 GCA_024520975.1 Erythroxylum areolatum
ATCAATTGGCTCTCATTCTACTCTTAGCTTGGTCTTAATTCCATTCATCTGTACTGAGAGTTAGCATTTCGATTTTCAATCATTGTGATTATTGTGAGTTGAGTGATTAGAGTCGAATCACTTGGGAGGTAGGATTTGTGCCGAAAAACAAATCGGTTATAAAGGTAGGATTTGTGCCGAAAAATAAATCGGTTGTAAGGGTAGCTTGAGCCGGAAATCAAGTGGTGTTGTAAGAGTTCACACTAAACTAAAAGTGTGTAGTAAAGTGGTTTGCTAAATCCTAAGTGGGAGCTTAGGTAGAAGACGTAGGTCTTAGCACCGAACCTCTATAAAAACAGTGTTTGATCTTCTTTCCTACTCTTTGCATTTAACTTTGTTTAAATTGTTTTGTGTGAATTAACTTCTGATTTTCCTGTAAAATTTTACGAAAAGTTTTAAAGATCTATTCAACCCCCCTTCTAGATCGTTAACAACTATATATTTTAAAAATTAGTGAGTTATATATAAATAATGGTTGAAAATTTTAATTTATTCAAGTTAGAATTAATTTTAAAGTTTGAGAAATTTTAGACAAATATAAGGTATTTGATAAATAAGAATCAATATTAAATTTTATTGGAACCTATTTGATATTTAATTACAATTGATTATAATTCTAATTAAAATTAAGTAACATTAGAATTATATTTCAATTAAACTATTAAAATTTTTAAACATAGGCTTTATTTATAGAAGCTAGCATTCTTGACATATCTCTTTTACAACATTTATAAAATTTTCTTAACTCGTTTATTTAAATATTATTAGAGATATTTAGGCACTTGTTTGATTGTGATAATTTTCAAATAACCTCTTAATTCGAGGAAAGATTAAAAAAATAAAGATTGAAAAAATGATTTGTGATTCATATTTTATGATTGTGATTCATATTTTATTATTTTATAAATTAATTATATTATAAAATCAAAATAATCTTAATTTTTAAGAAATTACGAAAAAAATATTTAAGCATTTACATGTGTGTCGTCCCGATTTCTCGATATATTTTTCATGCAGAGTATCTGAATATAGATTTAGAATGTCCCACTCACGATTTGAGTCCATACCATCGAGCAGAGAGCACGCATCAGCTTCAGAATTTCTACTGGCAAGAGCCAAATTATTTCCATACATTGATGGGATGCCTTACCCAGACCAAATAATGAGAAGCAATTTGACTAAAATAAAATACACTATGGGGGAATTCCTTCTAAATATTTTGGTTAGATCTGTCGTCAACGATTTATTTACTTAGAATTCTAGGAAGTCACTGTGATTAACAAACCAAAACTTCAAACATAGGTTCTCTCTCTTTTGGGTAAGGTGGAGAGGACATGGAATTGATCCGATACACTTGTATTTACGCATACTTCTCTCTCAAAAGGATATAAATTTGTTTCACAACAAAGAGGCTAGAATGGATTGAGTAGGGGTGGAGAAGGACGCTCAACATGTACACTTGTATCTCCTTATCAACGAACGTATTTCCAGGATACTATTTAACTGGCAAAATGTTTTCTGTTCACAAAATGCAGAATTAGGAGTAAATCCAATGAAATAACTAAACATTAATGGCGTTGAAGCCCGAAAGCAGGCATTGGCAGATAAGAAAAAAGGAGTTGTTGCTTTTCGTGAATTGTGTGGTGAAAAGTCTCTGAGGAAAGTAACTACAGGATAGGTCAAAGGATCACAGATAAACTTGTTGGATGCTGACAATGAGAGGCATCGTTCACAACAATGTTGTTTTTGTTTTAAAACCTGTGGCCACAGACATACCTAGCTAGGGTACGTGTCTGCTTGCTGCTATGCTCGAAGCTCTGACTCTCAGTCTCAGTGACCAACAGGAACTAACCGAACTACCCACCAAAACTACGTGGAAGAATAGGGAAAGATACTACTCTGTGGTTTATGCAGTTCTAAGTATTGTTTTTTCTCTTCTAATGACAATAATACAAACCATCCAGCATTGTCATTGCTTTCCCCAATTGAACAACTTGCCAAGGCATATTGGCATTATGCTTACTGTTCCGGAAGTTAAGAAGATTATTACACCATTTTGTTTTAGTCAGTGTATATTAACATGGCTTTTGCTCATAACTAATAGCAAGAAAGGTGCAAATTTGGCTTCATATGCCCGTTTCTCTTCTTGTATCCTTCCCATTTGTTCTTCATGACTCTTTCTTACCGCCCTTCAGTAAAGATTTGATCTTTAGCTCTAGCCTAAGTGACTGAACATCATCTGTCATGACAAGCACAAGAGTTTTAGTTGATTGCCAAGTACACGCTCTAGTGAGTAGTCAGTGGTATTCTCTAAACTTGAAGACAGTCTCTTGGTTTGTAACATCAAATTCAACTCACCATTTCTATGTGGTATATGTTTGCACTCACGTTTTGAATGAAAAAGCACTTTCATCCTGCAGCTTCATGATTCTAAATATATCCATGGGATGAACTACTTTTGCAGCTTTTTCCAGTGCTCAAAGGTTAAATCTCTCATGAATTATTAGGGTGCAAGAACAGAGAGTTGCTTATAGAGACATCCAGATCCTGAACAGGCATTCTTGTGATCTGTCGTAATCTAAGTTAAGTTGAGGTCCCAAAAACCAAGCGTAGGTTTTGGAATTTATTTGATCAACCCCATATCTCATTCGCTGCAATTCCCACTTCTTAGTTGTCTACATAAATTGGAGAAGGCTAAACTCTAGAGTGGTTGAATGTCATATGCTTTTAGTTTTGTTTTAAGTTGCAATGAGTTCACGAAACGGTTTATGTACAGAAATCAAACATGTGAATATGAGAAATATATATTTTGCAATTAAAATTTTTATCCTCGTTGAGAATTATGGTGTGGTGTCTGGACCCCTCGGAACACCTAGAAGATTGTTGGTACATGGAAACCATGGGCTACGGTGGTTTTCTTCTCTCATAGAGTCTAAGTACTAAAGTCAGGAGATGATAGGCCTTAGAGTTTCTTCCTAGACAGTTAGTTTCTGTTACTTTTTACCCTTTATCAATGCCTGGTCTCCTCGGGAAATTCGGGACTACCGCTTAAAACGCAGAAAGGAAAGTGAAGCCGTTGCAGACCTTGTAGTTTCATAACCATGGTCAAGCCTCAAGAGGACAAATAACAAAACTCTTGCCCGTGAAGTTTGCATGTGACCATAAAGAGCTGTTACAATCAGTGCCATTGACACACTCACGTGTGTCCTTTTCGGATCTTAGATGAAGTTATGCAACCCTCTTAAGCTTTCCCAATGGAGAATGACAGATAAAAGTGGACAAGCAAGTTCGAAGGCTGTGTTTTATACCAAAAGAATCCCGTCTTGAATGCAGCAGGCTGAAAGAAGAGGAATATGTAGGGCGTGCCTAAACTTTTTAAATCTGCATTCACTTTCTCGTTTCAATCACAATTAGCCAGAAAGAAAATAAAATTGCAAAACTCTTACATGTCTTTCTATTTACAAGTTGTGTTAAAAATTAAAGAAGAATACCAAGGGGAAAAGGAAGCTAGTAATAATATGGAATGATTGTGTTTGTAATCATCATAATAATCCGAAATTTACAATTTACGTTTAAAATCTTGCTATGAATGCTCAAATTGTAATTTCTACCTGAACTATATTCTGTAACTTGGCTCACTTAAGAAATAAAGAATAGTGCATATTATAGGGTTGGTAACTTGGCTTTGATTCATTTGCCTTCTTATACATTGTCATGTATTCAAAATAATTGAAGCAAGAAGTGTTCACATAAATTAACAATAGGGATGAGTCACATGCAGCGACATATTGACATATGGCATAGAAAGATTGTTGCTGAGCTAAATGAACCCCAACCCAAGTTCACATAAAGGAAAAGATGATTATTAATTAGACAAGGAACCTTTGCTTTTGTTTGCTGTAGTGTATGAGAGCTTTTTACTGCTCTTCCTATATATGTATATCTCAAAGCATCAGTAACTTTTGGCAGCCTCAAGAAGCTCTCTTGTACCTCTAGACACACACCCCTCCCATCTTCTGTTTTCTCGTCTGTAGCTCTCTCTCTCTCAGCCACATCCTTGCTAAGCATGGGAGGCTTTAGTTTTAGAAGCTTCACATTTATGTTATTCATTACTGTTCTAGTATGGTCTTCAAGTTTTGATACTTGCATTGCCAGGAGAGGCAAGTATTTGAGGCATAGCAGAGCTAACTCAGCTTCTCTGTACAAGAGAAAAGGCAAGAGTCATAGCAGCAGCCACTACAATAACCATCATAAAGGGTCAAAAACAAAACCTCCATTACCACCTCCACCTAAGAAAGCTCCATTGCCGCCTTCACCTAAGAAAGCTCCATTACCACCTCCATCTCCAAAGCCGCCAAAAGAAGACAGGCCTCGAAGCCCTCCACAACAAGGGTCTGCAACATTTAATGTACTAGATTTTGGTGCCAAGGGAGATGGCAAGATTGATGATACGAAGGTTAATCTCAATCCTTATTTTTACTGGCTGAATGACATAGAAGTGGTTTCAGTAAGAAAACACAAAAGGCAGTAGAATGCATGAAGCATATAATGTATAGTTTGGAATTTGCAACTGAAGTGAGCAGATTCAAAAGTCTGCAAATAAGGGAGTTTTCTTTCAGTTGCAAGTTCTTTTGTGCACATTGAATTCCACCTTTTCTTCTTTTGGGTAGGTGTCCACAATTTTTTTTTTCTAGGAGCTCATAAACAAAGACCATAATGCAGATGTTTAGTTAGTTCGTAGCTGCATAATCTATCTTGTTCGTAGGTCACTATTTTTCTTTTCATTTGCCTTAAAAAGCATGAAATCACTAACGACTTATATAGCACACTTATGCTGCTAGATCATAGCTCTTCAGTTTGATCAGCTATTTTAAGGGGCGTCCAGGTTGAACTCAAGATGCATATGAATGCCAGCACTTTAATCCCGTGAGTAGGAAAACAATATAATATGTCTCTCCACTGTTTAGGAGGAACAAAAGTAAACAACACGAACAGAAACAGAGAGAAACAAAAGAACAACAGAATCACCTAGGTGGGGTCCAGTCCAAAAGAATGGATTCTCGTTATGACAGTTATGTCACGATTGACAGAAATAATTGCATACAGTTTTACTCAGACCAATTCAGTGATTATAATTATTCTTACCTAGTGCTAGTAGTAGTAATGTTGGGGTGATGTGGAAATGCAGGCATTCCAAGCTGCGTGGGGCTCAGCTTGTAAAGTTGAGGCGTCGATGATGTTAGTTCCAGCAGGATATGTTTTCCTAGTGGGACCCGTTTCTTTCTCTGGTCCATACTGCAAACCGAATATAGTGTTTCAGGTAATTAATTATACAAATTTGCATAATTATCTGGTTATAAGAAGAACTGAGGCTAATCAGTTTAACCTGTACCAGCTGGATGGCACAATTATTGCTCCAATGAATGCCAATGCTTGGGGGAGGGGACTTCTACAGTGGCTTGAATTCACAAAGCTTGTAGGAATCTCAATCCAGGGAAATGGTACCATTGACGGTAGCGGCTCCGTATGGTGGCAAGATGAACCCTTCGGTGATCCTGTGGATGATGAAACTGCGTTCGCTGTCCCTCTAAACAGCACAGTAGCAGAACACCCTGTAACTAACTCCAACATGTAATTCATTTCACCGTTGTCACTTTCTGTGTTATCTGCAGCTGATCATTCTTCTTTCTGTATTATGTGGTGGCAGATAAGAAGTGAACTCAGCCAGAAAATGCCAAGTATCAAACCAACCGTATGGACCACTCGTACAACTCTCTATTTCTATCATCATATTTCACATTGATGCCGTCCAAAAACATGATTGAGGTGTTTTCTTTTCACAGGCACTACGCTTTTATGGAAGTTTCAACCCAGTAGTCACTGGTATAAGAATTCAAAACAGTCCTCAGTGCCACCTCAAGTTCGACAATTGCATCGGAGTGGTGGTACATGATATAAGCATCTCATCTCCCGGGGACAGTCCTAACACAGACGGAATCCACCTACAGAATTCCAGAGATGTTCTGATACACAGCAGTGATCTTGCTTGCGGTAATTATAAGTAATATCTTCTATGAAAATTTTAATTTAGATAGCTTTGGTCACAAATTGAGTGAGTGAAGCTTGTCCACTCATGTAAAAAGGGGCAAACAGTTTAGATACATTCCAGAGGTTCCGATAAAAACATGCCAATCTTATCTGTAAATTTTGACCTCAACGTTTAACGGCCATTAATTATTTGACACGGGCCCCATGGATTAGAAGAATACAATCTTTTGTTTGTATTTCACATGGTGTTCTTGTGTCTTCATCAGCTATTGTAGTTTCTGCTTCCATTCCCTGTCTACTTCCCCTGCACGGCAGTCCTGACAATTTTTAGCATAACCTTTATAAACATAGTTGGAAGTGCTAAGAGGTTTATACGACTGAGGAATCACAAGAAATTAAACCTAGACACTAGTGCAGTCTTGTAGAAGAAAGACGCTCCGGTCATTCAAATAGTTCATGGCGACCACAAGTATGTACTGAGGAAAGAGATGCTTACGCTTGAGTGTTTTTGTTTTTGGCAGGAGATGACTGTGTTTCTATACAAACTGGATGCACAAATGTGTACGTACATAATGTGAACTGTGGGCCAGGACATGGAATCAGCATAGGAAGTCTAGGAAGGGATAATACCAAAGCCTGTGTCTCAAACATCACTGTCCGAGATGTGACCATGCACAACACAATGACAGGTGTTAGAATTAAGACATGGCAGGTATGCGTACTATCTGAAAATCCCACAAACGTTCAACACTTTCAGATGATCTAATTAACGGACTTGCTGGAGATTAGTTTTTTGTGGTCTCAGGGATTTGATTATAGTTCTTCCATTAGCACAGATACGCATGTACGTAATCTCAAAAATTTTAAAAGTGCAGGGTGGATCAGGATCAGTGCAAGGAGTGCTGTTCTCCAATATTCAAGTTTCAGAAGTCCAACTACCTATCGTGATCGACCAATACTATTGCGACAAAAGCAGCTGCAGAAACCAAACATCAGCCGTGGCTCTATCAGGAATCAACTACGAAAGAATAAGAGGAACATACACGGTAAAGCCAATACATTTCGCCTGCAGTGACGCCTTACCATGTATCGACATTCGTCTAACCACCATACAACTCAAACCCCTGCAAGAACGCTATCATTTGTACAGCCCCTTTTGCTGGCGGACCTTTGGAGAGCTCAACACTCCTACAGTTCCACCGATTGACTGTTTACAAGTTGGCAAGCCATTAAACAGCCGCCCTTTATCAGATCACAACCTATGTTGAGAGAGTCTTTCACTTGCTTACGGGATGTTTGATGATTGTGAGAGTACACAGGTAGCTGCAGTATGGTCAGGCATTGTATAGAATTTGCACTATTATGTATTCCTGGTTTGCAAGAATACAAGAAAAGTGCATGTGCTTGAATCCTGGCGGTGGAAGTAACGAAATAAACCTACAAATTGTCGATACATTTAACTTTCAACCAGAACTAGAATATTCAATTGTAAAATTAAAAATACAATATTTAATTAAAATTTAACAAATACTAATAAAATATAAATTGAGGTTAATTTTACACTTTATCAAATTAATTTATCTTTTTTTAGTGAATTCAAATTCATATCGTGTACTTATAAAAAAGAAAATTTGAAAAAATAAATTAAATGTAAAAAATTGAAAATTTGAGATAAAATTTAAGATTAATAGGAGTATTATAATTTTTATTTAGAAAATACTTCCTTGATCCAAGACTACTTTCCTTCCAAGCCAAACTTAAAGACCACCAACCAATTTTATAGTTCTAATTTCTAAACCTCTTTACACGGTAACTCCAGGGCTCTGCAGCTCACAAATGCTACTCAAAAGCTTCCAATCCCCCAAAACCTGCTGTTAATGGCCCGTGAAGCACCGAGCGACTTGTTGATGCTCTAAGAGAAGATGAGCGCGAGCAATGAGTTTCGATTCTTCTTGTCTTGCGACATCAATCTTCCAGTTATGTTTCGCGTCGACCGGCTTGAAGGATTGTTGTCCTCCTCCAGATCTCCCAATTTAGGTCTGGACAAGTTCGATTGTCGACTGTAACTAGTATTGTATTGGGTTGGTTGGTGCATTGAATTTCATTGATCTCTAAAATTCGTATCCTTTAGCATTTTAGACTTACTTTTTTAAGGTTTTGGCTGAGTTTTTCGCTTAACTTTTGCTTGTTTTGGTGATTACTTGTTCAATTTTATGTTTTTCTAATTTTTTCAGGAATTGATTCTACGAACGATGAGGGAAGTGCTGAGTTATTTGTTGAGTGTGCGTTGTATATTGATGGCGCTCCATTTGGGCTTCCTGTGAGAACAAGGTTTTGATATTCTTTGTTAAGTGTTAAAATTCTGGCAACACTGTTATAAGTTTCTTGTATTCTGACTTTTGATTTAAAAATTTTCGCTAAACATTATAGAGTTTATATGCAAGAATGAGCCCTTAATCTAATGACTTGAGTTTTGAGTTAGAGATATAGGTTCTCTTTTTATATGAACAACTCTAAAATAGAGATTTACTAAAATTTTGACATGTTACTAGACCCTTATGTGAATAAGAGATCTTGAATTCAAATTGAGTCATCCTCATTTATGATGAATATATCACTTTCTGTTTGTTGGTAAATTTATGATACAATGTGTTTTCCCATTCTTGTATGTGAGGAGAGCGTGTTAAATAAAAATATAGTTCATTTATTCACGTCACCTATCAATTTAAGCTTTTGGGTTGAATGGTTTTTTAACATAGCATTAGAGTCAATCCTAGTCCAATGATGGGCCTTATCACAAATGTCCAGTCTTGTTGATACTCGTAGATGTTAAGTCTGCGGGCACGCACAAGTATCTAGTCCAACAAATTTTGCACACCAAATATCCATTGCTGGGTGTGATATTAAGTGTTAAAATTCTGACATTTATTAAAAGCAAGAAAATTGGAAAAAGTTTATACACAAGAATAAGGCCATAGCCTAATACTTTACTTCGAGTTGTGATGTAGGTTCTTTTGTATATGAACAAGTCCAACTTCGAAATGAAGATTTATCAAAAAAAATTAATATGCAATATAATCGATCTTTGTGTTTGCATTTTTCTAGTGAATAAAGTTTCTGCATTTTTTATTGGTTTCAGGCTTGAATCAAGTGGACCATCGTACTATTGGAATGAGCTCATTACTTTGACTACTAAGTATAGGGACTTAACTGCACATTCGCAGCTTGCCTTTACAGTAAGTAACCAATTTAGCCTAGAGAAATTGAAAATTCTATCTTTCCTCATTTAAATGGAGAAGTGTTGTTTTGTGTTTAGCTGCTACCGACAGTGTATTAAAGCTACATCTGTTTCATACTAAACTATAGGTTAGCGTGTCTTCAATTTTCTGTTTTTTCAGTCTCCACTCTGTCCTACTTTTTAATCTAGAATTAGAAAAAGAAATTACAATTTATTTATAATATGCATGCGTCCACTAGATTTTATTGGTGTGCAACCAAGGTTTATAACTGTGCTTATTATTGATCTATTTGAAAATTTAGGTTTGGGATGTTTCTCGTGGCAAGGATCAAGGACTCATTGGCGGTGCTACCATACTTCTCTTCAATAACAAGTTGCAACTGAAAACAGGCAAGCAAAAGCTTAGGCTTTGGACTGGGAAGGAAGCTGATGGATCAATTCCAACAACCACTCCTGGAAAGGTCTTCAAATATTCTTTTGTGTGGAATGTACATCTGTGTAGCTTTTTCTATTATCTCTTAGCTGCACATTGTGAATTTAGGTCCCTAGGCATGAGCGAGGGGAGTTGGAACGACTGGAAAAGCTTGTAAACAAGTATGAGAGGGGGCAGATTCAATGTGTTGATTGGCTTGATCGGCTCTCATTCAAAGCTATTGAGAAAATTAAGGAACGTGAAAGTAGTAAAAACGGAAGTTCTCATTTGTACTTGGTTGTTGATTTTTGCGGCTTTGAACATCGAGTTGTTTTCCAGGTTGTCCAATACTTCATTCATCAGATAACTTTCTAACTAAACTTTCATTTGTAGTTGCTCTTTTGCCACAACTTTTTGAAGCTTCTGAAATGATCAATTTTAAATCATCAGTGTAGTCTCTTTATTTACCTTTCTGTTCTTCTCGGTTTAGTAATATATGAACCATATGACCTCCTTAACCACCTCACTCTTTACATTTTGTGCTGAGTCCTTAAGAATCATGGTTATTCTACTTTTTTTATCAAACTAATTTACATGGTTATCATTTTTAAGTAATTTGAAGGAGTCAGGTGCAAAGTTCTGACCATCCCCAACAGATTTGAAAAATGAACTTTTATTGTGTGGGACCCAAAATAATTTACTTGGTTGTTATTTTTACATAATTTGAAGGAGTCAGGTGCAAATTTCTTGTTACCATCCCCAATAGCTTCAACAAATGAGCTTGTTATTGTGTGGGACCCAGAAGTTGGAAAGATAAATCCTTCAGAGCACAAGCAACTAAAGCTGGCCCGGAGTTTAACACGTGGTATTATTGACAGAGATCTGAAGCCAAGCTCTAATGAGCGGAAGTAAGTGCGAAAAGCCCCTGATTGAATGTGCACTTAATTTTTTTTTATAAATCTGTTTAAGTTCTCTCCTGGTCATTGCATTGACTTTCATCGAATCTCTTATCCAGATGCCCACAAGTTTTGAATGCAGAATTTAGATAAAACAATTGAAATTGTTCAAAAGATGTTCTTGTATGCAATATTCTTGCTGGATCTATCTTCTCTGACAGTTACATTATATAGGATTAATCTTATCCTTTTCAACATTGCTTCTGCTTGCTTGTTTAGAGTTTTATTTACATGAATTGTCAGTGTGTCATCTTGTGTGCTTCTTGTTTGTAAGGTCGATACAGAGAATTCTAAAATACCCACCAACAAGGACTTTGAGTGGAGATGAGAGACAGCTTCTGTGGAAATTTCGATTCTCACTGATGTCCGAAAAGAGGGCTCTCACAAAGTTTCTAAGATGTGTTGAATGGAGTGATGTTCAGGTGAGTAGTTATTATCATTTTATCCTCTATATTTAATGTCTGGACCAACTAATTGACATCCTGCTTTTATCTTAGATTCTTACAAATATGTGCTTGAAGTTTTGAATCTCCATAAAATTCCAATAGTCCTGCTTTAGAAAGTTTTGTGCTAATAATTGGTGAATTAGTAGCTACTCTTATAAGTTCTGCTTGATTGTATCAGCATCATTGAACCTTAATCATGTGGAAATGTCTTTTGTTCATGCCGCTTTCATTCTTATGGTCTCTACTGGTCTGTCATCTGTATGTTTGTATGGAACAACATATAAATCATCTTTAAAGATCATTGTGCTGATGAATCTGCAGGAAGCAAGGCAGGCATTAGAATTGATGAATAAGTGGGAAATGATTGATGTTTCTGATGCATTGGAGCTTCTATCACCTCTTTTTGAAAGTGAAGAGGTATGCATATTAATATTTGTTGCAGTCTCAATTTTCTGTTTATTAGCTGTTGTTTAGTCTTCAAGTTTTTTTTATGAGCTGGTTCTGTACGATAACAAACAGATTATGGCCTCCGGACATTTTATGCACCCGTTCATTTGTAAAAACTGGAATGAATTGAATTTAAAGGTATCATATGCGGATGTGAAGGCCCAAGTCATCCTTAATATCGGATGAGAAATTGTGATGGAAAAAGGCGCAGGTGCTGTGGAAATGACTATAGACTTAATAATTTCTCATTTGGACAGGTTCGTGCATATGCTGTTAGTGTTCTTGAAAGAGCAGATGATGAAGAGCTTGAGTGTTATCTACTTCAATTGGTTCAGGCTCTTCGTTTTGAACGTTCAGATAAATCTCGGCTTTCTCAATTCCTTGTTCAACGATGTATGCATTGTACTTTGCATCTGTGCATGATATGCATATGCATGGCATTATGAGCTTAGTTTGTTTACTGCACTGAGTCTGTTGCTTATGTTTGGCAGCCTTAAACAATATTGAGTTGGCTAGCTTCCTACGTTGGTATGTGACAGTGGAACTTTATGATCCTGCTTATGCCAAACGTTTTTATTGTACCTACGAGATCCTTGAAGAGAGTATGATGAAGGTGTGATTTACTTTTCTGATCACTGATGAGAATGTCATCTCTTTATGCTCTATAAAACCTGCAGCTTATGGGAATTCTTTTCAGATGGGAATCTATATGCTTCAGACATTCCGTGCTACAGAAAAGTCACTCGTTCATTTTCAGATAACGTACATATTATAGATCAGAATATATGGAAACAATAAACTATTGGGTGTTAAAAGCGTTGAATTGTGATGATGGATATTCCTCTGGAGTAAAAGATAAGTATGATGTTGATATAGTCACAATTGAACAATAGGTCTATGTGCTGGTAACATTAAAAGTATTATAGGAATCAGTTAAAAACTCAGGAAGTCAGATTTTACTGTGAGGCTTTGGAAATAATCTTTTTGCAGTCATCGACCTAGATTTGGTATAAGTATGATGTATAGTTTGCTATCATATGGGTGGGGACTATTTTCTTACTTTTAGATGTACAATGCATTCTCAAATAATCCAGGCTTAAATGCACTGCATTTGACACTTGATATGTATATTTTTCTTATTAATTTATTATGATTATCATGTACCCAGAAGAAAATCTTGAATGGAGAACAAACAGATTAATTAGAAAACTAATGTCTTGGTTTCAGAACAAGAATATTAAGTTTTCAAATCACTACTATTGTAGTATTGCCGATCGCGTAGATTTAATTTCGTAAATATGTTTGCTTATGTACTTCAATATTAAATATGTTCACTTTGACAGTTGGCAGCTGGTCCAGATTGGGAAGACGATGGCTATAAGTCATGGCAGAGTTTGGTGCGTCAGACTGAGTTGACGGCCCAGTTGTGTTCGATAATGAGAGATGTAAGAAATGTTCGGGGCAATACTCAAAAGAAGATTGAAAAGCTTAGGCAACTTCTTTCTGGTCTTCTTAGTGAACTCACCTATTTCGAAGAGGTAGAGTTAAGCTTTGTGGGACTCTTTTTAAAGAGTTTTTACTTTATGATGGAACATAAATGATTGCACAAGTTTTTGTTTTGCATTTAACGAGTTACCCGCTATGTTTCCAGCCAATAAGATCACCTTTGACCCCAGGTGTCCTCATCACTGGTATTGTGCCTTCAGAGTCATCAATTTTCAAAAGTGCGCTGCATCCCTTGCGTCTGACTTTTAGAACACAAAGTGGTGGGACTTGCAAGATCATATTTAAGAAGGGTGATGATATTCGCCAAGACCAACTGGTAAATGCTTAACTTTTCCATCTCTCTCTCTCTCACACATGCACACACAATGGTTAACTTCAGCCGTAGAAATGGTACATTGCTGAGAGGGATGTTAGAAGAAGTTGATTATCTTGTTGGTTTACAATTCTTTAGGTCGTTCAAATGGTATCTCTAATGGATCGACTACTTAAGCTGGAAAATCTGGATCTGCACTTAACTCCATACAAGGTACTTGCTACTGGACAAGATGAAGGCATGCTTGAATTCATTCCATCGCGATCTTTGGCGCAGGTAGTTTTTGTTTATGCCAGTGATTTATTTAATTGGAATATTCTTTTCCCAAGTGCTTTGTACTTTTCAAATTTATCATTATTGAGGCATCTTAGCAAAAATAGATTCCTGGTATGTAGAATGTTACCATGGGTTTCTAAGGTGGTTGTCTTCAATATCCAGATTCTCTCTGAGCATCGTAGCATTACAAGTTATCTACAGAAGTTTCACCCTGATGAACACGGCCCATTTGGGATAACAGCTACATGTCTCGAAACGTTTATAAAGAGCTGTGCTGGCTATTCTGTCATAACGTATATACTGGGCATTGGGGACAGGTAATTATTGGGTAGTAGTCTACTTATTTCAGAGATGTATCTTCATAAGTGAATCTCCATATTGATCATTTCTCTTCATATTGAAGGTTCATAAAGAGAAAGTAAGGGGAGGCAGCATGATTGTTTCTTAAAATGTATAGCCATTTCAAAAAGCACCTGTTGATGAGTTTTGGTGCCTGAGTTCTTTATTAGTTATGCATGAAGCAGAATTTAGGAATGAATGGAATAAATTTTTTATCATATTGTGATGGTGGCACGAGGTTATCTTGTTAGATTGAGTAAACTTTCATTGAAGCTGACTGCACAATCAACAATCACATTTGCTGGGGGTACCTATGATGTACAGATTTTTAAATTACATATACTCAATATTGTGGTTCTCTTTGTTGGCAGTATTGAGAAGCTTCATAAAGTGATATCTTTTGCTCTGCATTGAATACTTGAACATTTTATTCCAAAATTGTTTCTTATTATGTCAAAATTAACTGCAGGCACCTTGACAACCTGTTACTTCGGGATGATGGTCGTCTGTTCCATGTTGATTTTGGATTTATTCTTGGCCGAGATCCCAAACCATTTCCACCTCCAATGAAGCTTTGCAAAGAAATGGTTGAGGCCATGGGTGGTGCCGAAAGGTGATTCTCTTCTTCTTCATTACTCATGAAAATGATTGAGGAAGCTTAAGGACCTCCATTTGTAATGGTGCAATCCTTAAATTACTTTTTCCCATCCTGCAGTCAATATTATACCAGGTTCAAATCCTATTGTTGTGAGGCATATAACATTCTCCGAAAGTCCAGTAACTTGATTTTAAATCTTTTCCACCTGATGGCGGGTTCAAACATTCCTGATATAGCTTCTGATCCTGAAAAAGGAATTCTCAAGGTAAATTCTTCTATGTTTGTATTCTAATAATAGAAGGTTTGTTTTATTTTTGTCTTGTGATTGAAAACCTTTCATGCTAACAGCTTCAAGAGAAGTTTAGGCTGGACTTGGATGATGAGGCCAGCATACACTTTTTCCAGGATCTTATTAATGAGAGTGTGAGTGCATTGTTCCCTCAAATGGTTGAGACCATTCATCGCTGGGCTCAATATTGGCGCTAAATTCGCTGAGATAATTAGGTGTTTTCTATGCCTCTGTAAATTGCCAGGTGATCTAGTTTCTTGACCCCTGTGCAACGCTGAATTTCTAAATGTTGTTATTCTGTTACTTTGTGTTATCTTTTCCTTGAAAACTTGACATTTGTTAGCTACTTTATTGCTTATTATGGCCATTGCAGACGCAGGCTGACTTCACAGGCCTAAAATTGCAGCTCTTAGTGTTCATTCCCTTTTATTGATGCAAGTAACGGCAAAGGAGTTCAATTGTTTGGTTCTTGAACAGTGTTGCTCTATGTCAGGGTAAATGAACATTGTTTTGATTATTTTGTTTAACACAGTTCTGTCAATTTTCTACCGATGTCAAAATGATCCAGAATTGTCATGTTTGAGTGGTGGTTCTGGTCAATTTCTCCTGTTGCCTCTGCTGAGGCAATTGAAATAGAATGGTAACCTTTCCTTATCTTTCTGTGCTTGGCAACGTGCACACGTCTGCTGCTTCCCATTTCTTCTGTCGCTTTTTGATCTTTTTAGTCACGGTATTCCTGGAGATTTTTTGGACAGTTGGATGGTTGTTGTCTTACATGCTATGCCTAAAATTCTGCCGTCCGCTATCTCACACTTCCAAATGAATCTCTGAATTTTTATTTTTTACTAATACTACTTGTATCCTCTTCTCTAGTTGCAGATCAGAAGCCATTGTTGAACCTTTTAAAGCGAGTAAATTTTCCAGTTGGAGGGAGGAAGAAACTGAAGTCTGTGAATAATGTAAATACCCCTTTTAGTCTCGTGAATGTAACTGTCGATAAATTGACATAGTAGTCCCATAACAGATAACTAGTAAATTCTTAGAAGCACATTAACTTTGTTGGTATTCAGATTCAGCTGCGATGTCTGGTCTAGGCTTGAAATGATCTTACTTAGGATTCATAAGAAATTTGGCCTGATAAATGTTGATCATTTGCCCACAAAATTTGCAAAATTACAATTCTGCTGCAAATCTAAAACATATTTGACGTTTATGTTTTTATTTATATTTTTAATTTTTAGCTTTTGTTTTCAAATTTAGTAAAAAATTATTTGTTTAAATTTTTAGTTTTTATATTTAGTTTTGATTTTTTTCGGCATTTAAAATTTATGAAAATCTTAGAAAGTAATTTTTGTTTTCTGTAATTTATATAATATAATTTATTATCAATTAAATATAATTTATTATCAAAATGTTTAACCTTTGCCCTTTATCAATAAATTATATATTTATTTAATATATTAATTATTAATATGAATTGTGAATAATTTAATTTATTATTATAAATTTAATTAATTAAAATTATTTATTAAAAAAATTATTTATTAAATTTAATTACAAAATAAATAAAATTAAACTTTATAATTAAAATATATTAATTTATAAATAAATATTAAATTTCATTAAACATATATTTATATTAGCATTAATAATTAAATAAGTTTTTTGGTTTGGAGTGACTAGCCCTAAGTTGGTATGTCATATAATATCAGTTAAGCCTCGTTTTGTATGTGTAGCGATTTCGGTTTGATGGCTGTCAAAATTCATAATATTTTGAAAATGTGAAAAAAAATGCATCAATATTTACTTGCATTCCAAAATAAATATAATTAGTAAGCGTAATAATCATATTGTGCTATTAGAAAATGGATACAAATCAAAATTTCAAAAATAAAAAATATTATTAAATGAAAAGACATTTTCAGCCGCAAGTATCAACAACAACAATACAGCGTGGAAATCATAATAAGTTATAACACAGGCAGTGGTTATGTAATAAAATAGAATAACAAAAACTATGTAATAGACGCACGCAGATTATTTTTAATTTAAATTCTTAAGACCTGATCAAATAAAAGAATGTCTACTGATTACATTACCTTTGTTTCTAGTCTTAACTTTCTAACACAAACCTGTTGAAGAGCAAGCACATAATTAGGTGACGTGGCGTTATCTTATTGGTTAATGTACGCTGTAAGTAGATTCCACGCAATCGTTAAAGCCAGCCAGGATCGCAGCACTCTATTTTTCTCATGACGTGGCATCAAATGACTGGATGAAGTAGCGTAAGTCTTAATCGATTATATTTAAACTTTCTCTTAAGAGTTAATTAATTAATTAATGAAAACGAATTAAATAATGAGAGAGCCATCTCTGGTCTCCGATTTGATTCAAAAATTCCCAAAGCTCTTTATATATATATGTCTCTGTCTCCTAAATTGCCTTTATTACTCGTTGGTCCCAAGCTCACATCTTTCTCTCTCTCGGTGCAAATTTCTCCTAACAAAAGGTTTAATCTCAATCCCATTCCAGTCTCGATCTGTTTTCCAGTTATGGGAGTTCCATAATTCTTATTCATTGTTATTTCTTTCATGGTTTTGTGATTCAAAATTCCTTCTTTCATCATTTTCTTATTGATTTCGCGCTATATCTTGATGGGTTCCTTTCTTCTCCTTTCTTTCTTTCTTTTTTTTTTTTTCCCTGGAACGTGGATTTTGATTTATTTTTCTGTCTGATCTGTACTTTGCAATTGGCTTAATGGTTTGGATCTGTTTGAGTTTACATTTTTAAAGGCTTTAGATCTGTCGTGCTTATTTGTTTATGCGTGGAATTCCATGCGAGCTTTGTTGTTCATGAGGTGATCATGGTGTTTGGTTTTTGGTTTCTTTTTCTTGTGTATAGGTTCAGATCTATGTGATCTGTGGCTGTGTAAGTTCTAGACTTGTGATTTGAGTCACTGCTTGGGTAGTTTTAGGATTGCTTCTAGTTCCTTGCCATATTGGGATCGTGTGATTTTAAGATAGTGATGTGGGTGATTGGTTTGTTTTAGAAAGGTTTGATCTTTACATTTTGGATGATTTATGTTGTACTGTAGGGATCAACAGCGAGAAACCGAAATGGGGTTGACATTCACGAAGCTATTCAGCCGGCTTTTTGCCAAGAAGGAGATGCGAATTCTGATGGTAGGTCTTGACGCTGCTGGTAAGACCACCATCCTGTACAAGCTTAAGCTTGGTGAGATCGTCACCACCATCCCCACCATTGGTGAGTGCTCTAATTGGAGTTTGTTTCTACAATATTCGGGTTAAAAGCAAGCTCATTGAAATTCTTCTTTAGAGAGAAAACTTGTCTTTCCCTTGTGTAATTTTCCTGCTGATAAATTTGATTGTCCTTCTGAAAACATAACTATTTGCTTTAATTTCGTCCATATTCCTATATGGATTATACTTCTAGATAACATGATTAGTAGAAAATTGTGATTATCATTTATCCCTGTTCTTAGAACTGCTGGGGTTTGTTCAAGGAGATTCGATGCCCCAATGCATGTTATAGATGTAATAACCATAAAAGACACACCTTGAATTTCGTTCTCTTGTTTGTAATCGTTTCAGTAAATATTGCTGTCTACAGGATTTAATGTTGAGACAGTGGAATACAAAAACATTAGCTTCACTGTCTGGGATGTTGGTGGTCAAGACAAGGTATGAAATTTGGAGATGCAATTCCCATTCCATTTGTCACTTCAGTTGTCTTCGACTCTTAATGTTGTGAGTTGGAGCACAATGGATTTATGTGAAGTTCTGTTGTTATTCAGATTCGTCCCTTGTGGAGGCATTACTTCCAGAACACCCAGGGGCTTATCTTTGTGGTGGACAGCAATGACAGAGACCGTATTGTTGAAGCCAGGGATGAGTTGCACAGGATGTTGAATGAAGTAATTAATTACTTGGTGCTTTTCATATATGAGGTCCATGTTTAGACCTAGGCAACTAAATTTTAATGGTCATGATTTCAGGATGAGCTGCGAGATGCAGTGCTGCTTGTATTTGCTAACAAGCAGGATCTTCCTAATGCAATGAATGCCGCTGAGATTACTGATAAGCTTGGGCTCAACTCCCTGCGTCAGCGTCACTGGTGGGCTTTCACAATTTGTTGTCTTCTTTTTGTTTCAATTTTTTATCTTCAGTGGTATAGGATAGATAGAAGATATGTCAACTAGTCAACAAAACTCATCTAAATTGAAACATTCGGCTTGTATCCTTTATTGTATCTAATGTGCTCTTTGGACTTTCAGGTACATCCAGAGTACATGTGCAACCTCTGGTGAGGGTCTGTATGAGGGTTTGGATTGGCTCTCAAATAATATTGCTAACAAGGTAAGAAAAGGCTTCTTCCTGTTTTTTCATATTGTTTATGGATCCAATACAGTATGTACAATCTTCTGTCTAAAACAGTAAGACTTCGGTTGACGCCTTAAACTTCTGTGGTGATTTCACCTCAAATTTTCACATCTTGCATTGCATTATTGTATAGTGGTTAATCATTTTCACAAATGTTTGAACTCTCTTCGTAATTTAACTAAGATTTCACGAAATTTTGGACACTAAAGTAGAAAGTGTTCTGATTTTTCTTGTAATTCACTATTTACAGGCATAACTCAATTGAAGAGACATCTTTTTGGATTGTCAATTCTGGATGCAGGGGTGAATATTATCTAGTGTTTTTCATTTCATTTCCTTTTTGAGACAATTCCATTGTGTTTATGCCTTATTTCCCTTTGGGGGTTGATCCCTTTTCCAGGTTGTTTGATGATATTATTGTAATAGAATATTGTCGGATATGCTTCCATGCATTTATATAGGTTTTGAATCCCAAGCCTTCTAGCTGTAATTGATCTCGATTTCCTTGCGTCCGTTGCTATACGTTTGGCATTGTTCTGTAATTCTTTAACATAATGCATACAACCATAGTTTCTGAGAAAATGAAGGTGGACCCATGTGGAAGGCTCCAAAATTTCCGGGATTGTGATTGGGAAAGTCAAAGAAAGAAACTGTTGTAGTCGCGTACAAAATGACTTACAGATCAAAGTGGAGTTAATTGATATTGGGAAAGGAAATGCTCCCCAATGCTATAGTATTTGTGGGTTATTGCTTTTGCGGGAATCATTCCAAGATTCTTTGATTTGCTGTTGGTACTTGTGTTGCATATAACTTATCGAGTTCCTTGTTCGATCAAGTGTTCTTTATATATATAAGGAGAACCTAAGATAGTATGTTGTGCTGGTGAAGATGATACTTTTTGAAGCAAGTGCTGGTAGGCCTTGCAAGAGACAGACTGATACGCTATGCTTTGACAAGACCAAACGTTTCAGGTGGTTGAATTGTTGCAACCTCCTTTAGCTTGTTTCCATAGTTGCCGAACCGAGGTAAAACCCATACACTTTCCAGGAGGTAGCTGCAAGTTATTTGTTTCCTAATTGGTTGACTTGCAACCCGGAATGAGACCATACTGTCAGGCTCAGCTCAGCTCGTGTCTTCGAATCGGTAAACTAATTGTTCCAATAGCAGGCCCAACTCGCCTTATGTGGAATCAAATCGTCTTTGAATGAAATTTTGCCCTCAGAGAGCTTTTCAAAAAAAAAAAGTACCGTTTAAGGCAAGCTGGTGTGAGGTTTATTTAATACGGAATACCAAGATTTTATCCGAGTAATAAAGGACTCCTAGATCGTTTGTGCTACTAATACGAAGTGCTTTTGTTGAGAGGCGGAGCCTCGTTATCTTCTGTGCATCTTTCATGCACGTTTTGCTCTTATAAACTTCGAAATTGCCAATCAACTGCGAGTCACACGTAGTTTTAATATCGAAAGGCAACATCTTCAACTTCGGTGGCATGTTTCTAAGTCGTTCTCATTTCTCTGACCTCCTACTTTGGGACCTTTCAGAGGAAGAATATGACAGTCATAAACTTTAGTGATTTTATAGTCCCCTAACTTTGATTAGTCCAAGGAAAGTAGATTGAACCTCGGTTGGCTCTTTTTTTTTTTTTTTTTGACAAAAAATGGTAAGAACTATTATTAGCATTCTAGCCTAATAGAGTCATAAACACATATAGGCGGTCGTTGGGACCAAACCATCTTGTCCGTTGAGATGGTAACAGCTCGAGCAAGCCTATGAGCTATTCCATTCGCAGACCGTCTAACAAAGACTAAGCGCACATCTCTAACCTCAGTGAGAAGGGATTTACAGTCAAAAACTAGTAGTCCGAAGGCAGATTCATCCATATAGTTAGGGTCAAGAATAGCCCGAACGCATGATTGGGCATCAGACTCTAGAACAGTAGGCGAACACCCGACATCCTTAATCTAACTCAAGGCTTCGCGAATGGCCATAACTTCGACAGTTTTGACCTCAAAGTGACCCGTAACAGCTACCTGCATAGCGCTAACAAAAGATCCAAGAGAATCACGAACGACAATACCCAAGCCAACAAAAAGATCATCAAAAAGAGCTCCATCAATATTTAACTTGAGATGGTCGTGAGCTGGTTTAGACCATCTTGCCAGGGTGAAAGAAACAACAGAAGTAGAGCGGGAGTCATTAGCTTGAAGTCAACTATGGAGGAAATTAAGCACACGTCTAGCAACTTGCAGCGGAGTCATTCATTTAGCTGTCCAAAGCAACGCATTCCGGGCTTCCCATATCGCCCATAAAGTTACCACCAAAGTTTGCAAGTCAGATCTATGAAGTACATCCAGCATACTCGCAAACCAATCACGAAACCCACACATTGGCCGAAGCGAAACCCAACCGCGGTAGATAGCCAACAAGCCCGTGCAAAATCACAGTACACCAGCACATGAAGTTCATCTTCCTCGCAATATTGGCAAAAGGGACATAGGCCAACAACTTGGAGATTACGACGTTGGAGCAAGGTCACACAAGGAATGGCAGCATTCAAAGCCCACCAAACAAAATTAAGGCATTTAGGTGGAACATGCAAGGACCAAAGTTTCCTCCACATACTTACTTGGACTTGGAGTTGTGGGGGTGGCTGGATAAACCGCAATCGGTGGTGAGCACTTTGAACTGTAAACAAACCTTTGTTATCAAATCTCCAGAACCAATCATCCTCGCTGCCACTCCGGCTTAAAGGGATTGATAAGATGGCAGCCACATCCGGAGGTTCAAACACCTAGAGAACAACATCGGATTTCCAGCAATGGTTGGCTATGAGGTCCGATACTAACAGTAGATCAGTATCGACAGGTTGTGCCATCGTGATTTTCATAGACGCCATAGATGGTAGCCAATAATCTTCCCAGATAGTTATTGAGGAGCCAGAACGAACCCGTAAACAGGCACCCTCCTTGATTAAGGACTTACTCTCTCAAAAGCTCCACCAAATGAAATTCAAGTTATGGCCTAAATTCGAGGCAAGAAAAGAAGTAGATGGAAAGTATTTTGCTTTCAAGACCCTTGCGACAACCGAAGTGGGGTCCTTAAAAAGTCACCATGCTTGTTTCCCAACCATGGAAAGATTAAAGTCACGTAAGTGCTTAAAGCCAAGTCCACCGAAGAATTTCTGTTTACACATCCGTTCCTAACTCATCTCACTACAAGAAATTATCAATTTACCGACGGAAATTTCCGTCAGTAAATGAGACATTTCTGTTGGTAAAATTAATCACCAACGGAATTTGGTGACCGCTAAATCGGTCGCTAAAGTTCTCTTAGGTAAAATTATCAACCGTCAAATTCTGTCGGTATTTTAACGACGGTACCTTATTGTCAGCATCTATATAACGACGGAAAAGGGCAGGTGATCCGAAGGTATCTTCAACCAATTTTTCGATGGTTGTTTTAACCGTAGGTAAATATCGTGAACATTTTCGACGGAATATTTTTCGCCGTTAAGAATTGAGTATATATATTTTTAATTCCATTGTTTTGTTGTTATAACAATGTTATATTATATATATAATTTATTTATTTGTATTACGTTATATTATTTGTTCATAATATATTAATTTGTATATATAATTTGATTAATGGGAAAATTAATTAATAATATAACGTATAAAGAATTTAATTTAATAATTAAAACATAACAAAGAACAAATATTTTTTAATTGAAAACAAATGACAAAGATAAGCTAATGTTGTGGTGATCGTGGATGCTCTGAACTGTTAGCCCCCTCTTTAACAATTCTATCTCCTGCCTAAGCTGAGTCATCTGCTCCATGTGCTCTCTCTCCTTAGTCATCTGCTCCACCTCCGCTCTCATCTTAGCAAGCCGCTCTATCTTCTCTCTCCTCTTAGCTGCCTGCTCTACCTGCTCCATCGACTCTCTGATCTTTGTTACCTGCTCTAGCTTCGCCCTCATCTTCTCACTCATCTGCAGACTCATCTCTTCTCTCATCTGCAGACTAATCTCTTCTCTCATCTTAGCTATCTCCTCCATATGCTCCACACGTTGATTAACTA
>JANIJH010000003.1:21462842-21475227 GCA_024520975.1 Erythroxylum areolatum
AAACTCCTAAGTCTCAGTTCTCATTCCAATTAAATTTTCAACGCTCAATTGACCTAATTATCTCCAAATTACCAATTCGCACAATCCTATCGTGAATATGTCATACATGTATGTACATTCACGTTCATATGCTAGTGCAATAATTACCAATTATCAAACTATAGAGGCTAATAATGCATGAACATGCCAAATCATGAATGCACAATCACTGTACCCATCCCTTCGGTAACGGGATGTTACATTGTATTTGTACATTCTCCCATTTGACGCTCATGATTGGAATCTTAATGAATTTCTTTCAACTTAAAAAAAGCTCACCCCAAAAGCATGATTTTAACACCTTTAAATGCTCAAATTCAATTTTATGAATGCAAATATGAATTAAAGACTTCCCAAAATTTTTTCCACACTTTGTGTTAAAGATCAAAAGGCTTATATATAAAAACCAAAAGCTTCAATGCCTCTTGATGAATGAAAAGACTAGTGTAATAAAGTTAAATGAGATGTTTATGCATGGTGATCCTTTTGGATTATCAAATTAACAAAGTAAGATTACAAATAATAATACAAAATGTAAAATAACCTTGATGAGTCTTGATCTTCATTTTATCGGTTATAAACTTTAACTTCTCTTGTTCAACTTCAGATACTATCTTCTTAAGTTTAAGGCTTCATTTTGTTTTAATATTTCTTTCCATCAAAATATTAAACTCATTAGTAGTAATTATGTTTTATTATCAACAAAATATCAGTTAGAGCATCCCTTAGTTCAACAAGTATGATTTATTTATAAATGTATATTCAAATTAAGTTTTAATGGAGTCATATGCTCATTAACAAGAATATAAATCATCCACTTGAATTAGTAATAATACTGAAAATAAATATAATCACAACCCTTTTCATCTTTGTAACATACATATAAGACTTTAATGTAAAATCTTTTGACATTAATATTTCATTAATTCTACTTCCTAATTCTAAACTATGTAATGTTATTAAATGAGTACAAATAAAAAGACAAATCACATATATAGTAACATTAAGAAACTATATGTAGCAAGGACCATATCAAATTAAGAAACCATATTCAATAAGATTCATACTGAGAAATCATTAACTTTACACATGTTGACATATATAGGTAAAGACAGACTAAGAAAAGCTCACCGACCATGATGTGTTGTCTCCTCTCCACTAATTTGTGTATTGTCAAATTCATATGATAAAGGGAAGGAGAAGCTATGTCAAATAAAAATGGTGGCCAAAATTTTTTTTATGGAGTTAGACAAAGGTTACGTGAAATTCGGTATATAAATTTTTAGGTAGAGAATTTTAGGAATTAGGGTTTTTTTAAAAAGAAGAGAAGTTTAATTAGGATGAAGAGAAGTAGAATGAGGGAGAATAAATAAATGTTATCATGTCATTAGGGTTCACATCAGAAGGTGGGGGTTCAATTGATTGATATTTAGATTGGATAAATCAATTTTCATATCGAGACATTAAGAAATTAAGGTTTCTTTGAGTTTTATTTCAGATTACAAGGAATTTAGTTATTTAATTTAGGAATTTGCATGTTATTAAGGTTTTATATTAAATTTGGGTTAATTAGGGGTAAATTATATTATTTATGTTAAACTATGTCTATTAGTTTTAATTAGGATTTAGTATATATAATTAAAAAATTAATTTAAATTAATTCATAATTAATTAAAATGTATGAGACCTATTCTTCCATATGGTTACACGTGGCACAATGGCATCCATATGACTAATAAAAATAATAAATTCATATCACGTCAATTTTGATGTTACTAATGATAAATGGAGACATATAATCAATATTTTGCTCATTTAAGGTTTAAATTGAAAATTTTTGTAAATGTTAGAGTTTATTGAACACTTTAAAATGTTAGGTTATAGCCTATACTTTACTAAAAATTTTAGGTTAAAAATTACACTTTTTGTCCTTTAACTTTTTGAATTCTTCAAATGCTTCACATTTGTACTTCAAGAAAGCAATATAACTATACTGACTATAATTAGCAATGAATAACAAAAAAATTTGCTTTCATCTAATGAATTTGTTTTCATTTAGTGGAGCCTCACTCATGGCTATATACATCAAAGTGAAATAGTTCCAACCTCTCTTTAGCTTTTTAGAAAGTATTTCCAAAAGGAAATCTTGCTTACTTCTCAAGTTGTCATGCATGACAATTTTCTTTAGTTTCATTCACTTACAGTGTAAGACCTTACATATCATCATTCTCATTCATTTTCTTCGATGTATTAAGACTAATATGCCCTAATCTATTGCATCATAGCACATACTCATTGATATAATCAAATTTGGCAAAATTAATGGTATTACTATCTAATAGAGTTAGCCTTAACATTTCAATCAATAGTAAAAAAGTTTATTCTCTATGTAAACTTTCATCAATCAAGCTCCTTTAGCATCCATTGTCACACATTTTCCATTAGCAAAGTTTATAGCTTATTATTTTTCAATTAATTTAATAACACTTAACAAATTTTAATCAAAGCTAGACACTAGACATACATCAATTATTTGCTTGATACCTGTTAAAGCGTTCATAACAACTAATCCTTACATTAATTATTTTCTTGATACCTATTGAAGTGTGCACAACAACTGATCCTCTTTCTTTTACCTATAAGAGAGCATCATTTCATACTTTGACTTTGTTTGGAAGTTCCTATTAAAAAATTTGAAAAGAGACTAATCATGTGCCACATGGTATGCACATCAAAAATCCACCAACCAATAATACTTGCTAGTACAAGTAAACAAAGCAACAACATGAAAAGAATTATTTAGCTTCTTGATCCTCATCCTCTAATATCCTAACTATAATAGCCCAGACCACTTGCTTACAGATATTATCCATTTTGGGTTGTCCTTAAGGTCAAACCCTTCAAGATTTTGCTCTTCCCACCCTTGGGAAAACGCATCTGAGAGAGAGAGAGATATCCATACCCTTATAAGACATATTTCGTTCTCCTCTCCAACCAATATGGGATCTCACACTAAATTATTATATTATCTCTTTTCCTTTTCTTTGGCACACCTTTTCAATATGCCCATTTGGTTACAAGCCTTACATTTCACATTAGACCTAAACCAACAATAGTTGAGAGTATGATATGTCCTTTTATAGTGTGGACAAGTTACAAACTTGTTCTCCTTTTGCCCTCCAATATGTTGACCACCTTTCTTCATCAAGTTTTTTTTTCATTTTTCTTCTTTCCTTCTGTATAACTTGTGTCGACTTGATTAGGTCTAGTATTCACCTAAAATGCACCTTTTATATGTTCTTGTCACCTTAGCACTCTCCTATATTCTTGAGCTTAAAGATAGTTTATAAGCTCCAGTACTTTGATTTGTGTCATATCTTTGGATATCTCCAAAGCTAAAATATTGGTTTCAAACTTCATAGGAATACCAATGAAAACCTTGTCAACAATTCTCCTATCCTCTAAGAATTACCCAAGTAGCCTAAGTTGATATACAACTTTCGTAAGTTTTTCACTATATTCTTTAGTGGTTTTCCATTTTAGATGTCTAAAATTCTCTCCATAAATTTGAAATTTGAAGTTGTTTTGTCGTTTCAGACCTTTGAAACTACTTTTTGATCTTGTCACAAGCCTCTACTAGTTTCATACGTTATGATCCTAGAAAAATTACCTCCAAAACTAAAGCATATATAATAGCCAAAGGTTTATACCTCTTAACTTTCTCCATATTATAATTCTTTAATTGATTCATTATTGGATTATGTGGACCACATCTTACATATAAAAGGCTCTTAGTAAGCCTTCATCTTGATTGCCTATATAATATAATTTTCTCTATTACACAATGGAAGTGATGATGGAGAAGCTTGGTGAACCCATTCTAGCAACAAAGGTTAGAAAGTAATTTTTTTTAAGAATTATATTTATTTTCTCATATATCCCTTTATGATCCTAAACTCTTTGATTCAATGTTAAGAATTTTTAAGTCTTGTGGTATATTCAAAGTTTTCATTACACAAAATGAATTATATTTTAAGATATGCCAAGATTTGAGAAATCTTAGAAAACTTTAATATAACTAACTCTAGTAATAAATATTTCAATACAAATCTTCTTGTTCATATTGAACCTTTTAACAAGATGATCTTTTAACTATAAAGATCACTAAAAAGATTAAAATACTTATGTCAAAGTTCTTCATCTAGCATGCAACTTAATACTCACTCGTGTGCCGAGTGTTTTTCTCTAAAAAGCAAAGAGTAGGACCTTGAACATTGAAAGCATATAAACCACACTATATATTGAAATAGATATAAATAAAACACACAACTTAAGATGCGAACATGTCTAAAACTATATTTTTTTATTGGAAGCATGATATTATGCACATGATTTAATACATCATCACACCCAATCTGAAGTCCCGCAGTGAAGCAGGATCCAAGAAGGTCTGATAATATGCAGCCTTACCCTTACATGGTAGAGAGATTGTTTCCTATAGAGCCACATAATTTAATACATGACAATATAAATATTATGCCATATGATGGAGAGATTTCGAAAAGATACACAACTTAAGACACAAATATGTCTACATCCATGTTTCTAGTTAGGAACAAATATGCAATACAAAATTTAAAACAAATGCATATCTGTACTTATGCTCAATTCAAAACTTATCAAAAACTAACTAATTTGAATTTGAGAGAAAGTCAAATTGTATGTTACCATGAAAATACATCAACACCAACAATAATACCTCACAAGTCTACATTACAAAAAAACTTAGATTAAGGCACATATCTACATGGGCATGCATATATCACCTAAGAAGAATGACCAGAAGTCCTAACATTAGAAGGCATTGTTTTATTTTCCTTTTTGAGTTGATAAGTTTCATTGTTTTATCGGCCCACATGACAAGAAGTTTCACAAGTGGAAATATAGCCAAAATGTTTAGTGATGGAGAACCGGTCAACTTTGATGTCAACATCAATTGTTCATCTGAAGCCCATCAGAAAGCTCCCTGATGTCTAAGGTAGCAATGATAACATTTGTCTAGCTATTGTTGCATTCTAGATTGAATTAACCACCTCCTAGATGTGAACTCTAAGAAACATAATAAATCTGCAAACAATGTGTTGTAGCAAAATACTTGCAGTTATCTTAGGATTTGGTAAGATTCTTGGTGTGAACTACATTAACACTGACTGATCGAAGTAACTAAATGCGTTGTCATCTTCCTCATCACCATCTTCAAAATCCCTTTCTTCGGAGTTTGAAGACGTAAGGCCTCCATCTTCAAAAAGTAAAGGTCCCAATTCTTGGCTTCTCTGGACCTTCCTGTCATTTATCTCTATAACTGAAATGATCTTGTTCTTAATGCAATTTTCCAATGCTTCCTCTCCAATATCTCTAGGCTGCAAACCAAGAATGGAAAAGCAGTCTCCTTGAAAGTCTGGATCATTTGATAACTGGATGAGTCCAGCGATAGATCTTGCCAAGTCAGGGGCATAACTGCGAATCTTAAGATAGAAAACACTCCAACAATCAATGAAAGAGCACAAATTGATGGATAAAAGAAATTTCCATTACTATGGAATTACACAAGAAATTTAGTTATTATAAATGGTGAAAGAGTTGACCAAAAACATATAACTTATATCCTGAACTTCATGACAATACCAAGGATAAGAGGTATTTGAGAGGACAAGATAGAAGATTTTACCTTAAGGGCACGAACACTAAGAAGAACTCCTGCATATTTCTCCTTCAAATTGGTCAATGCAAATTTAACCGCCCTCTTTATAAGATAACAATCGGGTTCATTTTTATGCTTCGCTAATGGAATAATTACCTTGGCGACAAGTCAAGGGCAACTGCATAATGTATATGACACAAAAAAACCTGAGCAAGAAAATATACAATCAGAACTAAGAAGGTCAATGTTGGATATTGCTTATGGTAGCTATGGATGACCATAGCTATATGAGATGGTGAGTTTTCCCATTCAATTAAGTGGCCATCTGGATCCACGTCTCTCAAAGACAATCCAAAACTTTTCCAATCGATGCTAGTCAATGCTTTTAGTGATGATTGGGGAATTGAGCAAGGACTGAAATCTTTAAAATACAAAACCTGTTAAAGAAAAGATGGAGGAAAAAAATCTCAGTTACTAGTACGAGATCCACAAAAACAGCCACAACAAATATTTGTCATCGACTTTCCACTTGGGGTGAAGCTTTCCAAACGATAACACTTTCATAATAGAAAAAATCATGGTCAAAACTAACTAGAGAAAGGATATAAACCTCTGTTTTAGAACTACACGCCTTGATATGAGAACAAGATGCCTCCACCTCACTTAATACAATCACAACCTCCACTCTGAGCCCCGAACTCCTGTGACTTTCAATGCTGCATGCTGTTCCACTTCCAACCTTAAGATCCTTCCTAACAAAGGATGAAGAATTCATTTATTTTAAGTAATTGTAGGACACAATAACGCCATAGAAATTCATCAAATTAATGAAAATATCACATCCAATCTTTATTTCTGAAATTTTCAATACATGATTAAAATAAGAGAAAATTTCATTTAAAAGATTAAAAATGTAATCCTATAAACTGTCTAAATCAACTTCTTAGTTAAGTTTCCAATAGTTTTGCTGGAATAGTTGAGTCCTTAAAATCTCCAGTAGCTAGGAACTCAAAAAACATCTATACTCTAGGACGTCACCAGGTTAACCATCCATGTATTTGGTCAGAAAAGTATTAAAAGATGAATATTTTTGACTCTGCAGAAGATCCAAAATCATTATTAACCACAATCTGAACAGTCTCCCAAGTAAATACATGCCACCTTTTTTTGTATTATCTATTAATTGATTCTGATAGTTAGAAAATATATGCATTCTGATCATAACAACAGAAAGAAAGGAAGAGAGCTTGCAGTAAACTTACCAAGGGAAGCATTCACACTTTTGACTCAAACTCTGTCCATGCTTTAATAGATAATTTTCAAGGCCTGACTTTAGGCGTTCTATATTTGAAGCTGAGAAAGGTAAAGGGTTGCTCTCATTTGCTAGAAAGACATTTTCAAGCCTTGATCCAGGAATATCTGCACCTTCAGCTACAAGCTCGATTGCAACATTCTGGATTGGAAAAACTGGTGTACATAAAAACTCCCACAATATTTTACCAATATTTCTGTGTAACTAGTATGTATTAGTTATGTATAATTGTATATTTTTATACGTTCAGAAATTGCAACTTGAACTTACGGGGATGTTTAGAACAAGTATCTGCAAAACGAGACAGGCAAGCAAACTTGGGTAGTTAGTGATTGATCAATTAAAATAACATAATCTACAACTTGATCACTGTTACATTTTCTATGAACCAACAAAAGGAGTTGCAGAGATCAAAAACCCTGCAAGGCTAGCAATGAACCCTATTAAATTAACAGCGTCAACTTAGAGCAAGCCAAATAACCTTTTGAAAATACTTTCTGATCTCTGCCAACAAAACATGAATGCTCTCTGAAAGATATAGACATACTTCGGTCCCACTGGCCAATTGAACCATACCAAATAACTTCAGATGAAACAAGTAAGATACTAAAACCCCAAAGAAAAAAAGTGAAATTGAACCCACACCTGAATTTCACACCGTTCTTTGGTTTCGAAGGTAACCGAATCAACCTTCTTATAGGATTAGTTTCTCTTAAATTCAATTGATAATGGTACACCTCAAGATCAGAAATGCCTGCAAATAGATATTTCCTTATGATGCATTATAATAAAATAATGTGAATTACTACTAATCAAACAAGCTAATTTTCCGGTAAGTAACCAAGCAAACTATTAATTAGTTATTAATCACGGGTGTTACAGTAAAGCAAATGATAACTTACTGGTGGTTCTAACTGCAAGCGAGCCATCTGAAACAAAGATTCAATTATTAAATAATTGTTAAATTCCAATATAATTAAGTTCTTATAAAGTAAATCCAAACGAGAAACAAAAACAAAAACAAAAAAGAGCCAACAAATTACCCCAATTTTGGGAAGCTATGGCTTCACTGGGACACTTGAAGGCATGGAACTCTTCCAAACAGCTTCCAACACCTGTGTCTGATACTGCAAGCAATTGAATCAGAAAATAGCGTATAAAAGTATATCGGAGTTGAAAAATCAAAACAGAGACTTAGTAGAAGTTACTGGAAACTTGAAGAACGGAGGGATTGGAGGCAGAAGGTGATGAGAGCAGAACTGAGAGTCTGCAGAGATCTGAAGATAGTCGACATCTTTGAAATGCAAAGCCAATCAACTGCCAATTTGTGTTAACAATCAAGTGACGATGATCGAAAACTGCGTTCGATCGCTTGGGACTTCTATAAAATAAAAAGAAAACTTACGCTTAAGCAGAGTCTTGGAATGGAAGAAACGTCCATCGAGGAACTCCCGCGCATTTATGAGCACATGAGGAATTGAAAATAGTGGTAATAAATTTATAATGTGGTCCATTTGCCAAACCATTTCTTTTCTCTTGCCATCCCCAACATCTGGAAGTTTCTATTTCGACCCCTTAATGTGAGAGGATTACGGTAAATTTTGCTTCTTATATAGATATGTAAAGCTAATGTTCCAAATGGAATGCAATTTTACTAAATTTAGAGAATAAATCAATAGGCATCTAATTTAAAAAATTAAAATAAATAATATTAATCAAATTCTTTGTCCTTTGTATAACAACAATACTCAATATAAATCTCAGCAGCACAAGACTTTAATAGTATGTAATCTTACATGTAAATAATAAAGTGGCTGTCATTTGAAATATGAATTTTATATCCAATAATTAGTGGTGTAATATAAATAGTACACAAAAGAAATCCATTATTTTATTTTATTGTTATAATTAATTAGATCAAATTTGTGAAATTCAATCAACTCAACTTAGGATGGCAATAGGCCGCCCATGGTTCTAGATTTAAGTGTTTTCAATCTATCAGCTCATAAGTTAAGCTCAGGTTCAGATTGGCTCGAAATATAATCATTTTAAATAAAACGACATTATTTTGCTTAAAAGAGTTAGATATTAGATAGGCCTAAACTTGAACAACTCAAACTCATATCTAATTTTTAAAAAACCTTATTTTACATTTTTATTTTTAAAAAATTGACAAAACTCACCCATATGCAATCCATTGTCATCCCTAATTCAACTTAATTATAAAATTAACGCTCAGAATTTGTTAGGATCTCTAAAAGGTCACTCGTTGAGGTCTTTAAACCACATTAGTGAAAGAATGATGAATCAAATTAAGGCTTTACCTGATTGCTTGCTATGTCAAAAAAGAAAAAAAAAAGCCTCAAGCGATATTAGGTTCACATACAAGGACAACATACAACAACAAACAAGGTTTAGAGACTAAGAGTGTGAGTGTGTGACATTAAGAAGTCAATAATCTTCTGTGATGCTTCCTCGCAGTTCTCCTATGGAGGGCCCATCTTGCTTTAATGTCAACTGAATTGCAAACTTCTAGTTCACCATCTGATTCGGAATCTGTAGAAGTTACAGTTTTGAGGTCCCCTCTAATCCTGGCAGCCTCAGCAAGCAGATCATTAGCTATCATTTCCGTGGTCTTGCTAGTAATCCCTCTTAGATACCAGGAAATGGGTGGGGGCGGTACGATTGCAGGCTGAATCAACTGTTCCAAGCTCACCTTTGATCCTACCCTTCCTCTCGCTCCAGTGCATGAAGAATATTCTTCCCACGTTTTAGGCTTGAACGGATAGCACACTTTTTCATCAACAAATACAGGTTCTACCTTCCACGAGCCTTCAAATCTCTTCATGAACCCAGTCTTCAGTTGCTTGAATTTCATCTGTTAATCAAACTCCCATATAAGCCAGTAACTTGAAATATTTTCTCCAGTACCAAACTTAGAGAGACGTGATTATTTTCGTTTCACTGTGTTAACTACTTAAGGCATAGGAAGACAGCTGTGTCCATTCCGAAAGACAGTAGAATCTTCCTATCTATGAGACTATGACTTAAAAAGGAAATCAAGCGGTAGAACTGCTCAAGACTAGAAAAACAGAGGCCTCAAGTAGCCACGTTGACCAAGTGTTCCATTTTAATTAGCACGAGGAAACAAATACAGAAATGTAACTGTAAATGCTTACAGAGTGATCTCTTCTGTCCTGATCAACTAAAACATGCACTGAAATGGTGCCTGACCACCAAAGAAATTTCCATAGAGCTGCTTGTTCAACCTCCACCACCTGTCTCTGACCGTCATCAAGCAAGACCTTTCTGGATATCACTTCCTGCATAGACAAGTTTTGCTCCTTACGTCAAAGAAAAATCAGCCCACATTCAAATTCCAAATGCAATAGCCGCAAAAGCAACTGTTGTAACATTAGAAGATACTAAGCACATTGACATCTAGTTCTAAAAAGTTAGTAGCATGTACATAGTTCAAATGCAATCAGTTGTTTGAGATTTAGAGTAGGACGATAACAATATCCAACTTGCCTTAATATTTTTGAAAACCCTCCTATTATCAGGGTCAGTGACAATGTTGTAAACCGCATCTGGAGGCAAACCAACATCAAAATCTACACTGAGGTTGCAGAGAGAACCTTTCGGTACACTGACCTGTCAAGACTAACGTCAGTTCCCAACTGCCAACTGGACTAAGAGTTGAATAACCACACAATATAGTACCAAAATTACAAAATAATAATTTCATTATCCTAAGATAACCTTAAACAATGAAATTCCTAGCCTATCTTCTCTGCTGAAGATTTTTCCTCCAGGAATTCTTAGTTACAGATGGC
Organism: Erythroxylum areolatum; assembly: GCA_024520975.1. Classification (NCBI taxonomy): domain Eukaryota; kingdom Viridiplantae; phylum Streptophyta; class Magnoliopsida; order Malpighiales; family Erythroxylaceae; genus Erythroxylum; species Erythroxylum areolatum. Next base: position 21,473,731 of record JANIJH010000003.1, read on the forward strand.
ACAAATATGAATCATATTTCATCAGACAGAAATCTCCATTTGAACAGAATGAACTATCAATTGATATCTAGATTCAAAAGCTAAACGAGTCATTCTCTTTCAATACTTCAGTCAATTATCACAGAATATACGAAAAGAAACAACTTTCCCAGCAACGTTCTGTTACCTTTATTTTTGGAGGTCGATCAGACCAGGAAGAATTTTCTTTCCAGGCTTGTAATTGCTTCTCCAGGTTGATTCCTAAAGCAGCAGACGATCCATTTTCCTTTCTCAACGGATTGGCATCATCATATTTCACTAATTTCTTAAGCTGTGACTGCAATCAAATGCAATTTTAATGAGCAAAAAACAATTAACAAATAAGCTTGTCTTCAGATATGGAGGGAGACAGAAATACTGAATAAGCACTAGCCTTAATAGAATTCTGAAGCTTGTGCTGGAGCTGTACAAAAACTGCTGGATCAAAAGCCTTCCGGCTGTCAGTTCTTTTGCTCTTGAGAACTCCTATATTTCCTGCTTTCCCTTCTGCATCACCCATTTATGCCTGAAATCCTTCAAGAATAAGCTTTGATGACTGAAGTTTGCATCTACCTAAAATCCTATTCCAAAACCCTATTTCTAGTTACTAACTAATATAATTACTGCACTTTCAAAATTTGTTGGTAGGAAGGAGATTTGCAAAACTAGGTAGCCGGTAAACATCCCTTACTGTCAGTTAACCATACAAGGCAGAATTGTATCAGCACTATGGCACACAAGAATTGAATTCAACATATGCTACTTTGGCATTTTTGTTTATAAAGCAATAATACTAACATAACCAAATTACACTAGGCGATTAAACAGGCAGCAAGCTCCTCTCCCATCACCCAAACGCCATCACCAGAATTTCGACATTAAAAACCAAAACAGACAAATGAAATGAAAAAGGAAGTATTAATCAAATTACATACCATCACTCTCCATGATCGCAGGAATAATATTTAACAAAAGAAACAAAAAGAAAAAAGAAAACTTAGGAACGTTTCCAGTAAAATCCGACAAAATAAGGAAGACCCGGTAAAGAAACGTGAATGGATTCACTTACCGGTTGGATCTGACAACAAGAATATCCCTTTTCAATAACGAATCCCCGACTCAACTTCTAGCTCACAAAGGAAAATTAAAACCCAAAAACTTTGCTTCCTCGTTCAAATATCTTCTACTTGTCCGCTCAGATTTAAGGTGGCACGTTGTTCCGATGGGCATTTAGTTTCACGAAACCACAAGTCCAAACAGACTTTTTTCATTCACATGGAAAGTTTCTCCTTTTCAGGAGACGCAATCCAACGGCCTTCTTGGACCTCTATTCTGTACGTATCTCATGAACGCCCGGCGATCGTCCACGTAACTTCTTTTTCCGAGTCATGAGATAGCTCTTGGCCGACATGTGATTTTTGTGACTTTGACCTGCTTGTCCGTGTCTGAATTCTTATGTTGCACTGCAATTTTAACGTG
>JANIJH010000003.1:21477965-21495096 GCA_024520975.1 Erythroxylum areolatum
AAAGAGGACAATACCTGGAGTGATGGCGGTGGAGGCCGGGCTCCACAAGTAGCTGTCGCGGGCCCCCTGAGGTGGTGTATACCCTGAGGGCTCTCCCACGCAGTGCCCGAGTCGCTACAGTAGTCGATAGTGGTAGTGACTTTATCCATCTTAAATTCTACCGTAGAGATGGTTCTATATGATATTATACTTTTATGTACGTCAACCCTACTCCTGCTATTAAAAACAATCTGCTCAAGTTTTTGTCTGAACTAGCGGCTACGATTTTAGGTCCTTGGCTGCTTGCAGGTGATTTTAATGAGATGTTGGGTCCTGAGGAAAATTTTGGAGGAGCGCCATCTGACTTCTAAAGGTGTGCGCGCTTCCAACAGTGGGTTTCTACTTGTAAATTGGTGGATCATGGTTTCAGTGGGCCAAAATATACTTGGAGAGGTCATGAAAGTCGAAGTTATGGTAAGGTTTTTGAAAGGTTAGACCGGGCTTTTGGCAATCTAGATTGGTTTTCAGTATTTCCTCGATCACTGTTAGACATTTACCTCGAGTTCGGTCAAATCATCATCCCATTCTTGTCTGTATTGATGATCAACAGAGGCAGCCAAATGGAGGGAAGTCGTTTCATTTTAAGCTAGTCTACACTACCAACCCTGCTTATCCTCAGCTTCTTTTGACTAACTGGGATACCTATGAATTTTTACCAAACATGCTTTTACGATGGAAAGATTTACTAAAGGAGTAGAATAGAGAAGTATTTGGCGATATTTTTCGACGGAAAAATAGATTACTAACACGGCTTAGAGGAGTCCAGCATGTCTTATGATCCGGTATAATAAATTCTTAATAAATCTACAGGGAAAGCTTTAGGCAGAATATCATCTTATTTCACAACAAGAAGACTTGCATTGGTTCCAAAAGTCGAGGGCAAACTGGATTTGTATAGGAGATCGAAATACTAGGGTTTTCCATACTTCTACCATGATCACAAGGAAGCAGAATTAGATTAAGACTCTGTGGGATTTTAATAGCAACTGGATTTTTAAGCCTGGTAATTTATGGATGCTAGTTATGGAGTTTTATAAATCTCTATATTTGGAAGAGGTGGTGGATCGCCCCCAATTCCCTATCAAAGGTTGTTTTCATAATGTTCCTCAAGTTGCATGGAATTCTATGGTCATGGAGGTGGCAGAAAATGAAGTTACTCAAGCTCTCTATCAAATGGGTGCCCATAAAGTGCCTGGCCCTGATGGATTTCATGCACACTTCTACCAATCCCAATGGAACCTGGTGAAAACTAGCGTGGTCAATCTAGTGAAGAGGGTGTTCGAGGAGCCTTCTCTTATTCAAGGTATTAATAAAACTTTCATTACCTTAATCCTGAAAGTTGACAGCCTGAAGCAAGTTACACAATTTCGGCCTATAGGATTGTGTAACGTAAGCTACAAGTTAGTTATGAAGATCATTGTACAGCATCTTAAAGCAGCCCTTCCAACACTCATTAGTCCATTTCAAAGTAGTTTTGTACCAGGGCGGTTGATTTCAAACAATATTATGGTGGCATAAGAGATTATGCATTCCATACGTAGATTGTGGGGTAAGAGGGGTTTTATGACTATTAAAGTGGATATGGAAAAGACATATAACTGACTGAGTTGGAGCTTTATTCGGGATACTCTTCACGATGCTAGTTTCCCTTTGTCAATAGTGAGTATAATCATGAGTTGTGTTCAAACTGCTCAGATGTGGGTTTTATGGAATGGCCGGCCTTCTCAGGAGTTTCATCCCAATCGGGGCATTAGACAAGGTTACCTATCACCTTACCTCTTTGTCTTATGTTTGGAACGATTATCTCAACTAATTGAGGCATATGTGGGAGCTGGTAGCTAGAGACCTTTTCAGGTTGGCAAGGCCAACCTTTGATCTCTCACCTCTATTTTGCAGATGATATGATACTCTTTTTTAAAGCTTCAGAGGGCCAAATGTGGAAAATTCTAAATTGTTTTGATCTTTTCTGTTATGATTCAGGTCAACGTATTAATACTACCAAAACGAAAGTTTACTTTTCTCCTAATGTTCACCATAATGTTTGTGGTAATATCTCTAGATTATCAAGCTTCACTCAAACGATGGACCTTGGCAATTATCTAGGGGTCCCTTTACTTCATAAAAGGGAGACCAAAACTACCTATTCCCATATTTTGCTAAAGGTTCAAGCTCACCTTTCAGGATGGCGAGCAGAAGGCTTATCTATAGCTGATAGATTGACATTATGTCATTTTATTTTGGGTGCACTTCCCCTCTACACAATGCAAATAGCAAAAATCCCTAAAAGATTGCTTTTGAAGATTGATTATACTGTAAAAAGTTTCTTTGGGGTGCAATCAGAGAGAGGCATCGAATGCATTTAGTCTTTTAGAACTAGGTGTGTTGTCCTAAAATCTCCGGGGTTTTGGGTTAAAAAACTTGGAGGCTATGAATATCACCATTCATATGAAGCTTGGTTGGTCAATCATTAAGGAGCCTGGAAAGCTTTGTAACTAGTTTCTTTGTGCAAAATATAAGCTAGATAGGGATTTCTATACGGGTTTGGTTGCTAAACTAGATTTGTCCCCGCTTTGGCATAGTATTTACGCTAATTTTCCTAAGTTGATGGCAGGTGTTGTATGGTCGGTTAATGGACAACAAGTTAGATTTTGGTATGATAATTTGGTGCATGGAGTTGTTGACAACTTATTCTCTCATACTATTCTTGCAATCCCTGAGGATCAGTTGGAGAAGAAAGTGTGTGATATGTAGACTTACGTGGGGGCTGGTCCTAGGGAGAGTTCAGCATGTTTCTTCCTCAAGATATGATTTTACGAATTGCTACAACTTTCTCGCCCCACAACACCTAGGAGGCAGATTGCCTGTGCTGGTCATTGGAGCCCAGTGGTTGTTTCTCAACACGTTCAGCCTATCATCTTCTTCAACAGCATATGTGGTCGAATAGGACCAGGACTTGGAAGTTGATTTGGGGTTGGAAGGGCCCTCTACACATTCAGACGCACTTATGGTTGGTTGCGAAATCTCGACTTATGACTAACGGAAGGCATTTTCAGCTTTTCCTAACGGATTCTCTAGTTTGCTTTGAATGCCCGAATCAAGAAGAATCCTTAGCACCTGTATTCAGGGACTGTTGGCGAGCTCGTATGGTTTGGAATATTCTTGTTGATGTCAATAGGTAGCAAGACTTTTACTGCAGTGGTTTTACTTCTTGATTTATGAGCAATTTGTCCAATGATTATGGGATACAAAGTGATAGCTCTTGGCCTTTGTTATTTGGTGTTGTGCTATTGAAGCTTTGGGAATGGAGAAATGAGCAATGCTTTGATCCCGGCTCGTCTAAAGTTCATCACATAGAGGAAATTCACTCTTTTGTTCAAGAAGTAAGTTTGGCCCAAAGTTTGCAATGCGATGCCTCTCCTCATCATACATACCAGGGGAGAAGAGTACTTGAGGTTAGCTGGTAGAAACTACGAGAGTGATGGGTTAGCCTGAGCACTGATAGATCCTCCAAGGGTAATACAAACCCGACAACAATTGGTAGGCTGATTAAGGATATTAGCAATTGTTGGTTAGTGGGCTTTGGTATAAATTTGGGGTTTTGCACATCTTGGCAGGCTGAGCTATGGACAGTCTATTATGGGTTGAATCTTACCTGATTACACGGTTATTCTAGGGTGGATATGTCTATAGATTTCGCTTTAGTGGTATCCATTATTTCTAGTGAGCAAATTCAGGTAGTTAATATTATGGTTCCAATTATCAAAGAATTTCCAAGAATTGGAAAGTGCGGGTGCATCATATCTATCAAAAGGGTAATCGTTGTGTAGATTAGTTAGCTAATTATAGCTATAGATTGTCGTTAGGAGTTCACTGGTTTCACAAAATTGTCGAGGGACTTTCTCCTTTGTTGTTCACAGACTCAGTTGGGGTCTCCCTATCTCGTGTAACTCATATATAGTTTTTTTTCATTGGGCTTAGGCCCTGTTACTTACACACACAAAAATCTCCAAAGGTGTTTGGCTATTGAGTTTTTCTGCATCTGAATTTCTTTCAAGTATGAGAATTTTAAGCTAAGATTGTTTGTAGCTCCATGTGTGAGCTCAAAGGCATACATTTGTAGTGTAGCTAGGTTCTATGGTAAGTTCAGGGCTTATAATTGCTAGTAGGCCCACATTAAAATGAGATATAATCACCTGCCACCTTAAGTTTCCAAGGAAAAAACAATATGGTTCAAACTTGGACCGTTGATGTTTATTCATGATGATATAGAACTAGAATAGGAATATAGTTTCTATGGTTATTACAAACAACATCCAGTGTCCATTCGCACATATCGTGATTCAAGTACTACAAACCAGCTTATACTCGTACTATATTTATTAACGGAGCCCTTCAACAGACCGAGAAGACAGACTTAATGCACTTGCTCCGTGCTTAGGCTTTGTGACAGGTAACTCCATCGCAGATCCATCCATCTTGGCTCTTAGCGGCCTCACGTTCATCAATCTTTAGTGCACACTTGGGATCCAGATCATAACCGCATTTCTTGCAGTTGAAAGACCAGTCATGTCTAAACTCGTTGCAGTTATCACAACCATATGAACCAAGTTTAGTGAGTATGAGCTCATGCTCAGGATGAAGTTGATGTTTGATTTTCTTAGGCCACCCCTTTGCCATTTCCTCAATCTTCTCATCTAGTTGCTTGAAATGCTCCTCAGTGAATGGATAAGCATCTACACCATTATTTGCTATGTGCTTATAAGCTTTGGTGCTGACTGTTCGTCCACTCGGGCCCATGGCCACTATTTCAGGAATGTCAATTCTGAACTTACGTTGCAGGATCATATTCCTCTCATCCTCAAAGGGGAGGGTTAACCAGGGCATGCACGAGTAAATGTCATCAAATGAAGCTTGATTACGGTCACTTGACACGAAGATTATCTCGAAAGCATTGTCTTTTGCCTTGATTTCATGGTATACTTTAGTTAGCTTCGGTAGAATTGCACGGCAAGGGCGGCAGGATTGAGCTGAGAAGTAGAGGAGAATGGTCTTCCCAACCAGTTCAGACACCAGGACCTAACAAAAAATGAAAGGAGGATATGATCAACAACAGCTTGGCTTTCTCTAAGAGGTAATAAGGGACTCGAATTGAATCATTCGGAGATGAGCCAGGGGATCATGTTGTTGAGCTGAAGGTTCATTGCCAACAAGACCATAGCTGTATCATGGAAATTGGTATGCATATTCTTGTTAGAGGATAGAGGATATTTACCTTGGAATAACTCTTATCTATCACAAAATCCTTTTCACCATGAACTAAAACTGACTCTAATGTTTGTGCTTCAAGTTTTTTCTTTTGAATCTCAGCAAGCTCGACAAGCTTCTCTGGCGTGAATGGATAGGCTTCATCACCATGATCTTCAATAAGCTCAACTACATTTTGGTTCAGCGTCTTCCCATCTTCCCCGATAATGACCATTGTGGGAAGGGTTCTGATCTCAAAATAACGTGCTAGTTTTTCATGGCTTTTATCGCCAAAAGGTAATGCTAACCAAGGCATTGTTTCGAAATCCTTTTTGTACATATCTTCTTCATAGTCTAGAGAAACCAACACAACGTCAAAGTTTGCTCCTTTTTCCTTGAGCTTCTCATATGCCTTCACTATTTTGGGAGTCAAATAAAGACATATTGGATGAGAGTGCACGGAGAAATACAAACCAACCATCTTCCCTTGAAGTTCAGAGACAAAAACCTGCCGTTGAAGATGTTATGGTTGCATACACGTAATAACAACAACAACGACCATGACTAGCAGTTGACAAAATTTTACCTTGTTTTCACAGTTGGATATCAAGTAATCCCGAGATTTTGAGACTAATAGAGAGCTTAAATTCTGATTCTTCTTAACATTTTCCTGTTCCACTCTTAAGCAGTCAAGCTTCTCCAGGCTAAAAGGGTATGCCTCTGCTCCATAGTCTTTGATGATGTTCACCCCTTGATTACTAGAAATCTTGCCGTCAGAATCAAATATGTGAAGATTAGGGATCCCTGTCACCTTGAACAACTCCTTAACGCGTTTGCGGAGCACTGAATCAGCAAATGGAATGGCTAGCCAAGGCATTTTAGTGAAGTATGCATTGAATGAATCGTCATCTCTATCAGAAGAAATGAAAACAACTTCAAAGTTGCCTTTTGATGAAAGTTGTTCATAGACTTCCATAAGGACTGGGGTAAAACGTCGGCATGGCGGACACCATGAAGCAGAGAAATACAGGGCAACAATCTTCCCCTCCAATTTGCTGATCTTGACCTGTAAGTGTTAAAAGTTAGACTTAGAACTATCCCGTGTTTTAGCACCAGTACAAGTTTGCTGGTTGCTGCTCTTCCTGAGTTTCAAACTGGGAAAATGACCTGAACTTTTGATCCAGTAAATTGCGTTTTCATCTTTATGTTTCTAAGTTTTCTTTTGCCAATAGATTTACAAAAACTGGCAGAAAATTCACCATAAGAAGAAATTAGTCTCCTCCTGAATGAAATCTAGTGAAATAGATAAGTATTCAACTACTTAGTTACGATCTAGCTAATCAAAAGCTTCCCTGGTTTTTATGTATAGACGAGTAAATACCTCATCACCCTTGCTGTTTATGAGAAAGTCCCTCTCATCTGAAGAGAGCAGCGATGGGAGTTCCTGAGAAATAGCATTAGCAGCCGATTCAGCCATGCTCTATTCTGCAGCTTGAACTTCACTTACTAGCACTGCCCAGGATTTCTCCTATAATATCACAGCTTAGTAAGATAATCACGATGCATTATATCTTTAACTAGTCCGCCAGACTTTCAAGTAAAACAAATACTTGTCACCCTTGTGTGTAACATGAAATACCAAATGTTATCTCAAGATTTTAAAATAATGATTTTGATCGTAATAATCAATAAATATTTAGTTACGTTTTAAAATTTAATTTTATAATATTTAGTTATATTTTAAAATTCAAATTTATTAGATTATCTTATTTATTTTGAAAGATATATAACTTAGTTATTTCTTTAAAGAAAAAGAAAAATGTTTTCCTATTTTACAGGGGTCAATCTAGCAAACTCACTCTGATAGTAAAAAACAGTTCCAACAAATTTGGAATGGACAAGCTCCTATTGTTTTTGTACAGACAAAGGATCCTTCTATTCAACCAATTCAATAGTAGCCTCGAAGACACCCTCAAAGGGTTATTCAAACAATCATATACTTGAAGTTTCTATCAAAGATAGTGATCAGAAAGATGTTTTAACATAATCAAAGCCAATTCAATCAATTAGTCGATGTTAAAGTTGAATCAACGGCTAGTTGAAGAGAATTTATATTTAAGGAAGAGCTACTGCGTTCGATAATATATCAAAATTTCAAAAATATATCAATAACATCAGTACTTATTCTCAAAAAATTACACCTATACCTTATGAGCTTTTGAAAGTGAAAACACTATATCTAGAGAGAGATCAATATTCATTGACAGCGCATGTTGATGGACTTCAAAATTTTTCTTTTATTTTAATTAATTAATTAATTAAGTTATTATTGATCTAGTTTATTTTATTTTCTTAGAATTTAGTCATTAATTGAGCAAGCATAAGTAGCAATTAGAATGTAGAATAGAAATGTTAGAATTAAAGTAGTAAGAGAGTACAAAAGTAAATTGGGCAAGTCATTTAAGCATAAAAGACATAAGGCATAAATAAAGGGCAGAGTGGACATTTTACACTCATTAAGGGTAGAATCGGAAGTAGAGAAAGTGGTCTTGCTCTTAGAGAAGGAAGAATCGTGAATGAGGGAGAGAAGAAGAGAGAAGAGAGAATAATGAAAAGAAGAGAGACAGGAGAGAAAAGAAAGAAGTTTGAGTTAGCTTTCATCTTTTCTTATTCTTTAAAAGTGATTTTGAGATTGTTCAATAAGAGAAAAAGAAAGAGGAAAGAAAGAGCTTTCATTTGAGCCAAATATCCCTTTATTTGGTGAATATTCAAGGTAAGTGCATTATGAATCCTTTGAATTTTTGGAAGATTTTAGTTCATGAAGCTTAGGAAATACATGGGTTTAAGTATTCTATAATCAATTTTAGTGAATACGCTTTTTAGGTTTTCAATTTGCATTCCTATTGACTGAGAATTTTTGCCAATGTTAAAGGGAATCAATAAAAGCAAGAGGAGAGGCACCCTCATGCAAGTTTATAAGCACGGAAATCAAAGTGGGTTACAAGTTTATAGTGGAGTTAGTGAGCCATGAATGCTTTTATAAATTAATAGAGTTAAATGATTTCAACCACTTTATAAATGTTGCATTTATTACTTCTTAAATGTTGCAATTGTTGCTTCTTCAATGATTTGAGAAATTGCTATATATTTGATACTTGAATTTTGTTGATGATTTATGAAATAGTATTTGAAATGTATTACGATTATGAAAATCATGTTTCCGAAATGTGACTTTTGGGCAATGTGTTCAAATCATGAAATTCATGTTATGTAGGTTAGTGGTGGTCCATTCTGTTACATCATGTGCAAGTCGACTCTATTAAAGGCTTTTCCTGCTTGCTCGCTAGTGGCATGGAACTCCTTCACGGACTCCCTCATGTTTACAAACTACGCAAAACTATTATGTGAGTTTGGAATAGTCCGTTCTGTTATTTCTGGAGATTCGCAGGAACTCCCTCATGGACCTACCCAAACCATTGTGATTGCCTATTTATTTATGATTTGTTGACAAATTTGTCGAATACATGCTTATGTAATTATGAATTGTTTGACAAGTTGAGAATTTAAAAAATACGTGTTTTATGGATTTAGTGAACATTTTCAATGGTTTAGCTTGTTTCTCTGTTATAAACTTATTACTCATAAGCTTTAAGCTCACCTCCATTCTTCCCCATCTGCAAGTGATGAGCAAGAGATCGAGTGATCGAGAGTCAAGGCATCACTCCAAATCTACATATTTTGTATTTTAAGTTAAATTATGAAAAACGCAAGGCTTTACTCACATTTCAAGTTTTACTCGTTCACGTATGTTTTGCATTTTTGGATTATAATTTATTGTGGCTTGAAATGCCCATTAAAGCTTTGTAAAAACCTTCTTTTGATGTTAATGAAATAAATTGTTGTTTTAGCTTATGACTTTCCAAGTTTCGCATTTCATTCTCAAAAGACTAAGATTTGAAGAAGTTTCTTTTGTATATGTTTGTATTTTTTCTTTTAGTTGAGTGGTTGTGAAATGGTATGTACAAAATGTTAATGTCAGATAATTGGGTTTGGGTGTCTGGAATCGAAGGTTTTGCCATGGCGAAGCCAAACTTTGGCTACGGCAAACCTTTCCCGAAAGATATTTTGTTTGATTTTGATACCTTCGCTGCGACAAAGCCAACCTTTCCTCGTGGCGTATTTTTCCCGAGAGGTATTTGGGGTTAATCTGAGTATTTCATCGTGGCGAAGCCAGCCTTTCGTCGTGGTGTATTTGTCCCAAAGGGTGCCTTTGCTCAGCCTTAAGATTTCGCCGCGGCAAACTTGTCCCGAAAGGTCCTTGGAATTTCTACCACAGTTTCACTATGACGAAACATTTCTTTGTCGCAGTGAACCTGCCTTTGCTAACAGTGAACTTTTCATTCCTAATTGAATGTTTTTAACTTCCTCTCATATGGCCTTAACCCGACCATCTCAGGTGGTCACCTCGGGATAAGTAACGGGACCTAGGCTCAACATTTTATGGTATCAGAGCATCTAGGTTTAGGAGTATCCTTGGCATAAAATGGGTAGTTTTAAGATACGAAATGAACATACATTGTTTTAAATAAACATCATGCATTGTTTTGTATTATTTCACATGATTTGAAATTATTTTACATGAAGCATACTTTAAGAGGATTTACATGCACACATACTAGTTTAAACCTGACATGAAACATGAACTAAATATTTTTAAATGCTTTTGAATTCAAAGAGTGATTATGCCGCCTCGAAAGAGAACTCGAAGAGTTAGGACTCAATCTTGCTCTCGCCATTGAAGTATAGATGAATCTTATGTCCCACAAGACGCGGGAATGCACTCTGCTCATAATTTTGAGGCACCTAATGTACAGTATGAAATGTCACCACCTCCTCCTCCTATGTCTCAAGTAAACCCCTTAGATCCATGTTTCTTTCAAGTCTTTGCTCAGGTTTTCATGTATGCTATGGGCCAAGTGACACAAATTCTAGTGTAAGCTCTAGTGAAGAGGAGCGGATAGTATGATAAGCTCCGCAAGTATGGGGCTATAGACTTTAATGCGACCACGAATTCCGAAGAGGTTAAAGCATGGTTAAAAAGGAGAGAGAGAGTTTTGTATTAGATGAAGTGCTCCGATGAAGAGAAATTGGATTACGCAGTTAGCTTGCTACAAGAGGATGCACTCCATTGGTGGAAAATCAGTGCCCTATAGTCAGGTTATACTGCCAGTATTGTCCTAGGAAAACTTTCTAGAAGTTTTTAGGAGGAAATATTTCTCGAAAGTCTATGTTCAAGAGAAGGCTAGAGAATTCCTGAATCTCACACAAAGGGACATGAATGTGAGTGAATATGAGCTAAAGTTCACCCAGAGTATGCAGCTAACATTATGATGAACGAGGAGGATAAGTTTCATAAGTTCGAGGGAGGACTTCATTTGGGGATCAAGGAGAAAGTGTTGATCCACAACTTTTGTGACTACTAGCTATTAGTAGATGCTGCATTCCAAGCTAAGAAACTGGAGAACATAAAGTATGAAGTGAATAGGAAGAGGAAGAATAAGGAACAGTCTTCAAAGAAGAGAATGAGTACCTCAATGGCTGAGAGGAGTATAAGGAGTTTCCACACACAGAGGAAATTGGGAAGTAGTGACTCTACTAATAACAAGCAAGCAAAGGCAACTTCAGTGCAAGTCTCAACTGTGGGAGGCAATAGAGGGATACAGAGGAGTAGGTACACGAACCCCCAATATGAACATTGTGGGAATTTTCAAAAAGGAGAGTGCTTCAAGTTACTTGGAGTATGTTTCTGATGTGGAGAGAAGGGACACATAGTCAAGGAATGTTCCCAAGCACTAAGGCAAGATGGGTCGTAGTTGTAAGTCCCAAAGAGAATTGAAACAGTAGGAACCAGGGCAGCCCTTAAGGTGAAAAGTTTTAGAGTGGCAAGGAAGGTTATTCCTCCAGGAAGGCCAAAGGGTCAAGAACAGGCAAGGGTATTTACCATGACTAGAGATGAAGCTGCAGTCGCACATGAAGTTGTTACAGGTATGACTCAGTTATTTAATTCAGAAGTACATTTACTAATTGATTATGGCTCCACTCATTCTTTTGTTTATGCGAGCATGACATTACATGGTGTTAATTTGGTGCCATTGGATAGTCCATTGATTGTTAGTACTCCTTTAGGGAAGAAGGTGATAATAAGTCAAGCTTCGTTTGATTCTAGTTATTGATCTTCATAATCTAAAATAACATTTCCAACACCTTGGAAAACTTAAATAAGATTTAAATCATTGATTCCTAAATATATTAAATTCCTATTCCAAATAGAAATTTAATTTGATTTGAAAACAATTTTCAAATCTAATTGAAAACTATTTCCAATTATCTTGACTCATTTGATAAATTTAATTGAAAACAATTTTCAATAAATTGTACTTCTTACTTGTTATATTTAAAAAAAACTTCTTTTCAAAATTATATAAGTAACACATTCTAATCCAATTAGAAAACTATTTCTAATCTAATTAGATATTATTTTTCTTTAATTAGAAAACTATTTTCTAAAATTAAAAGAAAAATAGTTTTAAAATTAAATAAAGCACTTTTAAATTTAATTAAGAAAGTTATTATATATTATTTATTTAGAGATTTATTTCTTAATTAATTTGAAAACCTTTATTTAATAATTTAGAAAACCATTTTTAAAAATATTAAAGAAAGTTCATTTTCTTGATAAATAAATGAAAATACTTTTCAAATTTTAATCAAGATAATATACTTTCTAATAAATCAAGAAAGTTATTATTTATAAATAAATAAATAAAATAATAATTATCTAAAAAATAAAATTATAAATTTAATTTATATCAATCAAATTGAAATAAATAAATTTAATTAAGAAACAACTTTCTTAATTATTTAAGAAAACACTTTTCTTAATTTTAAGGAGTCTAATTAATTAATTTCAATATAATTGAACCTAATTAATTATAATTTTAGAAGTCCCTTTTCTAAAATTAATTAGAAATCAATATAATTATTAATCTTAATCAAATTAAGAAAAATAATTACCTTTGGAATTGATTTTTGAATTTTAAAACAATTTTAAAATTATGTTTAGAATTTAATTAAATTAAGAATATATTATTACTTATTTAAAAAATCCTTTTTAAGTTTAAGTCATACTTAAACTTTGTAACCAAGCAAATCCAAAACCAGATTTGGAATACCTTATTCTAACATCCAAACAACCCTTATTTTAATACTAGAATTTCTTTATCCTCGTTACCAAACACTCCTTATTCCAACCCTTTGGAATAACTCTAAACTTAGTAACCAAACACGTCTATCTTCTTCACATTAGTCTCAAATCCTAAACTTAAAGAAGCTTGCCACCGCTACCATCTCTATGGCCTCCCGTCTGCACCGCGCGTCTACGTTTCTACTTTAGTACATGTTCATGGGGCATCGCTTCATGCTATAACATCCTCATTGGAATTAGTCAGCTAGTCGTGTCTCCACACTGACGCTGCGGCAAGTCCCAACATGTTCGCGCTGTCACCTTGCGCTCCTTCATGACGTCGCCACTACTTGCGACAAGTGCTGCCTCCACAGCTTATTCGATAATGGGTATTGGTTCCTTTTGTTACATATCATCAACCATCACACCTTAAACTCTCCTCTTCCAAGCCTTACATGTCGCCACCATCTCTTCTCCAGCTCACCCACGTTTCTCCAACAGCTTGCATCGCCACCATCTCCAAGCCAATCACACTGTTGAGACTTAATTCAAAATTTTAAAGTTATTTAAAATTCCTTTAAAATAGGTCTTAGATTATCTTAGAATAAGTCTCAGATTATCTTTAATCTTATCTCATAAGTTAGATTTGGTGGCTGAAAATTCTATTTTAGTTGTTTGTATTTTGTCTATATAAGGCAACCAAGTTTAATAATAAAAACATGGGAGTGTTACGTATTGTTAATCTTTATATTATCCCATCTTATTCATCTTTTTTTCTTTAAAAATCCTAATACATGCAACCACCAAAGAAGACGGCTAGAGCAAGACCAACTTTGAACTTCTCATCACAAACTAACCCATTCAGCCACCGTGGAGCTTCCTGCGCCACTCACCATTTCCCACGAACCACGAAAACTTATGTTGAGGTGGGATCAGACACATTATTCTTTGAGATAAGGAACATTGGGTGAACTGAGAGATTTCCTTAGAAGTTGTACGGTACAAGCCACTTTACTAATTTTATCAGTGATTTGGTGTGTACCATATAAGATGATTTCGGATTTCAACTTATTACAGGAGCTTCAGCCATCTAGTTTTTCTAGAAAATGCAAATAACCAACAACATATTCTGAACTCTTTCAGAAAATCAAGGGCTTCGTTGCTTTCTGGTTTCATTGCTTAATGTATTGTTTAACACTTAAACAATTTCAATTCCAAAATTATAACTAATAACAAGCAATCAATTTAATCAAATCATAAAATTAAATTCTCGCTCTATACCACTGTTATGAAATCGAGTTGAGATCTGATCCTGACTGCAGCGAAATAATCACAAAACTTTTTCATGACTTTTGATTTCTCGAAAATCAAGATCGAGAAATCATAATAAAGTGGAAATTTAATTCTTACCTTATTCCGAAGCTTGATCTTTATCTTGTTGTATCCCTTAAATCGTTTCGAAAACTGATCCGTCTTAACTACCATAGCTGTACAAGTGTTCGGCCTCTAACGGTATCCACAGAACAAGTTGAGAGAACTCTGTAACTCTTACAGAGAGGGTTAAGCAAGAAGTGCTAGTTCTATAGAGCTTAAGCCTATTTATAATAAGTTTTGGACGTTTTGGTAATTTAATTGAAATTAAATTCTAATTTCAATTAAACTTTAATTAGAATTACAAATAATTCTAATTAAATACTAGTTATGCCCATATAAGATTCAATATCTCATATTGATCCTTGTTTATTAAATATCTCATATTTAATCATGAAGTTTCGCAAACTTTACAATCAAATCTAACTTGATTAAATTAATTTTGCTCTCTTCAACCCATTCTATATGTGAGACCTATTAAGTTCTTAAATATATTGGCAATGATTATAAAATCTAATTTTAATTCATAATTAAAATTAGATAAATTAAAACTCCTTTTAATTTATCTTTAATTCTCCAATTAAACAATTTATAATCATAAATTAAGATTGGCATCTAATAACGCATCATGACCACCCAAAATTTAGGAATGTCAATGTGGTTTTGGCTAACCTTTCTGTTCATAATTTTTTTTGGTATAAATCAGTCATTTCATCATACAATGTTCCGATTAGACATAGAGCATGGAATTAATGTCTACTCTATTTTGAGTCTAATCATATTAGTTCCCTTTCATTAGCTATTGATTCAAATTAATGACATTTGTAAACTATTTATAAAGCTCATTTCACCTTGGTCAAGGATTTCAAAACATAGCAATTCCTATACAAAATAACTTTGATAACCTCAAGTTAAAGGATCACTTATACAATCATCACAATGAGAATTTTATAGACATACAAGTAATATTCCAAATGAATTTCTCATATCGGGTATGTTTAGTTAAATTGTTCTCTAGCAAGCACTTACATGTTTATTTAATAAGTATCTCTATACTTTAGCCTATGAGATCGACTATTTCCTTTATAAGAAAAAACAAAACGTGTGCTAGTCTTTTTACGTTCTATTGATGTCCAATAGTAATAGAACAATGACTAGGAACATTTAGGAATAATATATAAATGCAATATGAAACTCATAATTATAATCTCATTATAATTTCATTTGCAATGTACAATTATCCCATGGACTTTATTATATACATCTAAACATGTACAAGATAAAGAATACCTTTAAATAATTTGTCACTAAACTACAACCAAAGCGATTAGTTGTAGGGCATAAACTAATATTTTTTAATTAAAGATTAATTTAAAGAAAAATTCAAATGGCTCAAGTCGTGGAAACTCAAATTAGGGGCGAGTCAAATCATTATATGGAAGAGGAAGGGGTAGAGGAAGAAGCAATGGCCAACAAAGAAAATCTAATGGAGGTAATAATTCTAGTTCTCCTCCTTGATCATATTATGGAAGATCAGATCATTATGAAGATTGTTGATATAAAGAAAAGAATGGGCAAAACAAAATTTCTCTTCATTGTTATTATTGTAAAAGATCAATTCATATTGAGAAATACTACTATAAAAGGGCTACAGATCAGTCTGATTCACATGAAGAAAATGATAGTTTAGAAGAAAACTTGTTTTTTGCTTGCTTATTTGCTGGTAATGATAATTTTGAAGATATTTGGTATTTTGACGATGAATATAGTAATCATATGAATGGTAAAAAAAAGTTCTTTATTGAAATTAATGAGTTCTTGATGACTGAAGTAAGGACGGGGAACAATAATCGTATTCAAGTATATGGAATTAGTACTATTGTTGTGATTTCAAATTTTAGACAAAAATATTTGCATGATGTTATGTATGTTCCTGGCTTAGCACATAATTTGATCAATATGGATCAATTGATGAAGAAAGGCTAATATGTTTTGTTTGATAATGATGAATGCATGGTATATGATGAGAAAAGTATGAACTTACTCTACTCTTCTAGAAAGGGAAATGTAAGATGTTTCCTATTGCGTTTTTTCAAATTCCTATTAATGTCTTCAGTGTAATTCGTGATGATTCCTTATTTTAGCATCAAAGATTTGATCATTTTAATTTTTATAAATTAACTTTGTTGAGTAAGAAGAATATGTGGATGGTCTTCCAAAGAGCAACATTAAAAGACAACTTTGTGAAGCTTGTATTTATGGGAAGCATAGTCAAGAGAAATTTCCAAAAATGAGCTCTTAAAGAGCTTTAGAACCTCTGATGTCGGTTCATATAATCTGTGCAGTCCAATGCAAACACCCTCTTTAAGTGGAAGTAAATATTTCCTACCTTTCATTGATGATTTTCAAAGAATGTGCTAGGTTTATTTTCTGAAAGAGAAGTCAAAAGTATTAGAATGCTTTAAACAATTAAAAGTGATGATAAAGAACCAAAGTAGTTACCTTTTAAAGAAACTTCGCATTGACTGCAGCTATGAATTTGCTTCCGTAGAATTTAACAAATTTTGCAACAATCGTAGAATCTAAAGACAATTTATAGCAAGATATACTCCCCAAAAAATGAAGTTGTTAAGCTTAAAAACATAGCAATTGTTGAAGCAACTAGAAGTATGTTGAAAGACAAAAATCTTCCCAAAAACTTTTTGGGATGAAGCTGTAAATGTTAATGTCTTTCTTCTTAGTAGGTTTCTAACTAAAGCTGTTGAAAACATGACTTCTTATGAAGCATAGCATGGCCGCAAACCCAATATAAGTCATTTGAAAACATTTGGTTGTATTTCTTATGCCTTTATCCCTACTGAATTAAGAAGAAAGCTTGATGACAAGAGTGCTAAATGCATTATTGTTGGCTATAACAAAGAAATTAAAAGCTATAGACTTTATGATCCTATTTTAAAGAAATTAATTATTATTTGTGATGTGATCTTTAATAAAAATGAGGCATAGATATGGGAAAAGGTTGATTCACAACTCACTAACATAATGGGGATCACTAATGTTGATATCAACAATGGTAAGAAGTCTTGTTGAAATTTATCAATCATGTTAGCCCCGGAATTTTTTTTAAATAAGCATGATTAGATTAATTTTGGGAGTGTTACTAGATCAAATTATGTTGGAATTACTTTGCTTACTAATGGGATTGAGATAATATGAAGTAGGTAAGTTAAATTA
>JANIJH010000003.1:21527168-21537713 GCA_024520975.1 Erythroxylum areolatum
ACTTAGAGTAAACTTGAAATGTTGCCTAGATTGATGAATAATAGCCTAATATGCTTGGATAAAGATATGCTTAATTATGTCATGAAATGAGTAAGTTTAGACTAAAGGCATTAAATGCCTTAGAAAATGCAAAAGAGAAGCTAATGTGATGGTGTATAAATATGAAATTTGTAATAGCCTAGATCACCCGCTCACAGATATTGTCCATTTTAGACCTTGGCCCAGCTAAGCCCTCATGGTTTTGCTTTTCCCAAGGCCTTCCCAGAGGTCACCCATCCTAGTACTACTCTCACCGAAGCACGTTTAACCTCGAAGTTCTAATGGGATCTCGTCCGTTAGGCCATGAAAAACGCGTCTGTAAGGGAGGCTTAGCCATTTGCCAATCCAACTGGCCCGAGTATTGGCTCTGATACCACTTATAATATCCCAGATCACCCGCTTATAGATATTGTCCGCTTTAGGCCTTGGCCCAGCTAAGCCCTCACGGTTTTACTTTTCTCACGGCCTTCCCAGGAGGTCACCTATCTTGAAACTACTCTCGCCTGAGCACGTTTAACCTCAAAGTTCCGATGGGATCCTGTCTGTTAAGCTATGACAAATGCGTCTGTAAGGGAGAGATCAACTCTCCAACCGGTCTTATCGACTCGACACCTGGCTCTGATACCACTGTAACAACTCAGATCACTCGCTTACAGATATTGTCCGCGTTGGGCCTTGGCCCATCCAAGCTCTCACAATTTTGCTTTTCCCAAGGCCTTCTTAGAAGGTCACCCATCCTAGAACTACTCTCCCCCAAGCACATTTAACCTCGAAGTTCTGATGGGATCCCATCCGTTACGCCATGGAAAACGCGTCAATAAGGGAGAGGTATCAGTACCCTTATAAGGCGTACTTCGTTCCCCTCTCTAACCAATGTGGGATCTCACACTCTCCACCCCCTTTAGTGCCCAGCCCTCTGTGGGGTCCAACCTAGCTGGCACAACGGCTCGGATACCGGCTCTAATACCATGTATAACAACCCAGATCACTCGCTTACAGATATTGTCCGCTTTGGACCTTGGCCCAACCAAGCCCTCATGGTTTTGCTTTTCCCAAGGCCTTCCCAGGGGGTCACCCATCCTAGAACTACTCTCGCCCAAGCACATTTAACCTCAGAGTTCTGATGGGATCCTGTCTGTTAGGCCATGGAAAACGCGTTTGTAAGGGAAAGTCCAACTCTCTAGCCGATCCTATAGACTCGGGTCCTGGTTCTGATACCACGTGTAACACCCCAGATCACCCGCTTACAAATATTGTCTGCTTTTGGCCTTGGCCCAGCCAAGCCCTCACGGTTTTGCTTTTCCCTAAGCCTTCCTAGGAGGTCACCCATCCTAGGACTACTCTCCCCTGAGCACATTTAAATTTGGAATTCCGATGGGATCCAGTCTGTTAGACCATGGAAAACGCGTCTGTAAGGGAGGCCTAGCCTCCTGCTGGTCCAACCGGCACGAGAACTGGCTTTGATACCACTGTAATAGCCCAGATCACCCGCTCACAGATATTTTCCTCTTTGAGCCTTGGCCCAGCCAAGCCCTCACGGTTTTGCTTTTCTGGGAGGCCTTCCTAGGAGGTCACCCATCTTAGTACTACTCTGACCGAAGCACGTTTAACCTTAAAGTTCTGATGGGATCTCGACCGTTAGGCCATGGAAAATGCGTCTGTAAGGGAGGCCTAGCCGGTCCAACCAGCCCGAGTACTGGCTCTAATACCACTTGTAATATCCCAGATCACCCGCTTATAGATATTGTCCGCTTTGGGCCTTGGCCAAGCCGAGCCCTTGCGGTTTTGCTTTTCCCAAGGCCTTCTTAGGACCCCAAAGAGGGCTGGGCTCTAAGGGCGATGGAGAGTGTGAGATCTCACATCGGTTGGAGAGGGGAACGAAGTATGCCTTATAAGGGTACGGATACCTCTCCCTTACAGATGCGTTTTCCACGGCCTAATGGATGGGATCCCATCAGAAATTCGAGGCTAAACGTGCTTCGGTGAGAGTAGTACTAGGATGGGTGACCTCCTAGGAAGGCCTCGGGAAAAGCAAAATCGTGAGGGTTTAGCTGGGCCAAGGCCCAAAGGGGACAATATCTGTGAGCAGGTGATCTGGGCTATTACAGTGGTATCAGAGCCAGTACTCGAGCTGGTTGGACCGACAGGTGACTAGGCCTCCCTTACAGACGTGTTTTCTATGGCCAAACGGACTGGATCCCATCGGAACTCCGAGGTTAAATGTACTCAGGTGAGAGTAGTTCTAGGATGGGCGACCTCTTGGGAAGGCCTTGGAAAAAGCAAAATCGTGGGGGCTTGGCTAGGCCAAGGCCCAAAGTGGACAATATCTATAAGCAGGTGACCTAGGATATTACAAGTGGTATCAGAGCCAGTTCTCGGGCCGGTTGGACCGGCAGGAGGCTAGGCCTCCTTTACAAATGCGTTTTCCATGGCCTAACAGACTGGATTCCATCGGAATTCCAAGGTTAAATGTGCTCGGGGAAGAATAGTTCTAGGATGGGTGATCTCCTGGGAAGGCCTAGGGAAAAACAAAACCATGAGCGTTGGCTGAGCCAAGGCCCAAAGCGGACAATACTTGTAAGTGGGTGATCTGGGGTGTTACAAAATTTATATTTAATTAGTAATTTCATTGTATGTCTTTTATGTATAAACGCCTAGGAGTCGTGAATTAGGGAATTCATACCAAGGATTGTTGAAGTTAAGAGAGAGTATATCTTCTTTGAGGTAAGTTAGGGAAATCATATTTCTCAAATAGGATAAGAACCTCCTAAGACATGTGTGATGACTGGTATGTGGATTTTGAACTTAGGCAACGTATAGTAGAATTGAATTTCAAATGAATGCTAATATGATTAGGTATTTAATAAATGTCATTGTTTTGGACAACTATGCATTTGAATTACAAAAGATAACTTTTATGGTATGAAATAATGTTTTAAAATGGTTTTTAAAACTGATATTTTTATTACATATTTTAAGAACTGTTATTGTTTTTAACAAATATGAGTTTAAAGTGCAAAGAATAATGCTTTATTTTATGAAACTATATTTTTGAATAACTTTGCACTTGGATTGCAAAAGATAACTTTTATTGTATGAAATAATGTTTTGGAATTTACATAAGCATAACCGAGTCATGTATTCTGCATGTATTTGTTTTCTTTTAGCTTAGAGCCATGGTACGATTTCATTTTATCGATTAGACCGATAAATAAAAACATGGTACTTAATTTTTACATATGATTTTTGGTGATTGGTGAGGAGATGATTAGCCAATCGTGTGCTGGGCACAACTAATTAAGTGACCTCCTTATCCTTGACGATGGTACATGAAAGTCGAGTCGCCGTATCGATACTTTTCTACAGGACTCGCTGGTGATTCCACACCTAAGGTCATGATGCTCTTGTCGACTATAGTCCGGACTCACCACAGATGAAAGTCGAGTCAACACCAATAATCGCTGATTGTGCACATTAGTTTGGCCAACTAGTGGTGTCACACATGATTGTTTTGGCTTATTATGATATTTATTTTCTGACGAAATTTGATTTATACACTAATGTTTTTATGCATTTGTATACTAGAATTAGAACTAGAACTTATGTTCACCGGATGGGTGATTAATAGGCTGGGCTCATGTGGTTTCTAACTATTATATGATGAGGCATAGGCTAGGCCTATGTGTTTTTATGTCATGTATATTTACTTCATAAGTTATCTACACCGTCTTGGTATGATCAAATTCTATTTGTGTTATATGTTTTTCCTTCTCACTGAGTACCTAGTGCACTCACCCCCCCTCCGCTTTCCAACCATGTAGGTTAATTTAGTGAGTTTGAAGCTCTGAGTAGATCGTATGGTCTTTTGACATTTTCAGGGTTTTACCACACGTGGGTAGTTTCTTAGTTTTTATTTTTGATGTATAGTGGCTCATGAACTATTTTACTATTTTTATTAGTTTGGTTGTGTTGCTATACTTTATGATTATATAAACTTAACTTTTGACTGTTTATTGTTCTAAAAGACTTAATGTATAAACTTTCAATACTATTGTTGAGATTGCCTTGAGTGGACTTTGAAGTCCTAAACTTGTAAATTATTTGCAGGTTTTGGGATTTTTAAAATTTAGTTATTGTGTTGCCCTAATTTTTTTTAAAAAAAAATCAGTATGCCTTGCATAGTCAGATTAAGGATACCAATAGTGTCCTTAGCCTGGTTATGTGGCGGTTGTCATAAGCCCGATATGGTACCGGGTCGTGACAAATAATGAACTATTTGGACCACAAATAATGTCATCAAATCCCTAAAGCCTTTACTAATGAATATAATTCCTTGTCATAAGTTAGATAATTAAGACTAGCTCCATTATGTTTCTCGCTAAAGTAGGCAATTGGTTGATTTTCATTACTAAAGCAAATTAGACTACAGGTTACGAACAAAATTGTAGTTAATTCATCCAAAACCATTCTGCATTATATTTGTGATATTATCAAATTTTCACCTATAATGTCACCAATTATAAATAATAAAAAAATTAGGTGACATTTTCTTGGACTTTAAACAAAGTTAAAGTATTAGCTACGAATTGTTTTCGTATTAAAAACACTATAAATGTGTGGCTAATAAATTAAATAAAATCAATGATGGACAAATAAAATATAGCAATTTTATTTTTGTAACATTTTAAAAAACGTAGCTAGATATATTATCTGAAAATTTACCATTTCATAGACAATAGCAACATATTAGGGATAAAATACATATCATAAAATATAACTACTTATCAAGAAGAAGTCAATATTGGAAGAAATTGTTTTGGCATTAGATGATAGCCAATGAAAAAAAATATAGCCAATTTTATTTGGCTTGTGCTATCATAGTTATAGATTATTTGCTATGTTTTAATATTTTCATAAGTATAATCTTTTAGTTATGATTGTGTGAAAAAGTTGCGAAAAATTGTTTTCAATTTGTAATTGATAGTAATGAGCATTTTGTGACATTTTCTATAAAACATCTCAAGATGTTTTTTGTTGAGATTTTTCAAAAAGCATAAAATTCTATCAACTTCTAATTTGATTTTTGCTTATTATTATTGTTTGTATCGTTATTTGAATAAATATTTTTTTAGATGCTCATTATTAATTTTGTTTAATGTCATTATTATATTCTGCGTGATATATGGTAAATCCATCAAATTGTATCAACAAAAATAATGAAATATATAGCATAAATAGGTGATACTTTGTTTCTACATAAAATTTTAAAAAGCTTGAGTATTCCTTATAGTTTATAAACAAATAATACCAAAAATACCATAAATTTAAATATATTTTGGACGTGATATGAAATATTGTAGAAAAAAGTCTTGTCCAAATTGATACCCTATAATCAATAACAAGCTTATTTCAAGTCAAAAAAATTATTATGAGAAAATTTATACGGTATACTAATTATATGCTTCGATTTAAAGCAAACACTACATAACTTTAGCATTCATAATATGCTTAGTTAAAATGTTATCTATCACTTAATGGGTATGATGGCCACTTAGTTGCATCTTCATCCATTTTGTAATTAGAGAAAAAATAGTAAAGATAAATTATAGTATATATAGGAACTGATAGAAGAAGGCTAGAATTTAGAATCAATATCCATCACTTTCCTTTTTTATTTCCATCATAATTTTAGTAAGGTAACCTTTCAAATAACATATCATATTTTTCTAATTTATTTTGAGTTTCTTCTCCTTTAATTACTTTAGCTTTTGATGCAGTCTTAACGTTGTTATTTTCCTCTTAAATTTTTTTAATGATTGTCTTATATATAGAGGTTGAAACATGTAGCTTGGAGTCATAGCCAAGGCCTTTAACATATCCCAACAAGTACCTAGTATTGTATCATAAATTTTATCTGCAATGAAGTCATTACCCTTTAATTTAGACTTCTTCAACATCCCTTATATTTTATTATAAAATAAATAAATAAAAATCAATATTCAATCAATATATTACTAATATATTGATAAGTAATATATATAATATTGAAGAAAAATTGACCAAACTATTATACTTATATAATTACTTTCTACTTCTTATGATATCCATTCTTTACGTACGAGTGAATTTATATAATATGATCCTATCACACTCTTGTCCATTTAGTTCCTTTCTGCTTTATTTTATGAAATAAAAATTACATTATAATAAATAATTTAATGTTTATTCATTAAATTACTACTTACTAATATAGATCTTATATATTCATATTAAATAACTATAAATGACTTTGACTCTTGATTATAAGATGTTTTCATTTTTAATTTGCTAAACCTTACCTTTTGATATTTTCCTAAATTCAAGAAAAAATATCAATTTAGCCATTAATTCATACGATAAGATTAATGCAAGCAAGTTTTAAGGCAAAAAAATCAAATATAAACTTTTGGGTTAGATCAATAATCACATAAACTATTACAATTTTGTTCACTTATTCTTTTTAGTACATGACTTCGTGCCTTCACATATGAAGCAAAGGACTTATGACATGTATGCAGCTTGAAATGAAGATCTGTAGTCTTTTGTTTCAATAATGAAGTAACACTTTTTGAAACTTTTGAGTTCTCAATATCCATAACATTTAATTTTAACTATAAATAACCAGTTAAATTGTGATTTATCTCAAATTCATTTAAAACATAATATATAAATTTAAAATTTTTGAATAATTATCTAAACTTTTTCCAATGCATTTTCAATCATCTTATCTTCCTTTAAATCTTTAATATGTTTAGACAAGGTAATTTTATTCTTATAATAATTCCCAACTCGATTGATAATTTTGCAGATTGGAACTTATTGTTAGGACAACCTTGCTCAAGACCAATATATGGGTAACTTGTAATTCATTAAAACATTCATTTGTTTCTATTCACAACCTCTAGTCTTACCTCTACCTCTTTTTCTAATAGTGGCATTAGAAGCTTTCAATAAATAGATATAATAAAAAAAGTTTAACCTAAAAAGATAGATATTAGAGCATAGGTAGACTTGAAGGCCTAAGGAAATTTCAAACCTACATTCCTAGCTTTGTCATTATTTAAAGTAGAATGTTGTTGTTGTCTAGAACTTGAATTTATGCATTCAATTGACTGATTTGGTAGAACTTTCACAATGTTACATTGTAGAGCTCTACTAGAGATGCCTTATTTCTTTTGGCAATAATTGAATATGATAAGAAAAACTATAAAGATATATATTAGAGTATAGCATAATTAAAGGCATAGAGAAATTTCAAATCTGCATTACTAGCTTCATTGTTGTTTGGGTAGATGATGTTGTTTTCTAGTAATTGAATTTAGGCATTCAATTAACTAATTTAATTAAACTTCCCTTTGTTGCATTATGGAATTCTTCTAAAACATGCCTTGTTTCCTTTGTTTCTACCAAGTGTTATAATGTTTGATATCTATAAAAAAAATATCATATTTTATTCTTACTATATAATTATATATATATACATATGTGTGTGTGTGTGTGTGTGTGTGTGAAATAGAATAAAGAAAAACTAACATTATTAATGGAGTTAAACAATAAAAACATATCAATATGGAAAAATTTATCCAACTAAACCTAAATATTAACTTGTAATATTAACATTACCAAGTTAAATATTACCACTAGTATAACAATAATATAATAACATTGAATCATCATCATTAATTACATTGTGATTCGACTCTCCACCACTATTATATTTAGTTAAAGCATCATCACTGTTATATAATTTATCCTCAAGATAGTCTTCATCCCTTTAGGCAATAATATTCTTTTGTACTTTAGTTCTTTTAATATATTGAGATCAACATCTTTCCTATAAAATGATGATATAAACCATATTTAAATTCGAGTGCTACGTTATTTCCCTACAAGTCAATCTCTTGATATACTTTATCACTATCATGACCTATTTCACCATTTTTCCTTTCAAAGACATCAAAAATATTTGTTGTTCAAACTTTTACATAACTTGTCAATTTTTGCCTAATATTATGTCATTAAAATAGAAAACTTGCTTAACTTACAAGCACAAATGAGCTTATTTTTATACCATGTATTAGTAATAATAATGCTAATAATATTGACATTTACTTTTATACTCATCCCTTTATCATCAAGATTAAACCATTTGCGTTTAGATAGAACAACTTTTCTATCATTGATGTAATATAACTCAATTATTTCATAGATCACATCATATAAATTAATAACATCATCTTTATGTTATCCTTCAACAACCCCACTATTTTGGCTTTTAAAGCAATTGTCACATTCTTTTTGTAGAAAATTTAACTCCATTAACAATACAATCTGTATATTTTTTAGCACACATATGAGACCCACATGCCAAGGAATATAACGCTTTTGTCGCTTTTGAAAATTTATGGTTATATAACTGTATCATCTATAATAAAAGAGAAAATCAAAAAATTAATGTCATAGTATTAATGAAAACATTCTTTTTTTTGTCAAACTTTTACACAAATAATTTACTCGTATCCTAAACCTTGATGGAAAATTTATCTTTATACCTATCTTTAACATTAACTTCACCTTCCTTCTAATATCAATTTTATGCTTTCTAATTTAAATGAAATAATATAAACATTCTATACATGAGCCTACCTCCTCACAATTATTCAAAATGTGCTAGTAGCTTATTTCCAGTTCATCTTTAGTTAATTCCACATTTTTTTTAAGGAAGACAATGAGTTGGGTTAAGGTCAAGCTTGAGAGCCCAACTTAGCTCGACTAAAATTTTTATAAAATTAAAAGAGCAAAATGACCTCATTTTGCTTACAAAGGTTAGGCCTTGGGACAATTAGGCCCAAAAATTTGGCCTGAGGCCTGACTTAATGCCCAATTAACTTAGCCTAACATGTTGACTTCGGTCAGTTGAGGCCTAGTTGCCATCCCTATTCCTATTCCAAAAGGCCTTACATTTTAGGAGATAGAATAAGTCACCATCCTAATTGAAATCGAGGTTATGTTCTTTTTTATTACGTCGGGTCTCAACATCATATAAATATATAAGTATATAGAAATACAATGTAAACATTCATTTGAAACATAAGCCTCTGTAATAAAGCTATCAAGTGAAGCTCCATTATGCAAGTAATGCTTAAGAGAGCCCAAAGACCTAAAAAGGTACAAAATATCAACATTTGCTACTAAATAATAACAAAATACAATAAATTTAAAATTGAAAATAATTACCTTTTAATCAAGAACATCAAAATTGAACTAGGCCATAAGGTTTTACCTTGTATGATAAATGAATTGTTAAATGCACTATAAATCAAACAATGATGGTAAAAGATACTAATTTATGTTTTCAAAGAATCAAAGTAATGCCTTCTTTTTATTTGTTTAAGTTCTTCTAGTTTCAATGTCTTATTATGTAATTGCTTAAAAATTTTACCCAATTTGACACTTCCTTTGACAAACATTAAAGTATTTCGAAGCAACCATTGTAGAAGCAAGACAATAATGGCTCTTTAAGCTTGAAACTTATACAATAGGCTATATTAGAGGCATACTCAACAAAAAAGTTTAATTGTTTTAAGAAACCGATAAAAATTTTATTTATCATTTTTGACATATTGTAACAAGTAGGTAAAATCATGTATGATCCATCATCTCTCCTTTTCAAATGCAAATCTTTTCTTATATTATTGTATTCCAAGTCTAATCTAGCCTTAATTGTATCTTTCGATTTGCCATCAATACCCATCAAAGTACCTAAAATATTCTCACAAATATTTTTTTTAATATGCATGACATCAGGATTATGACTCAATAGCAAAACTTTCCAATGAGGCAAATTGAAAAATATTCTTTTTAATTCCAATTAATATCAATATAAGTTTAATTTCACATTCTAATACTTGGGTATTTTTCATGTATAAACTCCTACAAGTGTGATGATTAATCTAGCACCCCATCCCTTAATAAATGTAAAGGAACTTCATTATATTATACTTTTCCATTAAACAATTTGCTTGTCTAATATCTATGCCTATGTGTCAAAGTAATGACAGTGTCCCATATGACATCTTTTGCTTCGTAGCCTTATAAAATGAGTTTGATGATTACTTGTATTCTATTTGAACAAATTGCCATAGGCTAAAAAATCATTTGTAGTCCACAAAATAACTGCATGCATTTTTTAAAAATTTCCCCTTCTATAGCATCATAAGTTTTTAACCCAACTTTCCAAAGATATTATAAATCATCAATCAATTGTCGTATGTATATATCAATGTCTTTATTAAGAGCAATATGTAGCGTCCCCTTACCGCAGGGTATACACCGGGATGCCCGTAGATCATTCCGATACATATCCTATGATAAAGGTGAGCTACGAACGGTCACTACTATACTTCACATGGCATCATAATAATAAAACATCAATATAAAAATCACTAATTTTTGAAACCAACTTTT
>JANIJH010000003.1:21537813-21553622 GCA_024520975.1 Erythroxylum areolatum
TAAATGCCTTAGAAAATGCAAAAGAGAAGCTAATATGATGGTGTATAAATATGAAATTTATGTTTAAGTAGTAATTTTATGGTATGTCTTTTTATGTATAAAGGCTCGGGAGCCGTGAATTAGGGAGCTCGTATCGAGGATTGTTGAAGTTAAGAGAGAGTATATCTTCTTTGAGGTGAGTTTGGGGAAACCATATTTCTCTAATAGGATTAGAACATCCTATGACAAGCATGATAACTGGTATGTGAATTTTGAACCTAGGCAATTTATGGTAGAACTGAATTTCAAATGGATGCTAATATGTTTAAGTATTTAATGAACGTCATTGTTTTGAACAATTATGCATTTGAAGTACAAAAGATAACTTTTATTGTATGAAATAATGTTTCAACATGGTTTTTGAAACTGATATTTTTATTATACATTTTGAGAAATGTTGTTTTTTTTAACAAATCTGAGTTTAAAGTGCAAAGAATAATGCTTTATTTTATGAAACTACATTTTTGGATAACTTTGTACTTAGATTGCAAAAGATAACTTTTATTGCATAAAATAATATTTTGGAATTTACATAAACATAACTGAGTCATATATGCTGCATGTTTTTGTTCTCTTTTGGCTTAGAGCTATCGCATAGTTTTATTTTATCGGTTGTATCGATAAATAAAGGCATAGTGCCTTACTTGATTTTATACTTAATAATTGGACATGATTTGCTTTGTGATTGGTGAGAAAATGATTGGCCAATCATTTGCTGGGCACAACTGATTAAGCGACTATCGTTCCCTTGACGCTAGTACATGAAAGTCGAGTTGTCGTATCAACACCTTTCTATGGGACTCGCAGGTGATTCCACACCTAGGGTCTGGACATCGACGAGGTCATCACCTAAGGTTATGACTATCGTGCCGACTGTAGCCCGGACTCACCATGGATGAAAGTCGAGCCAACACCGAGTATCGGCGGTTGTCCACATTAGTATGGCTAACTAGTGATGTCACACATGATTGTTTTGGCTTATCCTGATATTAGTTTTCCTATTGATTTTTTATTTATACATATGAGGTTTTTATGCTTTTGTGTACTGGAACTGGAACCTATGTTCACCGAATGAGTGAGTAAATAGGCCAAGCCTATATGGTTCCTATCCAGTATACGTTGAGTCATAGGCTGGGCCTATGTGTTTTCTATGTGATATATATTCACTTTATAGGTTATCTACACCGTCTTGGTATGAATCGAATTCTATTTGTGATATATGTCTTTCCTGCTCACTGAGTACCTAGTGTACTCACCCCCTCCGCTTTCCAATTATGTAGGTTAATTTAGTGAGTTTGAAGCTTTGAGTGAATCATGTAGTCTTTTGACATTTTTGGGGTATTATCACACTTTGGTAGTTTTCTATTTTGTACTTTTATGGTCTAGCGGCTTATGAATTGTGTTTACGTAGATATGTTTTATGATTTTGTTAGATAACTTTTGATTACCTTGTGTTTTATAAATAACTTTATGTATGAATCTTTCAATACTGTTGTTGAGATTACCTTGAGTGGACTTTAAAGTCCTGAAGTTATGGTTAGATGTGAATATAGAAGTGTGTTTGAAATTATTTGCAGCTTTTTGGGATTTTTAAAACACACCTGTTTTGCTACCCGAATTTTAAAAAAAAAAAGAAGAGAAAAGAATAGATATTCAGTTAGCTTTGCATATTTGGATTAAAGATACCGTGAGTGTCCTTAGCTCGGTTATGCGGCAGTTGTCATAGGCCCGATGTGGTATCAGGTTGTGACACTTGTATTTTATACTTTGGACTATGTCTACATTTGTAATTTTGTGTGTAAGAAATAGATAAATCCACAACTCGAGATATAACGTATCCCAAACTATGTCTATAACAGATTTAATAGAAAGATCATCAACTTGAGGCCCATGTTGTATCTATATGCAAATTTTATAAAGAAAAATTCAAAGCTTAATACACGTTCTTGTCTCAGGCGATATCCTATAGAATTTAAACAAATTACTTTGAGACTTAACTAATTCTTCATATAACCTTTCAATTCTACCCATATTTCTCTCAAATTTTCGCTACCAACTACTTGAAACTTATTGCACAAATTTTATAAAATTTAAGGATTTTTCAATTTTCAACACTTGCAATATAATCACTCCCTCTAAAGCTACAAATTAAGTAAGGGAATAAGTTCAAAGCCATCTTTAAGTAAAAGGAAGATTAGAACACATGGAAGCTTAAGATGTCACTTTTGGCATTCCCTAACCTAATACAAACAAATATTTATGAAATTCTATAATTCTAACATTTTGAATCAAATAAGAGTGTGGATTAGTTAGCATTGGAGTCATTAATCTAAGTAAAACAAAGTTAGGATTTATGATTATAATATGGGTTTGACATTATTTTCGGAGTAATAGAGCAAGCCTATAAGGAATTAATGTTAGAAATCTTCACTACTTTTAATGTAACTTGGCATGCTAGATTGGATAAGAAGGATGAAATTTGATGTAGGCATGGGGAAAGGTGTAGGAGATGTTATTTAATGAATTTTAAAGTGCACTGTGATTTTTATACGCTCGAACAAGTACAAACAAAAGCATATAAAAAATCTATAATAGAATTTCCTATTGATTAAATTGCCCATATGCTGGTAGATTTTAGGATTATATATCAAGAGGAACACTTAGGTATAACCCTATATAGAATGAGAGTACCCATATTGTTTCTCATATCATTTGGTACTTATATAAGGTAATAACTCATTTGATCTTAGGGAAAAAGGAGAATACTAATTTGCATACACTTAAAGATGTATTTACCTTTTGTATATAATAAGGAAAAGACTATGTAATCTAATTTATTACTTTGGCTTATATTTGCAGTAGATGGGTAATAAGGATAAACTATAGAAAACAGGTTTCAAACTTTATCTATTTTTCAATAACTAATTTGAACTTTCAAAAATAACAATAAAATGCTTTAAATTTCCTTTTTTTATATAAAATAGTATGTTATTAGCCCCATAGTTGACAATGCTAATGTGGATTACTATATGGAACACAAATGGCTAAATGTCACATTTCATATTTAATGTTTAAAACTTAAAAGAAAATTTTAGAAGGTAAAACCCTAAAATCCTTAAAATCAACTCCCTCTCCCAGTCAAATGATGACAAATAGATTTTGTCAAAAATAATGACCAGTAGCTCACGATACATATTCTACAAAAATGTTTACTATGTTGTCCTTACAAACTTCTTCATACATTTGATACCCTAATGCTAATATCAAGTCCTATAGCACATCATATATATTAGGCCTATCAACCCTTGTTGACCTCAAGTATGTTTTGCTATTTTGCTAAATTTTTACAGGGGATAAGCATTTATTTTACCTATTAAAAAAGGGTCAACAATTTTCTTAAGGTTACCTTTCCTTTGCCAAAGCATTCCCTATTAAGCTAAGTCCATGTCGTGATTTTTGTTAGATTTGATATTAATATTCTAGCATAAACCCCCCCAAAAAGTAACACTTCAAATGAGTAAACATCAAACTTCTATGTCAATTATGAGCCAATAGATTTAGGATCCATATAAAAATGCTCCCTTTTTATAATGTTAATGTCCAAGTTATGATCAAGAACACCTAATTTTAAAGTGTCGAAGTTGGAAAATTTTGCTAGGTAACTTTCAATAAGAAAGATGATTGCTCACTTTGACTATGAGCTAGTGAGTAGGCAATCTATTCACTTTAACTAGGAAAGGAAATGATTTTAGGGATTTTATGGTATCTCTTTCTATGCCTTTCTTTTTTCAATTTGAGACATTAGATATGAAGTGTAACACTTACACGATATGTGTTCCATATGGAAAATAGGTTTTGATATGGCTTACCATATTAGCACCATTAACTAGAAGGCTAACAATTGGTTATGTTTGTAAAGAAATGAATATAAAGCATTTTATTGTCACTTCTAAAAGTTCAAGCTAGTATTAAAAATTTACCAAACTTTTAGATTTTTTTAATTTACCTTGAGAAGAAGGGAGTTGTTTATGATTATTTACACTTGACTAGGTTAACAAGGAAGTGTATTTTTATGTTCTCAAGGTTGACATTGGGATGTGATATGATAAGCATCGACCTTAATGTAATGAGATATATGGAGTTGGTTCGGAAGGATAATGAAGCAAATATATTGGCTACACTTAAGGGAGACCATATGGGGGGTGATGCCTTTATAAAGGAGCAGAAGAGTTACTTGAGGGAGTGGAGACAACATTCGTAGTGGGTGAATGACAATAAACAGGATCACAACCAAAGGTAGTGGCAGAGGAGACCGAGGATATGAAATTGATGCTATAATAACTACTATGGAATAGAATTGAAAGGACGATTTATCAAGTGGAATGATATTAGGTCTCCTTACGCATGATATAATGGGAACATTAGGAGATTTTATAAGACCATCAAAAGATGCTTATTGTGTAATCTTAAAAAAATGGATTAGATGAAAAAGAACCAAACTACTTATTTTCACTATGCAAATTTACTACGACCCTTAGAACCTTTCCATCACCTCCACTTCGAGCAGTGTATAATATGGATAGTGATCGTGATAACACAACTAACATCTGATTTACGTTTATTCTTATTTTGTCCTTTGTATTTCTCTTATCTTTTATTTTTCCCTAATACTTTTTGGACTATATTTTACATTTTGATTATGTTATTTTACCTTTTATTCAGTGTTATTTTGGTTTCCATGTGTTTTTAGCACATTTGCATTTTATAGTTTTTGTTTTTGATAGTTTGTATATAAGGTATTGATAAATTTTAGATGCATATCACATTGACATTAAAGAGAAGGCAAAAAAAGGCTCAAAGAAATCTCTTTCATATTTTAACTTTTCTTCTTTATTATACACTTTTGTTTGCTATATTTCTTGCGTTTTGTTTATGCTTGGTCTTTCAAAGACAATTTATAATTTAAATGTGGGAAGGATTACTTTGAGACAATTTTGAAATAGAGTAAAAGATATAGACCTCATTGTTGTTTAAAAATTTTTGGAACAACCTCAAAATCTTTAAAATTCTTGAAAAAAAACTCCTTATTTTTTTAGAAAACCCCTTCTTTTAGGCTTCAATTTAAAAAAATGACAAAACACACGTAGTATGAACATCAAACATGAGTCAATCAAATGTTAATAAAATGATAACTCAACTCAGCTTTTAAACCTAACCTGAATTAATTAAATTTAACTTATATTAATGATTAAAGATAATTATAATAAATTATTTATTTGTGAAGCATTTAATTATTTTAGTTCAAGATTAAGAGCTATGTTGAATCTTCATATAAATAGCATTTGATTAGTTCACATATGATATTTATACTGAATGTGTTTCTTCGTTATTTTCTATCTAAAGTCTAAAAGAAAGGGTTTTCTATAAAAAAAACTAAAAACCATATGGAGTTTTATTCAATAATTTTAAAGATAATGGGTCTTTCCAGATATTTCTTAAACTATATGGGAGGTTTATGTGCTTTACCCTTTGAACTATACATGACTTAAACTCAATTGATCTAATTGTAATTTGTTTAATAAGTGACAATTTTGGGAAAATAAATAATGAAAGAAAGATGATTAAGATGACTTTTAGGAGCTAGATATTGTTGTGATTCAACTAAATTAGGTTAATATATACAACCATTAATGAGTAATTTAGTTTTAATTTAATTTAATGGTCTTGATACTAATGCTTGATTTGAATAATAAAATTGTGTATATGATTTTAACATAAATTATGTTATAGTTGAGCTTATCAAATAGCTTACAACCTGTTTGGTTTAACGGTTAGAATAGATAAGGAATAGAATAGTTATTTTTAGGAATAGAAAAGATAAGGAATGTAATATAATAGGTATTACCTTGTTTTATTTACTGCTAACGAATTTCTATGTCAATGTTTGGTTTGGAAATATAAACTTGAAATGATAAAGAAATAACTATCAAAAAAACCAAAGTATCCTTATTATTATTATTATTATTATTATTATTATTATTATTTTATTTTTATTTTTATTTTTATTTTTTTTTATTCTTATTAATTTTCTACTTATTATTATATTTTATAATCAAATATGATGAATGATTTGAGATTTGATGACCATGAACACGGAGCTTCATATATGCTTTAACATGGGTGTAAACATACACTGAAATATATTCTAAATTTTATTATGTTAATATTATTCATGAGTTGTTTAATAGAAGCATTTATGATGATTATTTAGTGATGGATTGATTGTGAAAATGGTGTTTGAAGTGTGCTGGATGTTGATGAACAAATGGATACATCATGTTCTGTTTTTCTGTAAATGATAAATAATAGTTTATGAGTTGTAGTATGGATGATTTTGTATTGAAATTGAGCTGAAATGGAAGTATTAATGAAGAGGAGATAATAAGGACATAAGCTAGAAATGATAGATTAAGCAAAAGAGATGAATTAGGATGAAAATGATGATGAAGTGCACTAGAATATGCTAGATGGAGTGTTTTCACAAAATATGCATCTGTATTTTAGCCATATCTTGATATATACATATCCAAATGGGATGATTTTAAGTTTAGATTAAACTAGAGATAAATGGATATATTTTTTTATCAAGGAATCAAATTTGAATTCTATCTTTAAGAGTTTCAAATTTTGGCTTGAAGCTAAGTATAGTGTGCTGTCGCAGTTTGGGAATAGTATGTAGTATTTTAGGTATACCTTGCAGAATACTGAACCAAACTGCATAAAATTGGTGTCATTTGAAACTTAAGATATAAAGGAACATTTGTTTAAAATAATGTATTGCCTAAATACCTTTTTTTGTCAAAATGACTATGCAAGATTGATCTAAAAATATGTTTTGAGAAAAGCTGGATTAATGCTTGAATAAGAGATCATCAGGTAGTGCACGATCGTGCATAGGAAACAAAAAAAAGTTGTAGTATTTTTATTAATTATATTTTAATTTTGTTATTATTGTTAAATTCCTTTATTATTATTATTATTATTATTATTATTATTATTATTATTATTATTATTATTATTATTATTAGTAGTAGTAGTAGTAGTAGTAGTAGTAGTAGTATTACTACTACTGCTGCAACTACTATTAATTTATTATTATTCTTCTTATTATTATTAATTTTCTACTTATTATTATTAATTTACTATTTTTATTAATTATATTTTATTCTTGTTATTATTATTAAATTCCTTATTATTATTAATTTTCTTCTTATCATATGACTTTCCAACATTTTGTAGTGGTTAATTTTTCCTGGTCCGACTAATGTTAGCATTCATTATAGTTGCAATCGCAATATAAAATAACAATGTAATGATATTGAAAATAAATATAACATAGGGCTTTAAATGTTAGCCTTATTTTAGTTAACTAGACAAAATATTTAATATTCAACATAACCTTCAACGTGTGACAAGAAA
The DNA here is from genome assembly GCA_024520975.1 of Erythroxylum areolatum. Classification (NCBI taxonomy): domain Eukaryota; kingdom Viridiplantae; phylum Streptophyta; class Magnoliopsida; order Malpighiales; family Erythroxylaceae; genus Erythroxylum; species Erythroxylum areolatum. Next base: position 21,545,332 of record JANIJH010000003.1, read on the forward strand.
CCTCCTCACTCACTTAAGTCTTTAAGAAGGCAAACAGTGGAAAACACAAACATTTGTGTAGGATGATCAGGAATTTTGCCTAAAGCAGTATCCCTTTCATCATGTATGAATCCCTCTATCTCACCCAATGCACCATATAACTGTTCAACTCTTTATTGAGTATAAAATTCAGTCCCAATGTTTTTACACAACTTATCTCTAATCTGATTCATGGTATCACCAAATATCCTGGAAGCAACAATAAAAGAATCTGCACAGCTTACTTCTCCCGTATCATTTCTCCTTTTTTTTCTCCTTGCTAAAATATTTTCAACTTGTTGTTTAAGATTTGACGCTTGAGGTTGGATACAGGACTCATCTATATCATGCAAACCATCCTAATATTGATCTTAACCACCTTCATTTGACCTACTTACACCTTCTTGCCTTTCCATTTCTTCAAGAATATCTGCAGTAGTTTGTGCATCATTTCCAGTTACACGATCTTCTCCATTAATCCTAGTCAATTCATTAAGAAAGTCACGTAAAGTTGTATGAAAAGAGAAATAAAAAATAAAAAGAAAAAAGTGGTGACAAGTGTCACCACCTCACGGTGGTGATAAGTTACCACCTTAAAGGTGGTGTGACTAACTTAAATGTTAGTTATAAACGGTGGTGACTTATTAGCATTTAAGTTAAATGCTAGTCATAAGGGTTACTTAATTAGTCACCCCTGTGTGTGGCTAGTAACTTAACTAGTCACCCCGTGCAAATTTGTGAACACTAAAATGAAACAAAGGATTTGAAGTATGCTTAAAGTAAATGAAGTTCTGTAACTTGCATGTTTTCTTTTTACAGTTTAACATAAACATAATTATCATAATAAAGCATTTTAAGAAATTTTATGACTTATTTCAATAGCTAATAACACCATTTATTCAATATTCAATTTGAAGTTCACTATAATTAAGTTAAGTTATAATATGCTATTCTAAAGAAGTTAAGTTATGCATTAGTGGTTTACATCACAATATATATCCCTTTACTTATGCTTGAGACCATGTAATGTTATATATGCACTACATTTATTTCTTTTCAATTTTAAGCCTTCTCTGTTTTCATATCTAAAAACCAATAACAATTTATCAATGTTCTAACAAGTTTTTCAATGATGAAATTCTATTAAGACCAGTAATAATCTTCTCTCTGAAGATGATTAACAAATTTTCCTATCTTCCACAACATGAAGATAACGTAGGAAGCCAATCCCTCCAACTACATTCATACCATATATAGTCTATTAAAAGAAATAAAAATTTTGTCAATGGTTAAATTCATTCATTATTAATTTTAACTACTAGTGGTCTCCTCTTCTAGTCTTTGCTCTAATGCAAATCTATCTAGGAACAAGCTCTTCTAGTCAGTGTCATAATCCAAATAATGCAGAAACTCTACAATCCATATTAATGCCACACAGATAACGCATCTTCAACATAATTCATACCACCTAGATAACTCAGACACCCTTCAATCATATCAATTAACAATTAACATATCCCAAGCAGTTCAGATGATTTTTCACTCCAACTTCAAACAAGTTCATGCAAACACATTTAAATGACTCATGGACAATGAGTGGCTAAGGGATAATGATTGATGGAAGATGGAGATTATAGATAAACATTATTTACAACTTTGCACATCAAACAACCGATTTGCTTCTGCAAACATAACAACCTAGATCCATGATCATGATTCAGGAAAATGAGAAACAGAAGACTTATGCCTTCTACCAACATTTGATTTCCCTTTACAAATGGGTCAAGTTAGGTTTACAGGAAAAATTGAAGAAACAAATAATTATCGGCAACAAAGGTTAGGGGAAAGGTTATGCTTACCAATTCAATGCAGCCGACCGATAAATGTTGGAGAAAACAATCAACACTGTAAAGAGCGAGAGCCAGAGACGAGTGTAAACCAAACCATACCAGAGAGTGGAGAAAAGAGACGAGAGCATGAAGAGGAAGAGAGAACCACTAGGCGTGAGTGAGAGCAGACAGATTATACTGCTACATGAGTGAGAGTACCATGGGAGGAGGAGAGGACGAAGTTGTAATTTTTAACATTTACCTATTTCGGACATGCACGGAATAGGTAAAGACAAGGTTTAATTATCTTTACCTATTCTCCACTATTCAGGAATACCTAATCCACAGAATGGTTATTCTGTGAGTTTTTTTAAAACCAAACACAGAATTCCTAACAATTAGGAATAAATGGGTAATAGAATACCTATTACCGTGAACCAAACATACCATTATGGTTTTATTATGTGAAGAAAAAAGTAATTTAGCATAAATAAATTCACTTAATTGACTTTAAAGTAAGTAAAAAGTCAAAGTGAAGAGTGATGCTAGTTGGTATTTTTTATGGTGAAATAACTGAGTAACTACAGGTATTCATAATGAGATGTTTACTAATACCAAAAGGTTAGGATGGCGTTTCAGGAAAAAAAAGTTGAAGATGTTCCTTAAAAATACCAAAACAAATGTTTTTAAGTGCTTCAGAGTGAAAGATTTTACTAATTTATTTTATTTTGTATATATAGTCAAATGATTTAAATTAAAGTGAATTCTAAAGGATTACTTTTTAGGTCAAACTAAATTGTAATTTGTGAAAGTAGTTAAAGACTTAAATAGTTGATGAACATTCTAGTAAGCCAACTGATGAAGACTTTTAATTGCTTTAATTGATTTGTTGAACTTTCCTAAAACCTAAACTTATTTAAATTGAGAATGAATAAGATTAATTTGCTTGAGGACACGTGAAAAACTTAAGTATAGGGATTTTTTTGTGTATGGTAAACTTACATATATTTCATTAGTGTTTTACTTTCTTTTTATGCTTAAATTACCTTAATTTACTCAATTTATATTACTTCTTTAGATAATTGAGAAGATGTTGCCTTAGGTTGAAATATGTAAAAAAAAAATTAAAGAGGATTACAAGCATAAACATGAAGAAAATAATTTTTAATTAAATACAACTTAGCACATGAGTGTATGCCAACTCCTGTCCTTTTGGATACCCAAATATGAAGACATAGTCAGATAACCATGTGTGAGAAAATTTTTGAAGGATAACATAGACTGAAACATGACCATGCCTAGTTCGGAGACCTCTGAAGTAAAGTTATAGACAGATACCTCAGATACAAGCATGTTAGAACTTGTATCCTCATCCAAGAAAGAAGCATTAAATACATGATTTGGGACATGATCGTGTCTCAAGCCATGTTTGAGATAGACAAAATATATATAAGTGACAAAAACTCCTAATTTTAGGAGGCCCTATCATTCTTTTCCACTTTCATTTATTATAAACTTAAGGTTAGCTGTATAAGGTGGAACAATATTCTAAAAACCAACTTTGAAGATGTTTTTGATAAATAAATTTAAAAAAAGAATATTAAAGATCATCCCAACAAATCAAATTTGATAAAATATAAATATTTCATCTAAAAGTCTTTCTACCTTTATGTCTTTTATTTCATCATTTATGTTTCTTGATGTGAGCACGATTTGTGACTAGTTTCTTTATATGTTTTGATTAAAAAATCCTTGTATTAATATTGTTTATAAAGTGAGATTTTTTTTTGAAATATCTTTGAATGTTCCTAAAGCAGATTTAACTAAAGTTACCAATTAGATCTTATATTAATTCGCATATGGGCGATTTGAGAGAATCTACATATGGGTGGACCTTGACTTAAATATTAGAAGTTACATAAGGTGTTATAGTGTTAGGTTACACGTTTTGTGAAAATTCATAAAAATTAGTACATTCTTAGGTTTTAATTGGGTAGAAATATCAAATAATCAACTTGAAAATAAGTAATTGTTACTTGAAAGAAAGCAAGTTCATAATTTATAAATTTATACCAATCTAGATATTAAAATCTTTATAAGTTTGTTGAATTGTAATTATAAAAACATTATTAAGAGAAATCTTTATTTGGACAATGCTTGATCTGAATTCTTTGTTTAACTATTTGTTTTATATTGATATTAATATTGTATTCTTATTTAGATTTTATTTTATTTTGTTTTTCAAATTTATCAATCATTAATATATTTTAATTCTTTTATTAGTTACTAGTAAGAGAGTTTTTAAAATTATTTTACCTTCTTCAAAGAATCAAAGAGTCATTAATACAATTAACGACACTTACTTCAAGTTGTGAACAATTATGTTGTGATAAAAAAAATTAAAAAGTAGAAATAAAGCAACAAATCCTACACGAATTATTGTTTGGTTCCATTTTTTGTGCTTGTCAACATAAAGCTCTTTTGGTATATGTAATTTAGAAAACTTCATATGTACTGTCGATGCAAAGGGCGTTGTGCCTCAACCAACATCCAGTTAGCAAAAGCACCCTATATCTCTACCTTGACCATATTTTCTAAAACATTCTTTTCTGATATGGAACAATTGGTGTTTGAAGTAGTCCGCTAAGAAGGAGGTATTAAGACACTCATCCCACATCGTTGGGATGAGAGTGTGAGAGGAGGAAGGAGGCCTATAAAAGAAGGCTCTCTTCTCCTCCTTCAATGCACCAAAAAAAAATCCACTTTTATGTATAAATTAGAGGATTAATTTTGTAATCCCTAATTTTCTTTTATAGTGAAAATCTTCTCTCTCCATGGTTTTTACCCTATTGGGGTTTTCCACGTAATTTTAATTTCTTCCTTATTTCCTTCATATTTTCCTTTCCGTGCTTTCTTTTTCAATAAGTGGTATTAGAGCCACGTTTGGGTTAAGTTTAAATCTATTTACTATATGCTCTGCGGTTGCCACTTAGTATGGATCCTCTACATCAGAAAGTATATTAGATTTTGCGTTACCTTAGGGTGTGCATGGTACGCTTGTGGGACCACCTTTCAGTTTTCATACCTAGTAGGACCCACTATCCCCTGATATTCCTAAGTTGCTCAATGTCATCATTTGTGAGGCTCGTTTTGTATGGACCCGATGAGGTTACTATTCATGTGTGGGGTCGACTTATGTGAAATAATGGGAGGAGTTTTTTGGCAGAATGTCAGAAGTAAAAAGAGAATATAAGGTGGATAAATTCAACGGTGGAAATTTCTCGATTTGGAAGATGAGAATAAGGGCTATCTTGGAGAAAGATAAGTCCCTCGTAGTAATCAGCAACAGGCTAGATAATATCACTGATGCAAAATGGGAAGAAATGGATGCAAACGCAACAACAAATTTACATCTTAAATTGGCAGATGAGATATTGTCAAGTATAAAGGAGAAGAAGACAGCCAAAGAAATTTGGGATTATCTTACAAGTATATAAGAGGCAAAGTCCCTATATAACATAATACTTCTCAAGATGAAGTTGTACACTTTATGGATGTCAGAATCTTCGACGATGACTGAGCACGTCAATACACTGAATTCTCTATTTTCATAACTCAAAAATATGGGTTATGTGATAGGGACTAGTGAACGAGCAGAAATTCTACTTCAGAGTTTACCAAATTCATACAGTCAACTCATCATCAACTTAATGGCCAACTTGCTTGTGGAAAGTTTGAACTTCAACAATATTGTAGCTAAGATCATTGATGAGGAAAAATGGCACAAGAATAAAGAGGAATCTTCACAGCACGTAGAGGCATTGATGGTGATGAGAGATATATCGATGGAACGTGGTCCCTGTAGGAGTCAACAACACAATAGATCAAAATCTCATAGTAAGAAAAATATCAAGTGCTACAATTGTGGCAAGAAAGGTCACTACAAGAAAGATTGTTGGAACCTAAAACAGAGTTCTGGTCCTCAGGGAAGAGTTGTCGACGCTCAACGAAATGTTGCAAGCAGATTAAACGTCGATAACGCCTTGACCTGTGAAGCATCAACAACACATGATAGCAAAAGGATGACATAAAATGTGTGGTTGGTTGATTTTGGTGCAACCTATCACATGACCTCTTGTAAAGAATGGATTTATCACTATGAACCAGTCTCAGGAGGTGTTATAAATAGCTGCAGTGATCAGGCCATGAATGTTGTTGGAATTGGATCTATAAAGATGAAGATGTACAATGAAACTATTCGTACCATTCAACAAGTACGACATGATGAGCGAATTCGGAAGAATCTATTGTCGTTGGGACAATTGGACGACCTCAGTTGTAAGATGGAGTGTGAAAGGGGAATTATGAAGATAGTTCGTGGAGCGCTAATGATAATGAAGGCAGAGAAGATAGCTGCCAACTTGTACATGGTAAAGGGAGAGACTTTGGTGGATGGAGAAGCTTCAGTTGCCTCAAGTAACAATGAGAGGTCTTCGATGATATAGCACAGGAAACTTGGTCAGAAGATTCTCGTAGACCGGAAGCTACTTCTTGGGCTCACAAAGGTTTCACTACCATTTTGTTAACAGCATGTGACAAGAAAGCAGCATCGGTTGAAGTTCAACACATCAGGCTCTAGAAGCATAAATGTTCTAGAACTGGTTCACTCTGATGTATGGCAAGCACCGGTTGTGTCCCTGGGAGAAGTGAAGTACTTCGTATCATTCATTGATAATCATTCCTGGAGATGTTGGGTGTATCCAATTAGGAGTAAGGGAGATGTGTTTCAGACCTTAAGGAATACAAAGCGCGAGTCCAGTTGGATACAGGAAAGAAGATAAGGTGCCTCAGGACAGACAATGGAGGAGACTACACTGGTGCAGAGTTTGATAGTTACTGTAAGAAAAATGGTATCAAGCGACAGTTCACAACGCCATATACTCCACAGCAAAACGGTATGGCAGAGCCGATGAACAGAACGTTACTGGAGAGAACCAGGGCAATGTTGGTGACAACTGGTCTGGAGAAGTCCTTTTGGGCTAAAGTTGTCAACACCGCTTGTTAAGTGATCAACCAGGGCCCGTCAACGGCAATTGATTTGAGGATACCGATAAAGTTGTGGACACATAAACCAGTAGATTATTCTAGCCTTTATGTTTTTGGAAGTCATGCATATGTGATGTAATATGCCCATAATGTTTCAAAGTTGGATTCGAAGTCTAGGAAATGCATTTCTTGGGCTATGTTGATGGTGTAAAGGGGTATCACCTGTGGGATCTTACTACCCGCAAGGTTGTTATTAGCAGGGATGTCATCTTAATAGAAGATAAGCACTGCAATGAAGATGTAGGTACATCAGGGTCAGATATTACGGTGATACAGGTGAATGAACATATTTCTAAAGTAATACCGGATCAGAATCCTATGGAGAATAATGCTGAAGTCCATGAAATCAGACAATCTGATGCTATAGTCGATGAAATCAGACGATCAACTCACATAAGGGAAGCCCCCAGTTGGCATTCTGATTATATTATGGATAGCAATGTAACATACTGTCTACTCACTGAAGATGGAGAACCATCAACCTTCTAAGAGGCAGTAGGCAGTTCAAATGCATATCAGTGGATAACAGCAATGTAGGAGGAGATCGAAGCTCTGCATAAGAATCAGACTTAGGATCTTATGCAGCTACCATCAGGGAGGAAACCTATTGGCAACAAATGGGTGTTTGAGATCAAAAGAAACAGTGATAACTAGTTGGAGAGGTATCGGGCAAAATTGGTGGTCAAAGGATATGCTCAAAAAGAAGGTATTGATTTCAATGAAATATTCTCACTTGTGGTTCTATTAACTACCATTTGTATAGTTCTGGCATATCAGCAGTGCATGATTTACAATAGGAACAATAGGAAGATCTGGCTTTCTTAAACAAATTACCTGAAGAAGGTCTTACAGCGCTTCAACGAACAAGACTGTAAGGCAGTATCTACCCCACTCCCTGTTAATTCCAAGTTATACTCTGAGATGAGTCCTAGTAGTGAAGCAGAGAGGATAGAGATGTCTCGAGTATCGTATGCATCAGTAGTGGTTAGCCTGATGTTTGTCATGATTAGCACTAGACCAGACATTACACATGCAATGAGAGTTGTGAGTCGGTACATGACAAATCTTGGTAGAGAGCATTGGATAGCAGTGAAAAGAATTCTTCGTTACATCAAATGAACGTTGAACTCAGATTATGCAGTTGATCTCGACATAAACAAGTCCATCATCGAATATGTGTTCTTACTTGCCAGCGAAGCTGTAAGTTAGGTATATAAGCTGCAGTCAGTGTGGCTACATCAATAACAAAAGCATAATATATTACAGCTACACAAGCTAGTAAGGAAGCAGTTTGCCTGAAGTTGGTCATGAAGGAGTTCAAGCACATACAAGTAGGGA
>JANIJH010000003.1:21553722-21571290 GCA_024520975.1 Erythroxylum areolatum
GTATGGGGGGTGGTATCCCCATACCCGCCCCGATACCCGACGGGTATTTTTGCTAACCCCCCATACCCGCCCCACGGATAAAAATTTGCTCCCCATACCGCCCTCGTTCGGGTAATTTTATCGGGTACCCATCGGGTTCGGGTACAATTGCCATCCCTACATACAAGAGATAATTTCTCTATTTTGTAATAGCCAGAGTGCTTTGCATCTTGTAAAGAATCTAACCTTTCATGCCTGGAGCAAACATATCCCAGTACAGTACCACTTCGTTCGTGATAAAGTGAAGGAAGGGACGATTACTGTGAAAAAGATCAACATGAAGTAGAATGTGGCAGATTTTTTGACGAAAGTTGTCAATACAGATAAGTTCATATGGTATCGTTCCTCCTGTGGCCTGATAGAGACATAAGCAGTATGGAGCTGAGAGAGAAAGAATGGTTAAGATTAATTGGCATCCAATTTAATCTTCAAGTGGGAGAATGTTAAGACACGCATCCCACATCATTGGGATGAGAGTGTGAGCAGAGAAAGGAAACCTATAAAAGAAGATCCTCTCCTCCTCCTTCAATGCACCAAAACAAAATTTCACTTTTATGTATAAATTAGAGGATTAATTTTGTAATCCCTAATTTTCTTTTATAGTGAAATTATTCTTTCTCCGTGATTTTTACCCTATTGGAGTTTTTCACGTAAATTTCTTGTGTTCTTTAATTTCTTCCTTATTTCCTTCATATTTTTCTTTCCACGCTTTCTTTTTCAACAGGATACACAGCCAAAGATATCTCATTGCTTGAGCTAACAGGACAGATATGCAGGTCCAAAGCTTGAGAGTTGAGAGTTGATAATGATTACCTGACCAGATTACAGAACCAAAAAAGTTCAAATGAGGAAACATGGACTGCTACGGTAACACTAAGGTTCTGAACGTTTTGGACAAATGATAAGTAATCCTTTTGGTGCCTTATCTGGACGAAACTCTTTTGTTGTTATCCCCCCACACTGTGGCATCTCCAATGGACATAATTTCATCAACTCAAATTGTTGAAACTGAGGTAAAATTTACTTCAAAAACAAGATTGAAGTATATCAAAATATAGAAACTGTTCTCAAAATAGAATGAGATGCAGTCTTACTTTGGCCAGGAAACATCCACCTTCATGTATTTCTACTACATGCATATCAGTCTTGGTTAGTACCAAGTGTTGGTAAAATTGTAAAAGGTAAAAGCTGAAGCAATTCTCAGCTGCTGAAAATCAATGTCAGAAAACAAACTAGGAATGACCAGAAGACATGTAGGCATGGACATATTGATAAAGTTTAGATCACGATTTTTACAAGTATATACACTCAAACCTGACCCTGTATTGTTTTAGCACCAATAGGAATGTTAATCATGCCTAAAAGGAAGAAATACAAGGATGCATAATAACCTGAGTAATAAGCACTTTACAGATTTCCTTGAATTCTCCCTCAATTTCCTTGAATTCTCCCACTCATTACAGGGAACTAAACCTTGTGCGTTGATGTTTAACAGATAAAGGAGAAAACTGATTCAGAGTGATCAAACCTGACCAGTTCAAGTTTAAAGTTTCTTCCGGACAAAGGCTTTCCTGGTGCTTTGTCAATATAGATCTATTACCAATGTGGTAACATCATCTATGTTTAACTACAAGTCAATGTAGCCGTCTTGGACTGTGCCATGTCTGTGAAAAAAACCACTTCAGTTCATGGCTCGGCTTTCTGACTCGCTGCTTGTGTAGCCACTTGGGATCTGCTGTCCATGAGATGCTTCCCTTGAGTTGTATTCACTACTGAATGTGTCAAATTCTAAGTTGTCTTGACTGCCCAGTGCCGTTCTCCTATATCTTAGAATCTCCTCATCATATCGACCAGAATCATATGCTGTGCTTTGACCATATTTCACACCATTGCTGGGATCAGACAGTTCACTCGCACTATCCAATGCCCTCACCACCTAAAACAGAGTCAGAAAAATTTACCATTTCCAACAGAAACTACAATAAAACATAATCGCCGGCTTGATTGGCTGAAAGATGAGCAAATGAGTGAGGCCTTTTGATCACTACCTGTGCCATTCGAGGCCTTTTTGGAGCAGAATGACGAACACAAGCAGCTGCAATTTCAATCATTCTAACCATCTCACTCTCCACGTAATGCTTTTCAAGCCGTGGATCAATTACTTCACTGAGATCATTTGCTTCAAGTGCACGAATAAGGAGTGGACGAGCCTGTCATTTTCAGACAAATGACTAAAAATGAATGAAGTAGGTCACAAGACGAGATGTAATGTTCAACTTTTCACACTCAGTAGAAAATGAAATCTTGGAATATCTAGCATTATGTCGAGTCTGTTGAGTATGAGCATGTTGTCTTCCACCAGAGAGAATCCTAATTCCTAAGCTTCTTCTTCACCACTTCCTCACATTAACCATTTTATGTTATTTAACCTACTTGGAGATAATAGAGTGAATTCAAATGATAGCAACTGAACAGATCACGACTTTTGATCGAGATAAATTAATGTAGTTTCCTTTCTCTCTCTGTTTTTTTTTTTTTTTTTTTTTGCAGGATCAGAAAATTTAATCATTATTTAAAAGCTGTGTCCGATAACTAACATGCAGCAATGTTGTATAACCTAAAAATTCTCTTGATGAAGAATTCCAGATGAATTAATAGACCCCATCAAGGTACTGCAACATGCTTTTGAACATGAACATAGATTATGACAAGAAAACTAGTACTTGCGGAAATAAATCTTACCCATTCTACCAAGCTCTCATCCCCCAAAGGCTGAGATGGATCTACTGGTTTGCGCCCAGTGATAAGCTCTAGAAGCACAACTCCAAATGAAAACACGTCAGATCTATCCGTTAGTTTTCCACTTGATGCATACTCTGGTGCCAGGTACCTGTCGTCACATGTCATGGAGTACTCAGTATATATGTAGTGTATCGGTGTCTAAACTCTGAAACTCAACAAATGACAAAACCACTTCCTATGGTACCTGTTGCTTACTGCATAAACATGGTATAAGCACACACCCATTGGTTTATAAGCTTTGGAAATTGTTTTGAAGAAGGGGAAACTTTAACAAAAAAGGAATAAATATTTTATTGACCAGCTTTCATTTATAGTTAAGAGGTCAATAAGTAAAGATAAGAAGACCCTTGCAGGTCACAGAATCAAAACTTACCCAAATGTGCCCATGACTCGAGTTGATACATGGGACTGTGAACTATCATTCAATCTTGCCAGCCCAAAGTCTGCAACCTGCATTTGGAGAAATGCTTAGATCATAATAGAGCTAGATACTTGAAGAAAGCGTATTTGCAGTGACTATTAACATAGAACGTACTCAAACTAGAAATCAGATGCACTTGCCTGTGCTTCAAAAGCATCATCTAGCAGAATATTAGCTGATTTGATATCTCTGTGAATGATTTTTGGATGACCTATAAATGTATCACATAAAAGAGATTCTCATTAAAACTCTCACTCTTTTTACTTAATGCGTGAAAATTTAGAGCATGAATCAGTTATATCGTAATATAGACATATCAATTATGCAACAGGAAAAAAGGAGAACCAGAGCACTGACAATCTTCATGTAAATATGCTAAACCCTTGGCAGAACCGATGGCAATTTTCAGTCTTTTAGGCCAATCCAACCCTGGCATTCCTTTTCCTGTTAGCAGAATCAACAGCTCGAGTCAAGTCTATTATACAAGAAAACAATATTCCGTGGAAATATTGATGTTACATTCACCTACCATGCAAGTGATGAGCAAGAGTATTATTTGGAACAAATTCATAGATGAGCATACGATGATGATCTGAGATGTTATAGCCCACCAAAGAGACCAAATGTCGATGATGAACACGACTGATGATCTCCACCTCGGCCTTGAATTCGCGGTCACCCTGTCCACTCCCAACCTTGAGCTGCTTAACAGCTACCACTCTACCATCAGGCAACCATCCCTTGTAAACACATCCAAACCCTCCTTCACCAATAATGTTTTGCCTAGCAAATCCATTTGTCATTTCTGTCACCTCTTTGTAGCTGAAAACACACTTAGAACCACCTATGACGCCTGCCTCTGACCCCAATCCACCAATCCCATAGTTATCTCCAACAGGCGAATGTGAAGGATGTGAACCATAAGATTGATTCGCAGGACTTGAAGAACCCACATTTTGTTGCTGTTGTCCATAATCGATTCCATCTGCATTAGCATAACAAAACAAAATCCCTGATTAACTCGTAACAAACTAAGCACTGGAAACCAGGAAAAAATATAAACCCAAGATGTTACCTGTCTTCACAGCGAAATTATTAGGAGTGTAACTTAGACCTTTGTGCCTGCGTCTTTTGTTCCTCATCCTAACAACAAAAATCGCAATTACCGCAATCAGCATCACACCGCCAACAACTGCACCAACCACAGCCTTAGTTGCCTTTTCCTTCTCTGTTGTTGTGCTGGAAATCTTTGAATTCCCACCAGAAATTGGGCTTGGAGTGCTTGTAGATAGGCCTGAAGAAGTGGTTGCAGTGCTTGTGGATGTTGGGATATTACTTGGTGGGCTTAAACTAGTTGATTGGGGTGGCACATTCGTACTAGGAGGTGATGATACAGTAGATTGGTGTCCGAACTGTAAAGATGGACTTTGGTTCGAGGATGCTGGAGGAGGCTGAGAAAGAGACGGTGATGGTGTTGAAGATGTTTCGGGTGGAACAGGAGATAAATTCCCATTTGAAGAAACTGGTCCTGGCTGAACAGGAGCAACCGGAGGAGAGGTGGAGAATGATAGCGGCGGTGATAAATTTGGTGGAGCAGTTGTCGACGGAGACGGCGGAGGAATTGCTTGTGGTGGAGGTGGCTCGACCACAGGAGCTTCTGGTACAACTGGAGGAGGAGGGGAAGAGTCTGAATTGGGCGGTGGAGAAGAGGTAGCATTTGGCGGCAGCTTATCGTTAGAAGGAGATGGGTGGACGATCAATGAATCTATGTTGGGAGCGATCGGAGACACAGACTCTAAAATAGAAGTTGCGTTTATGTCATTTGTTGATTCCAGCTGAGAATGAGAATGGTTTGTGGAATTACTCGACTGCAATGCCGAGCTTGACATTATCCTTCCCGATTAGTCCTCCTCCGTCGTCTATGTAACTTTGTTTCTCCTAATGAATTTATCAAGTTTTCTTAACGGAAAAAAGAAAACTTTCTCTTCGATCTTTTCTTTTCAAAACGATCAAAACAAACTACAGCAATATCAAAATTTCGATCTTTTCTCCCTTTAAGGGCTTAAAAGTCCAATCTTTAAACCCTGTAAATGATCAAAGCACTAGCTAACAGAAACCCGGAAAAAAGAAGACCTTGAAGGAACAAAAAAGAGGAATCCAAGAAATGGAGAGAAACCCAGAATCGAAAAGATCAAAACCCTACAACCAAAACCTAAATCGAAGAAAGAGACTAGAAATTGTGCTCCAGAGAACAAAAAATTACAAATTTTCGGAGAGAAATCGTGAGAGAGAATAATGTCCCTTTATCAAAATTTGGAAATATCCCCAAGAATTTCTCTAATCTTCAACTTTTTAAAGAAGCCTCTATTTTTTTTTGCTCTTATTATCGTTCATTCTTCTTCTTCATCTTGCATGTATTTGCTCCATTACATGCAACGCAAGCACAAATGTTCTGTTATTTCTAACTGTGGTTTTCCTTTTGTTTTATTTTTTTAATATGGTCCTTGAGTTCCGGATTGCCGCCAAATTTAGACAAAGTTGGTTCAGTTTCGGGCGAAAACCCGTTCGGGACCTACTGGACATTTTGAATTTCTGTTAACCGTCGCCGTTTTTCTTTTTCTTTTTTTTTTTCATGGGACGCACAAATTAACTAAATATCCGATTTTATAATGGCATAATATGGAACTCGTACTGTTAATAACTGATGCCATTTCTTTTTAAAATTATAAAATAATCCCTATATTCTATAAATTTACAAAATAACTCCTTACTATGTTGTGCTATATATTTTTTAATTTTATATTTATGTCTCAAAAATCATAGTCATATAAACATAAAATAATAACTATCTCTTTATTTCTATTAATATTATACCATATATAAACAATAACTATAATTAACATAAAAAAAAGATTATTTAATTATCATAAAGGTATAAAAATTAAGAATAATAAAAAGCAATTAAAATGTTATAATTTACATCATATAATAAAGAATAATTACAACAAAACATCACATGGTAAGAATAATACAGGTCTATAAGCATTACAACAAGAGTTTGTATCAAGTATATATATATAATTTAACATATACATTAAATATAAGTAAAATTAAAAGAAAAAAAATAAAAACCTAAAACTTTATTTAATTACATATCTGCTCAAATCGCATTGGCTTCAATTTTTATTTAATGAAAAATATTTATCATTAAGAGGAGTCTTTTTATTATCATCATTCAAATTTATTGTAACAAATAACATGTCAATAGTTTTCACTTAAGATTATTTTCTAAGTCATTTTCATGTTAAAAAACTTGGTTCCGCAAACACTTAATCAACTAAAAGATCAATATAATCAAGGTAAATTAAATCTATATAACTATTTATTCTATAAAAAGTCCTAATAAATAAATAAAAATAAATTACTAAGAAATTATATTTAACTTAATAATGATAATAGCATATTTTTCTCAAAACTTTAACTTGTATTGAACAAAAACCAAATCTTTCAGTCTTATGTGTTCTAATCAATTTCTTTTTATAAAATAGATGAATTCAAATATGCTCTATTTTCTTTCACATCTGGTTGCACTTACATATTGAATCAAATTTTGAATTGCAAACCTTTGCAATTATGGAATACTACTTTCGAGTTAGTCCCACTAAGAAACTTTAAAATAACAAAAGTAACCTTATAAATAAAATAAAGTGATAATTAATTTCATACAAGAAATAAAAGGGAAGAAATATATATATATATATATGGCCTAAGTTTTTCTCTTTGATGAATTGTAATAGGCATCTTAAAATCACTACACGTGTCCTTATATGCTTCTATTTGTGACCTAAAGAAATCTTGCATCATCTCATACAAAATAATTGTTCTGACAATTAACAACATTCTCTTATTAACTTTAACTTTCTTTTTAAACTTAGTCTAAGATAAACATTTGATTGAAAAATATCTCAGCAATAAATAACACATAGTAAAGTTGTATTTTCCATATGTTAATAATGACTACAAGATAAGATGTATACAAAGAAGGTCTATTTTTTAGATTAACCTTGATTGCTACTTTCTCCCTCTCATGGTGTCATAAGAAAATTCATTATTTCTTTCTTACCATTATCAACCAAACGGAGAGATCTTTCGCCAAAAGCTCACAAACTTAGATGATAAATTGACATTAAGGTTAAAATTCAAGGTCTTCAAATATAATTTTGGAAGCCTTCATTGTAACATCTCGTTTCCATAATAAAGATTAGAATCCTAGATTTCAGTTATTAAGAAAATAGCAATAAGAGAGTAGAAAAAATGCATTTCATACTCATGCATAATGTAAGCACTCATATATGTGAATTTGAATTTTTGCACACATCAAAATGACTGTACATGCATTCAATGACAATTGCCAGGTATAATTGGTCTATAAAAGTGATCATAATTGGAATTGTGAATTATTTGTATTGAAAATTGATTTTTAAGAGTATAAGAATTGATTTAGAATTTTTGGTGAAATATTAAAATTTTCTAGAATTTAAGGGTATTTTGGGACTAGGAAAATTGTCAAGTAGCAAAACGATTATTAAATGGTAGTAGAAATAAGAGTCGAATGACAATGAAAATTTTTATATGTGACACTAAGATTTAATGACTTATGTCATTGAAAATTGGAGTAGAAATTGGAGACAAAATGGACTAGTCATTAAAGTGGACCAAATGGAACCATGGGAAAGTGACATCTAACAAGTGACACCACTTGATGAAACATGTTCTTATAAAGTGAAAGACCATATTTTGGTCTTTCACTTGCCAAAAACGACATCTCCCTTGTTCCCCATCTTCTTCATTTCTCATCTTCTCCATTCTTCTGCTTCTTCACTCACGACACTCTCTTCTCCAAGTCACAAGTTGAACCTTGCATTCTTCCATCATTAGCCATTCTATTTTCTTCATTTCTTATTAAAGACTTAACCTTACCACCCTTGAATGGTGATGCACGTGTGATAGAAGAAAGCTAGGGTTAAGAGAGAGCTTGAAGAGTTTGAAGATCTTGAAGCTAAATAAGTAAGTATAAGCATCACTATTCTTGAATTGATGAATGAAACATGTTTTGATAATAGTTAAGAGTTAAATGTTCATAAAATGAGAATGGGTTCATGAAGAAATGTGGATGAGAAATGGGGATAGACTCATGTCTTGCTTTTGTGTTTTCATGGATAATAGTTTAGGGAATGACATAATGTTGGATTGGGTGAGTGAATGGTGTTTAATGGGTGCTGGAAAAATGTTGGCTGTAACATTTTCCATTTGATTATGCTTCAGTTCTTTAGTCATAACTTTTTCTCTAATTATCCAAATGAAATGATTCTTGATTTGGAGTAAACTAGAGACATATGGCTATATTTTTCATGAAGTCGAATTCAAATTCTGTTTAGAAGAGTCTCAAATTCTAACTTGAAGTTGAAAAACTGGGTATGCGTTTGTAGAAGTTCACCGCAGCAAACTCCTTGCTTCACTACGGTGAACTTGAAGGATTTAGCTAGGATTTCTTTCAGGTAAAGTTTTCCGTGACCAATTATAGGTTTCTTCGTGGTGAACTTGTGAAAATTTCACGAGAATTCCTCTCAAGAGGAGTTCACCGTAGTGAACTTCTCTCTACACTGAACATATATCGGTATTTTAAGCATATCTTGTTATGTAGTTATCTAAATGGAATGATTTTTAATTTGGAGTAAAATAAAGACATAAGGCTACAAATTATCTGAAGAAATCAAATTCTAAATCGAACTCTAAGAATTTCAATTTCTCGGTGGAAATTGAATACAGGGCACTAACTCAGAACAAAAGTATTCCGAAAATATTTGGAGTATAACTTTCACAATACTAAACCAAATTGAATGCTTTTGGTGTCATTAGAAACTTATGAGATAGAAGGAAAATTCTCATAGAGGAAGTGTTCCTAAATTACTTCATTTTCATTGTACAATTGATCATGCACTGTAGACCTGGAGATGTGCTTTAGGAAGAATCTAGATTTTGATCAAATGAGTTGTGAATTGAGATTCTAATGATTTTATTGAGGTATAGATCATAAGTATACATGGTCCTTATGTGAGATTGGGAATACGAATGTTTACATGATGACAATGATAGAGTGATACCCGGGATTGTCATGAACATGCATTGCACATATTCCATATACACACGTGTGTATAAATGAATGCTTGTAATTGTGAAAATATTGATGTGTGTGTGCATTGTGTGTATTGCATAATTTTGATGTGCAGGATAAATGTCTGCGTTCAAACATTTCCAGATCATTGAAGCTAGTACTAAGTTGGAGCGTACTGTGAGTAACCTAGACGGTTTCTTTCAATTAATTGTTTGCTTTAAAAATATGTTTTAAATAATGATATGAATGCGGATTGATTTTGTGTTGATGATGGACAATGAAGGTTCGAGATTTGATGTATGTATGTGATACTGAAGTGCTACTTGTATGTGAATTTGATGAAATGTGTGATACATGATTTGATTGTTAAACGTCAAACTTAATTTCGGAAGAAAACTGTGAATATGCATTTGAATGCAACAGTGATACTCAACATTATGTTGAATGCCGGATCACGGTTCGAAGATGAACGTGAAATTAAATGCGAATATGAAAGCATGTGATAGACTGAAATTACGTGAATGTGATGCATTCCATATATAAATGCATGAAATATAAAAGCAGTTGTGACCGGAATTGCCATCAAAAAAGAGCCTAAAACTCATAATGTGAAAAAGAGCCTAGAGCTCAGAAAGTGTATAAGAGCCAAAGGCTCACTATGTAAGATTGAGCCATGTATCCCCAACGGATAAGGGACATTTATAAATGAGCCCAATATTCACAATAAATACGGGACAGTTAAGCACTTGGTCATAACAACATAATAATTGAAAAAAAGCCACATAAGCATTTCATACACATTTTAAATAAGTATGTTTGTTTGTTTGAAATGCGAAATTACCTTACTTGTAAGTGAAAATGTGACAGATGATGAATTATGCTAAATGTAAGGATGTGAATTACATGTTACGTGTATTGATGTGTTGCATGAATTGAGTGAATCATCGATGATGGTTATCTTATTGAGTTCACAAAACTCACTCAAAATTTACAATATATTTTAGGCCTTGAAGAGTTACTCGATTAGAAAAACGGAAGTATACACTGTAATCGAGTAAGAGATTGAGGTCGGGATTGGTTCACGTCTGCATTCATTTTCTTTATTTTTTGTATCAAATAGAGTTTTCGCAATTATTGCAACTTGTGTATTCGAGCATTTCTATTTTGTAATAACTTTCCATGTTGGAGATGTTTGTAAGTGATTTTGCAATGTAATGAATTTATGACTACAAGTACTCTATATTTGTAATGGGACCAAATAGCTATTGAAATTCGGATGATTGTATTACTGTGATTGAAAAAGTTTATGATTAAGACAGACCCAATTTGGTGATTGATTTTCACGTACGTGTGTGTTAAAAAAATAAAAAAAAGGTTATACTGAGTTTCTGACTAATTGACTTTACTAGCACGCCACTTTGGTGAGATGCGTACTCAGACATCACTCAGGATGTCGAGTACGTGTCTAGCGAGAGTGGGGTGCTACATCCATTCTAGCATTAGACCAAATATACTGAGATGCAACTCCCTTATCACTTGTAAACATTTTTCTTAGCTCCTTTATTAGAACAAAATACTAAAGCATTAAGAAATTAGTCGTAAATCTTGTAATATCAATATGACACAAGTTACTACCATTCGTGAAACTCTTTTTCATTAAATTCAAAATGCATGTATAATTATAAATGAACTTATTCACTTTTCTTGCATTATTCACAGTTCTAGCAATAATAGGAAAGTATATAGCATTTCTTATATTTTTTAACAACATTTTATTGTAATATGTAGCACAAATAGTCCAATAAAAAGAATTGTACCTACTATGCATGCTTTTCTTAACTACTTTATAAGCAAAATCATTACTACTGATGAATTGTATAATTCACAACTTCTTCAAATATCTCAGAGTATAAGGTTAAATGCATCAATGGACTTTAAAAACATCATCCCCATATTAGAATAAATAAAAAATTTATAATAGGCTTATATGTTTTATTTGTCCAACTATCACATATAATTAAATTCTCATAAGTTACCCAAGTTATTCTTTTTCCATCCAAATACCTTTTTGTTTCACAAATAGAGCTACTCAGAAGATTATCTCTATAGTCATCTATTAAAATGTGCTTTATATCCTAGACCATAAGAGGCAATAACATCCACCATAAGCTGTTAATAATAAGGTTGAGCACTATTAAATAATACACAAGCATCATACCACCATCTAACCATCATCATGTATATATTATGAGCTACTTCTTTAGATTGTAAGGTGTTGGTCTGTGATTTACAAGCTAACAATTTCTAGCCTTTAAATACCACAAGTGCACAGGTCTTGATTTGTAGTAACTGAAGGGTCGATCCCACGAGAAGGGTGAACTAATATAATCTTATGTTATCTAAGGCTTAAAAAACTAATATAGTGAAAATAAAGATGCAACAGAAAGTAAATACTAGAATTTGATTTCAAGAAACTAATTTAGAAATTTAACATGTAAAAAAATAAAATTAAGTAAAAATCAATAAAAAAATACCAAGTTATGGGAAAGGGAATTTTTCCTATCATTAATGTTAACCTAGCCATTTATGTGTTAACGGGGTGTTAGTTCTAGACTATCATAGAGTTGATTATTCTCTCTTGAGTTATAACCATTAAATCCTAAATTATAAACCCTAATTAAATTATAAAAATTGCAATATCTCAATTAACAAAAGACCCACTATCCTAATTAGATCTTAAGCCCTCTAATAAACTACCGAGTCTCACACGAGATCTCTTTCTGCACAATAATCGATATGATTAATCACATAGTCTATTAGATTACCTAACTCTCATTAACCCAATACAATCATTTTTATCTAGTTCATCATCTCAGTTTATTACCAAAATATGCAAGTACTGCAATTAATCAGAACACCTAATTAATAAAACAAAAAACGACTATATTAACATTAAATCAAGGTAAAATCCTAAAGGAAGATTTAGAACATCATCAACAATCGAAAATCCATCATCATACAATCCATTTCAATCTTATACATTGAATGAAAAAAAATTAAAATGGAAAGGAGAAGAACATAGATTAGATAATCTAGAAGGCAGCAACATCGGGAGACCCAATGCTCTGAGAAGTCAACAATGTCGAAAGGCCTGCTTCTTCTCTTCCTCTTCCTCTTCCTTTTCTCTCTTCTTTCTCTCTCTTTTAGGGTTTTTCAAAAGTGGCAGAAGTGAAGCTCCCTTTTAGGGTTACATATCTTTCCTTTATATAGTTTTTCCAATTAAGGTAACCCTAAGGTCTTTTCCGAGATCAAAAGGTCTAAAAAGATCCTTGAAAACCTAAAAATAGAGGCACCCTCGCATCTGTTTACACGCAGGTCACGATCATGTCCTAGAGTTTTGCCTCCTGTCACAATCATGGCAGACAGGGTTAAGATCGTGGCTCCTTGCTCCTACTTTTGTCACAATATTGGCCACGATTGTGGGCCTCTATTTTGATTTGGGTCTCCTTTGAAATTCCTCTGTTCTTCAATATTAGCTCTGAAACACTAGTAAACACATTAAGGCACCTTAAAAACAAAAAATTGAAGCTCAAAAGTGTTCTCTAACCCACAAAACATTCAAAACACGAATATCTAACTAAGTAACTGAAACCTAACCTAAAAATACATTCATAATTCAATCTAACTACTAAACATGTACTAAATTATTATATAGTCTATGACTATCACAAGGCACTACAAATTAAAGGTTGAGCTCAAAGAATTATTTGTAAAGAAAAAAATTTAGACACCTTCCTTACATCAAGTTTAGCAATCCCTTCTTATTGGGTAGGAGTACCATCTTTAACATTTCCAGTATTGTCTTGACCACCACAAATATAACTTCCACTACTAATTTTATAGTTCAATATTTGCCTTCTTCCTTTATAACTTTGATACTCTTTAAGCAAAATTTTGATATGATGTTTCACATCATAGATTGCTTTCCTACAAGGCTCCACATCACTTTGATTCCAACTAAATATTTCTTTAATCTGGTGATTCCCTTACCTTTCAATTATTTGTTACTACACAAACAAATGGTATGATTCTTCATTCTAGACATTAATCAAGCATGAGTCTAATTTAGATCAATGAATCTTCTTAAAGAAGCTAAATTATCAAGAGTAGTTAACTTCCCTCCATTTATCTATAAAATAAATAAAGAAATATGTTAAAATTAAATTAATAACTTCATATAAAAAATAACTTTTTGTATGTAACATCATTACTTTGCTATAAACATTTAAAGGTCAATTATGAGAATATTGATCATACATAAATACTTGAAAAAATAAAATTCACAAATCTAATGTGATAGAAAATCTTGCAAAATGTTGATGAAGACATCAATGCCTATATTAGCAGCTTCAAGTACAAACTTAGAATCAATAATATGAATATAAAGGACCAAGATAGATCGAATAAACATAAAAGATTATGTATTCATAAATCATATGAATTAAAGTAGAGGCATAGAATAGATGAATACAATATTTCAACTTGCTTTTCCCACTCTCCCTACATCAATCCACCTCTAAGAAAGTCTCAACCAAAATTGCTAGATTATGATTAGTCTTATTATATATCACCTGAGAAAGAGACTACCTACTCATCTATTCTTTTAAACTTCTCATGGAAACAATCCTAATCATATTTGATAAAGTGTAAAAGTAATTCTAAAGCTCTTCAAGGTTGTTAAGTTTACCATCTCTACCATTTTCTTAAAATTCAATGATTATCAAAGAAGGAGATTTAAAAAAAATCAAATAATTCATTCTCTAGAAAAACTATTCTTATAGCAACTTATATGGTCTTAAAAGACAACAATTATGTGGCCTCATCTTGTTCTCACTTACTCATTACCTAAACAAAACACAATACTTCTTCTCACTTTAATTCCACCGTGATTAATCCCTAGAAGAAATTATTACTCACTTCTTAATTAAGGATGACTTTTGAAATGGCTAACTCACAGATGTTGATCAATTAATGGTACTAGTTTTCTTCAATCTCGTCTATGGCTTGCCCCCATAGTGCTTAATTGTAATTGGAAGGATAACCCATAACCAAGTTATCTCCCGTCTCCTGTAATTTTTTTATTAAACTTTTATAGTATTTCAATTGCATCTACCCCATAATCTGAACTAACCAAAAAAACATGTCTAACTTAATTGTGTTCTTCACTTAAATGTATCCACTTAAGTGTTTGCTTTCTATTATTGTATGTTATGCATTCTGTGAGATCCTTCAAATGGATACTATTTCTAGACTAAAAATGACATTCATATGATGAATTTCTAGTTGTTCCCTTAAGGAATTGATTATTGTGATGGTTAGATTTGGTGTTTCCAGTCACTCCTTTGTGAAAATTCTCATGTTCATCTTAAGCCAAATATTGTAAATCGTGTTGCTAAAAGCTATTTTAGCCACTGTCCACTCCACAACTCCCTTTCTTTGATTCCTGCTACACCATTGTCATTTGTAAGAAAGGAATATTACATTCAAGATTTGACTTCTTCCCCGACTTTAAAAAGTGTATTAACATTGAAAAAATCAGTGAGTTATTTTTTCCTCATCTTGATTATATAGTACACAACCTTTTGATACCCTAACAACTCCCTTTTGCCATGACACTCTATTATTTTTGGCCTTTAATAGTTTCATACAGGATTAGTTTGTGAATATACCCTATTTGTTGTTTTCCCAAATAATAGGATCCCCCTTTTCTGAGTTTAAATGGATTAAAATAGTTTAAGCATGATAATTTAAGTATGTTATAACATTTCTGTGAGTAATAAGAGCCTATTGAACTATGAAGGTTTCTAGTACATAGCTTCTTAGATTATGTAGTTCTTAAACCTTATAAGGAGGTACATGATTAGACTAATTATCATATTAAAAAGAAGTTTTATTTCATTACCTATCTAGTATTGAAATTCACCTTTAAACTTATCTTTAAGTTTGAATATATTGAGTAGTGTCTACAAGTAGTCAACTTGTAGTTACAAGTATAATAGGTTATGATCTTCTATAAAATATTTAATGATCCACCTCACCTTTAATGAGTTTTTATCAACCAGTAATCTCTATACTCTCTTCAACATCAGTATCTCGTTCATGGTTTTGACAAGTATTATGTCAAGTCCTCCCTCTATTTGATCTTTATAAACCTTACTTTACCTAACCTTATCTATGTATTTCCCCCTTCCCACTTCCTTTTCATAAGAACCCTCCCATCGATTGTTCCATGCTTTTGGCGATGGTCTTAGGAAACTACATATGTGAACATAAGTAAACATGTAAATTGTTAAGAATTAGTTTTATCAGCTACATTCTTCTTACTACTATGAGGGTTTAAACCTTAATCCTTTCTAAGAGTGGCTTGAATTGATTGCTTGTAGGTCTTTTAGTTATGATAGGGACTCCTAAATATCATAAAGGATATTTAAAGATCTTTATAAAAATTAGGCTAGCGTACCAGCTTATAATGCTGCTTGAACTGGCTAATACAAATAATGTGCTCTTCTATTTGTTTATTCCAAGCCCAAACAAGGATTTGAAAGTATATAAGGTTGTCATTAATAAAATTATAAAGATGGGATCTGCTTTCGAAAATACCATCAGACCATCAACTAAAAGCATGGAGATTTGCATAGAAAGATACTAGTCCCCTTTCAATAAAGTGATGGAAGTTATTTTATGAAATTGGGTATTTGTCTAAAAAATATTAATGGAGGTCCTTTTGAAAAAATATATTTGCATGAGAAATTAGTTATCAAATTTATGATTGGTGACCTATCAGATTAAACTTAAAATGTTAAAAAAAAAGCGATTGATTTGATTTAAAACTTTATAGGCTGAATAACCAAACCAATAAAATCATCAAAACTCAATATATATGTAATTAAAATTGAATTCTTAACAAAAGATGAAGTTTTTTTAATTAGTTTAATTATTTTACGAAAAAAAGAAATCTATACAATTTCCAGTAATATGTAGTTCACTTCCACACTAATTCTTCATCTTTCCTTATATCCAATTTCAAACCTAAGTTTAATGTGAACATTATACAATATGCTAATAATAGTAAATAAAATATGAATAATAAGTAGAAAATAAATTTTACTTTTAGTTTCAGGCGTCAATACTAAAGAAAGAAAATGTTCTCCTTATACATTGTAACACCCCACAATTATGTCATGTGCACAAATGATATTGTGTACCAATCCTATTATGCATGAACAGTCCTAAGTCATTCCAATCCATCTCATCCTATGCCACATTTACTATTTTACCCTTCCTGTCGGGGGGTGGGATGTTACATACATAGTTGTAAAATTGCTGAAGAAGCTCTAAAACTTTTCTTTTTTACAACCAACAGTTAGCTTTTGCATAGCTTTTTACAAATGACGTATGCAAGGAAGGAATAAGTGGTTAAGTACCTCTCTCAAGCAATTAATATGAGCATTTTTCTTTTAAAGATAAAAAAATTCATTAAAGCCATAAAAGGCATCGGAGGGTCTTTACAATATGATTATTTTTTTGTTGCCCTTAGAGTTATATATTGAGAATGAGCACAGTACTGGAGACGCAACCCGGGGATAGCAGAGGAGAGGATGAGGAGACAATAGAGTGACAAACTGGTACTGGTAGAGATGAGGACTATTTTGTAAATTTAAAAAAATTTAGGAACTATTTAATAAATTTAAAAATTATCCGAAACGATATCTAGTATTGATCGGTGCTAGTATAATATTGTATCAGAACCAAATTTAGTACCGGTGCCAATAAAGTATTCATAACATTGGTTGTCATTAGAAATCTACAGTGACCTCCCGGAGTCACATAGATCACCTCTCTTTATAGTTTATTCTTATCTCTTTTGAAACACAATGAAAACGAGTGGCAGAGGAGAGGACGACATATTTAAGCATAGCATAAGTTGCGATAAAGATCTAGAGATCTGGAGTAGAGGAGAGGGATGGCTAGAGGATGTAGGAAAATCCCGGGAAGAACATCACATGTTCCAGCAGCGGAAACAAAAATTTTTATTCCCGGGACCTTCCCGAAACCCAGGATCCAGGTGTCG
>JANIJH010000003.1:21634160-21651132 GCA_024520975.1 Erythroxylum areolatum
ACGTGTGGAAACGAGCTCATAAGTGATTCGGAGCCTCAGGCTCAACATATAATGAGCCCTGTATCCCCCATCGGATAAGGGACAGATATTAATGAGCCCTAAAATGGGACAGTATAGGCACTCGGTCACAGCATAATAATAATAAATGAATGTGAGTATCATATGTATGTATCAAACATGAAAGTTATGAATGTGGACTTCTGTGAAAGTGTGAACGTGAAATTTTGCGAAAGAGTTTTCGTGAAATAAAGTTAAATGTATGCAAACTGTGAAAAATGAGCAAATATGCAACAATACGAATATATGTATGTGCATTGCTGTTGCTGCATAAATTGAGTGGACCATCGATGATGGTCACTCATTGAGTTCACAAAACTCACCCAAAGTTTGCAATTATTTTTCAGGACTCAGAAGAATACCCCGTTAGACAACGGGTGTATAGCGACCGCTTACGAGTGAGAGAAGAGATCAGGATCAGTTGTGTCTACATAAGTGTCGGTTAAATTTTTGTATAAAATTATGTTTCTTCGAATTTCTGTATAAATGATTCGGTCAATTTGTAATAGTACCGGAATAAATTATTGTGTATTTATAAGAGGGCCCTCGTGGTCTTGTTATGTATATTGTTTTCCGCATTATAGAAAGTGTATGTGATTGTTTTTAAAAAAATTTATACTGAGATTTGACTGAGTGATGTAGCACGCCACCTTCGCAGGGCACGGACTCGGATATCACTTCCGATGTCGGGTTCGGGCCTTACGGGAGTGGGGTGTTACATATAGGTTCGAACAAGTTCTTGAACCTTTAGTTTTTTGAACTTAGACAAATCTAACACACTAAAAAAATACTCCTATTTCCATCTATAACTTAGAGCAAGCTCTCTAGATTTAATAGTGGAGAAGCTTTAAGTACTAAGGAACGAATAACTTAAACCAATAACATGCAAGCTTGGAAAGTGTAACCTAAAGGTATGGAACCCTAAATTAGTTGATTTAGTATCCTAACAAATCCAACTAACCTATTGCTACTTTTGGAAATTGCTATGGACTATTACGTGCTCATTCCTAGTTTTAAGATAGGGAATCACCTAAAGGCTGATCAATCCTAAGGATAACACCTAATCCATGGCATTTTACATAAAGTACCAAACCAACTTAAGTCTAGAAACACCAAACTCAATTTCTCACAATTTTCGCCCTTATTCCTTCCTACATCTTCAAGCCCTCAAGCAACTAGCCACACATAATTAAATTAACCACAACAAAGAATCAACAAACATAAACCATACTTAATTATATTAAATCAATGCTGGAAAATTAAACCAAAGCCATTCATTAATCAAAATCCCAAGTTCAAACAATTAAAAAACATTAAATTAAAGAAAGAATTAAACTGAGCATTAAACTAATGAGCCGCAAATTAAAGCATTCGGCTAAGACAAATAAACATAAAGCATTCGAACATGACTAAGAAAAGCAAGCATTCAGTAAAAAAACTAAAGCTATGGCCAACAACAAGCAAAAGGTTATGGATGAACAATGCAATAATTGAAATTAAATCCAAAAAGGTGGCCCTGGAATTGTTGCATCTCCTGGGAAGCAAGGAAGGCTCCAAGCTTCAAGCCAAGCACCTCCAAGTTGAAGGCGTCACTTCTCAAGGCTCTCCTAAGCCATAATAGCCGTAATTCTTGACCAACAATGGAGAGCTTCTCTTGATTTGTCTTTAAATCCGTGTCTCTCTCTTGGTCTTTTGTTATGTCGTCAACTCTCCTTGTTCTCTCTTCTTTTTCCTTCTCCCCGTGACTGCTACTGTGTTCTCTTTTTTTCGATTCCTCTTTTGTCCATTTTATTGTTCATCTCTTTTAATCCCACCTCTCCTTTGCTGATGTGTGACTATGTTTTATGTTGGCTAATGTTAGTGCATTTTGGTGCCCCTTGATCCACCTGCTGTATACGTTTTATTTCATGCCTCCAGTTGTTGTTTTTTCATTTCTGTTTAACACGTGTGAGTGCATAAAACACAAGCACGTTGTTTGCATGTTAGACTAACTTTGTTGTCTTCTTCTGCTGGCGTTTTGTTATCATTGTATTGCTGTTTTTTATTCCTTGTCTCCCAGCTGGTGTGTTGCTTCTTTGGTCTTTGGTCCTTGCTTCTGCCTTATCCCACGCTATTGTGCCTCCTATTCTATTCTTGATGTGACAAATTAATGCTTGGTCCATTTTACGATTCACGTTTTAAATCCTCGCTACTTTTGTGTGTTTTCATTTAAATCGAATCAAAAGTCTTGAAAACACCTGTGTTTTGTTCCTTTACTGTCCTCCTGCGCTATTGTTTATAGTGTGTCTTTGTACGTCTACATTTTTTTCCTTTGGACTGTGCATCATCGTCTTAGTGTGGAACATGGTGTTAGAATTTACAATGGGCCTATGAGCCCATACGAGAAGGAAGGTTAGACCACATATAAGTTTAAGTGAGGTTCCATCCTAAAACCAATTGGTGATAGGTGGAGTAGCCCAATAGACTTATATGTTAGTTTTCTTTTCTCTCTTTCTCCAATGTGGGACAAACTTCCACTTTATATTTCAACACACCCCCCTCATGTGTGGGTCTAACACGTGACATAATCTATCATTTTGAGGGGTTAACGACTAACATAAGAGCAACCTGCTCTAATACCATGTTAGAATTTACAATGAGCCTACGGGCCCATACGAGAAGGAAGGTTAGACCACATATAAGTTTAAGTGAGGTTCCATCCTAAAACCAATTGGTGAAAGGTGGAGTAACCCACTAGACTTATATGTTAGTTTTTTTTTCGCTCTTTCTCCAACGTGAGACAAACTCCCACTTTATATTTCAACCTTTATATTTCAACATTTGGTTGGGTGTTGCGTTAATTACATGAAAATTGTTCACGTAAACAACGCTTGTATGAAACGTTGTCGCACACGTTTCTGTTGCTCTTGTTCTTCTGATTTGACAAATAAACCCATTTATTTCTTTGTCAATGGTATTTTTCTCTCCACTATTCTATGATATGACAAATAAACATTGTGGTCCAAGCTACTGTACATGTATCCTTAAAACCTCCACTGCTTTTGTGCATTTTATCTCCTACCCTGCTGCGCTTTGTTCTTGTTCCTTGGCTGTACGTCATTGTTTCATATGAGTTCCCATGTTACTGCTTCTTTCATCCACCTTATACGCTACATTCAACATGCACGTGAGTTGCGTTTTATCTCCCAACAGTTAGCATTTGGGTCCTTATTTCTGCTCCTTACACTCTACGTTTTACTCTCTATTCTTCTAGCTGTTGCATGCCTTGTCATTTCTTATCCATTAAATGTGTTGCCAATTAAATCACTATCTTGCATAGATGTCGTGCTAGACTGATTCATCATCATCATCATCACACCCAGTCTGAAGTCCCGTAATAAAGCGAGGTCTGGGGAGGTTTAATAGTATGCAGCCTTACCCCTATATAATAGAAAGGTTGTTTTCGGTAGACCCACATGTAGATATGACAACAAAAGAGTAATGTAGGTTAAAGAGTAAAAAAGTAAAACTGGCACGCTAAATAATTATGTAAATAAAAATAGAATAAATACATAAAAAATAAAAAATAACTTGAATTTTAAAAATAAAATATATTTTAAAACTAAAATATAACGAAATAGATCATCTGTTTATTTGTAGAAAAGCACCAATACCCAGATGATAAGAGAGCAACAAATCATCAAAGAACTGTAGAAAAGCACCAATACCCAGATAATAAAAGAGCAATAAAGCATCAAAGAACTCGACTTTAACTCAATCTATAGAAACACAAAATGTCTGAAACCATAAGATCATTAAGCATAAAAATTCAATCTTGACATAAACCTAACAATATCATATGCAAAGAGATCAACATAATCAAACCCAGAAAGCATTAAACACTAAATCAAACAAAGAAGCTAATATCAAAAGCAAAAAAAAAACCATAAAGAATAGAAATTTCAAAAAATCCAACAAAACCCATAAAACACCAAAACAGAAGATACTGATTAATCAAAGAACTATACCCGAAAAGAAGATGTTGTGGAGAAGGAAAAGAGAGTGAGAGCGCCAAGAAAGAGGGAGAGTAACTTTTACATACCTCCTATTCAATTCTTAAAAAAAAACCTCCTGTTTACATACCTTGTCAAAGAAGAGGGCATAACCTTTATGAGAGAAAGTGGCAAGAGGATTGGCAGAGATCTAGTGCTCCTTCATTATATATCTCTCTAGTTTTCTCCTAAGACTCGATCTGCTCACTAAATTATCCATTCACCAAAACCTATCACAGAGACCTATAAACAAAAAGAAAATAAAAAACACATAACTCTGAAATGTCATTCTCTGCATATACTCACCCCCACACACCTCCACCAATGCCTCCTTCCCCACGTTACTCCTATTAAACAACTTTTCTAACTTATCCAAAAACCTGTAAGTCCCCACATCTTCCTTATCCCACTTCCTCAAGTACTCCTTCTTCAAGACAACAATAAACCTTCAAGTGCCCAATATCATATGAGACAAAAATAAACCTTCAAGTGTCCAAGAAGCAAAACATTTGTATAACTTTACAGTTGCCTATACCAGAACAATTGTTAATGGACCATAAACCTACTAAAATCTGACAGTAAACATAGAAAAATTGGGCCAAATCTGTTCTAGTTCAAAGATTCACATTAAGCAAACAAGTCCGGCAGTGTACAAAAGATGTTGGTAAATAAAGGGACTTTGAGAATACGAAAAAGAGGGAAGGGAAAAGAAATGAAGAAGAAGAACAATCATTGTTTGTTTAGGTTCCCCCAACCAAACATAGGTATTGACGCAAAATCCAGATCTAATGCTAAATTCACATGACGCAAAATCCAAATTTAATGCCAAAATCATAGATATAACTTAAAGAAATACTAGATCTAGAGACTCTCATGGTAATTTATCAAAAAGAAAGCAAACATGAATTATTAAAGACCACAGATCTGGAAAGAATCGGTCACCTAAATGTCATGCTTGATGCAGTAAAGTTCCTAGCACACATTTCCAACTTGAATATTGGCCTAACGATGTGAATCTTCCAAAACCCACATGTGAGGTCTGATTAGCATTTTATTCTCTACTGACATCAAGACAAGAAAGTTTTTCGACAGTCCAAAGGAGAAGGAGGAAAGTTTCTGGAGACAATGGCCCAAATAAGATAAAAAGTCATAAAGCTATATAACCAAAAGTTTGCGTTTTGCAAATGAAACCGGCCTCCTCCATGGTGACAACCCTCAAACTCATTAATTTAAAAAAGAATCTATCCAGTGGTAATAGGGAAATTCAAAAATATTATGGGTCGCATGTCATATCCTCCTCTCTCTCAATTCTTCTTTTGTCATCCCTAGCTATTCATTATTTTACTTTTTCATGTGATTCTTCTTCCTTTTCGTAAATATTTGTGTTCAATCCTTTAATCTATGCGTAAAGATAAAATGAACACAAATTAAGTATTTCAACACAACAATAAAATTGAAAAGACATTGAAATGCACAAGAAAATATTAGATAATTCAATCCTATCGCTTAGCTAACATAGAACATACTAAGAAACCAAAATCTGTAGGAAGGAAGAATGGACTTTTAACACATAACTGTTTAGCCTATCCAGTGAAAGGAGATGGAGCTCCAAAGATATAATAGATCAAGATAATAAGTAGACACAAATCTGAAAATCTAAAGAATTAACCTGAAAGTGAAGACAGAAAGAGCAAGAAACTCTACTGTAAAACTATATAGGAATAATATAATGTTTGTACCAAGTATATGGTAATAAATATTTTTTATCATTCAATTTTTATGTTGTTGATTGTCAAGAAAAATTGAAAAAAATAGCATGATCACCTCTGTATCAAGTTCCTCATAACATCCTCAAACAAATCTTTTGGGGTTGAATCTGCAGTGTTTTATGTTACATCCAAATATGCAGGTAAATCTTCCACCTGCAAAAATGTCAACAAAAAATGAGGCCTTAAGTCCCTACCATGAATAGAAACAGGCTAATGTTGGAGGTACATTTTGTGTTGGGAAGATGAAATTTCTTATTTGACCACCTTTCAATTACACCAACATATTTTGGCCTTCCACCATTATCTTCAAAGGTTCACCTTACGAACACTTAAGCTCTGTCATGTAACTACTACATGCAATATCATACTTTCTATAATTGTTTCAAGCATCAAGTAACAAAATTAGAGATTGAACTTCACATTTAAGACCAATTAACGCAAGAGACTGCTATTGCATTACTCCTAATCCTACAACATAGAGTAAGTTATAAAAGCTACTAATAAAGCCACCAAATAAATAACTTATGTATAAATCAAACCTTTGGTATGTACAAATTACTTCCATCTTTTTTTGCAACATATTCATAAACATATAAAAGAAATCCAAACATCTAGATATGGGAAAACCAAAACTTATTAAGCAATTTTGTGTTACAACCGACAGCTGTAAACCTTTATATATAACATTAATGGTAGGCACTCATCATAGATTCTCCATTGAGACTAGATTTTCATATTTAACCACAAAAATGAACATATGATAAAGTTATTCATAGGCTAAATATGAGACATATCTTTCATTATCATCCACTTCTAGGAAATAAACAACAAAAATTGTATTCAACATCACAAACTCCCCAATCCCCAGGTTCTGAAGTGCAATAGGGAACACTAAACTCCCCTTAAAATTAAAGATGAAGGTTTTACATCTGAAATATGAAGATTAGGTTGATTCCTCCTATATCTCTTCAAATAGTTCATGTTAAAAGAGTATGACAAATTTACCATCTTGGCAAAACCTATTAAGCTAGCAACTTTTCTAATATGGCAAGGACATATTCCATGCATCACAATGTATCTTAGAGAAAAGGGCTCAAATTTTATATTACAAAATGAGAAGATAAGATAAAATGTGGCATGGTAGCTATTGTTTCTAGTCCATGTTATGCCTTGTGGTACATTACCACCATTTGTGAGCCGAATATTTTTCTCTTCTTTCTTGCTTGCTTCATCTTTGTAAAAAGCATATGATTACATGCTAATTGCATAGTTGAAATCAAGAAGATAAAGATATTGTTACCGTGACTCAGATTGTAAAAATATAAAAGTTTTAAAATGGATAACACATTTACATGCTATGAAAATATTATTTGTTTACTTTGGTCTTCTTCATTTGTGATTTGTTATCAACACACTAGGCCAGAGCACCACCAACATCCTTATTATGAAGGGCATTAATCACCCTTTTTGCTTCTTGTAATACATTAATATCAACAAGATCCAAAAATATCCAACTTATCTCATGACTTGCATCCCAGTGATTGACTAGTCCAAATCAGGTAATATGTACATACATAGAAGCATAAGTCCACAACTTCCAATTCACACTCATCCACTTAAAGAAAGCAACAATTACTGGGAGACAAAGGAAAGGAAATGGACAATGATGTTACCATAATGCTATTGTCTTGTGCTAGCTTGACCCCCATCTAGTGATGCAATTTTTAGCCCATGAGCCTAAATTTAGTTATTTTCAATGGGTCATCCTATAGGCCGGACCCTAGCCCAGACTGACTCGAAACTCAATTATTTTAAGCAAAATAACATCATTTTACTTAAAAGAGTTAGGCCTCAGCGAGCATGGGCTTGGGCTATCCAGACCCAGATCTAGTTAAAAAAATAAGTTGTTATATATTTTTAATTTTAAAAAAATTGGCAAGGGCTAGCCCACTGCCATCCCTACTCCTGTCTCATAGTATGACGTACACAACATGTAGTCCACAAGAATTCGCTTCAGGTGAGTGTGGCTCCACTCTGATCAATTCTCTGCATCTATCGATTCTTAATGCTCAAGTCGAGTTTGACACCATTATGCTTGCAAGTTCTCCATTTTACTTCCCTCTTCTATAATGGCAAAATCTAATTAGTGCTACATCACCATCAAAACCCGAATCCAAACCTCTAAATACCAAATTTCCAACTTCAAATTCCTACACACAACTGAGAGCCTCTTATAGTCAAAGTCATTAATACATCTCACAAAACTCAGGAAAAGAAAACAAAACCTTAACCTTTGTGAGGAAGATGGAAGTGGGGCTAGAAAATATGGGAATTGTTGAGAATCCTCGATTTGAAGTCAAATGAATCAGAATCGTGGAGGTGGCAATTTGCGAGGGTCTCTATGATTGTGGGATTGAAGAAAGTTTCCTTGTCGCAACCCTCAGCATCGTCTGCTTATTTCTCTTGCTCTGTTTATTGTAAAAATAGATTGAATGTAAATAATCAAAACTAGATGGTTAGAGTCAATGCTACCTAAATAATCGATTAAGAATTAGATGACAGTGAACTATGAAATGAGGTAGGGGTGCGACAACTACGTGATTTCAATATAACAAAGCTTTATCAATTAATTTTATCGTTGAACCCATGCCACAAAGTCCTAATACATAAATAGATGAGTGGGCTGTAGCAACAATTTTAGAATGTTACATACGTAAAATTTTCTCGCAAATATTTTTAATTTTGTTGCCTTTTCTTATATTTAGCAACAAATTATTATTATCGTTGCCTTTGAATATTATTAAAAGCAATGCTTTAAAAACTGTTACATTATATTAAATTTTGGCAACATATTTTAAAACTGTTGCAAACATATTATTGCTTAAAGCTCTTTTTACTATAGTGTTAGATTTTGAAGAGGATAAGAACTGTACCCTAATTCTTGGACGACCCTTCATGAACACTGTAAAATAATTTATAAATGTTTATGAAGGAAAATTGCTTTTCAAATCGGTGATGAGCAAGTGGGGTTTAATATGAACAAGGACTTGAAAAATCTTAAGGAAAGCAACCCTTGCATGAAAATAGACATAATGGATGAATTTATCAAAGTCCAAGGGAAGGACTACTTTGGAGAAGTAAGCCATGAGGAACAGGTGACAAAGGATATAGAGTTTGAGGAATATTTAGAAGTCCTTATTCAAGAAGCTACAGAGGGAGAGTGGATGATGGTGATTGCAAAAGAAGACGAGCAATCCACCTTCCTACAAGGCTAACTATTTGATTTCCATAAAGATTCAAGGGATTTTATCATTCCTAATTATGTTGATAGTTTATTATTAAGAAGGGCGTTACTAAATTTACTTAGATTTCCTAACTTGATTGATAATGCCCTTTTTAGCATCTCACCACATGTAGCTTATGTATAAGCTATTAAACTGAAAGCGACCAAAAAGGGTTGTAGCAAGCCACTTATAATTGATCCCGACTGAGTTTGTAAGGATGCAAGGTTAAGCTAATGACTATAACTTAGCATGTTTGGAAGTTAGATTGAAATTGTTGTGTAGTTAGGTTTGTTTTGAATTCTAGTAATTAGGTTTTAATTTTTCATGTTCTTGGAATGGTTTGGATTAAAGTGATTATAAGTTAGGGAGGCAAGCTTAGGAGTCAACTGAAGGAACAAAACATAATGAAAAGGATAGCTAGGGGAAGGTCTTCACTTTAGCCTCCGTCTCCAACACCATCACCATATCAATCATTGTAATTGGTTTATGCTCTAACCTTTCTTTTTCCCTTTTGTTTTTATTTTCCTTGTCATTTTTTCCTTTCCTTTATGTGTTGTTTGTTTTCCTTAAATTGAGGACAATGTGTTGTCCAAAGGTGGGGAGGTTTGTATTGTTATTATTTTCATGAGTGTGAATTTTGCATGTCATGTTGTTAGTTTTTGCTTAGGTTAACATGGTGTGTAGCATAAGTGTGAATTGGATGAATGTGTCAATGGCCATAATTTGATGGAATTAGTTTTGCTTTGAACATAGTCTTTTAAGTTGTAAAGATATATTAGCTTATGAAATTTGTTTTCTAAGTATCTTTGCTTGAATATGCACATTAATTAGGGTAGGACGTTAGTTCCTTCACCTTAGGAAATCATTACATACATTTATAATTTTATGTCAATTAAATAAATAACACCATTAGTAACCTTTCACAAGGATGATTAGCCAAAAGAAATGAAGTAGGCCGTGTGAAACGTGAAAAAAGTGTGTATCTTTAATAAATAACTATTTCACTGGCCTTCGGATTCTAAATAGAGCTAGTAGCTAGTTGAGAATGTGATACAGTTGAGTAACTAGGGGACATTCATAACAAATATTTGTCTTTGCGTCAAAAGGCTAGAATGACATTCCAACCAAGCTAACTAATAAAACATGACCTAGTTAAGTAAATGAGAAACATTTATCACAAATGTTTGCCTTCGTGTGAAAAGACTAGGTCAATATTAAAGAAAATAAAAAATTGGTGTTTCGATAAATAAATCCTACTGAATTTTGGAAATAGAAAAAATTTTCATAAAGGGATACTTAGTGATAGTTGCAATTTTGGTTGATTACTAATTATCAATGTATGTATACAAGTGCTTTAGGTGAATGAATATGAAGTTAATGTCTTGATTAGTATGCATATCCAATCTAAAATGATTAGCCATAAATTGCATAGGTTAATATGTTAAAACAACTTGAATGATTGTTGTTTAAAGTTAAATTGGTTTCGTCAAGTTAGATGTCATATGCATGTCACATGAATTTATGTGTTATAGTTTGGTTTGTGTTTTCTATATGAGTTCAGAAAGTTATTTCCTAAGATTAAGGGTAAGCCTGATTCTTGCTAATATAGATGAACGAATGATAATTTTAAATGATCAAATAATTGGAATAATAAACAAAAATTTAGCTTATGAAAAAATAAAATTTAATACTAGATTAAAATTAGGAATACCTTTAAAATCACACAACTTAGATGAAATAATTATCATTACATATAAATTTTATTGGGAACAATTGATGAACATTGGACAATATCCTTTTTCTATTACATATCAAATTAGTTATGCTTGATTAATTTTAAGTAAGATGAAAATCAAATTAGCTTAAACAAACATTGAATATTTAGGAATAGAATTTTCCAGTGGATTTTTAAAACTACAACCTAATATCCTTGAAAAATTATATCAATTTCCTGATATTTTAAAAAATGTAACAGAAGTTCAATGTTTTTTGGGATTATTAAATTATATATTAGATCAAGGATTCTTAAAAAATTTAGCACAAGTATGAAAACAATTACATTTTTTTCTTCAAAATAATCTTACCCTACAATCTAAAATTGAAACATTAATTAACGAAGTATGTAGTGAAAATCCACTTGATCCTTTGAAAATGCTAATAATTAATTAATTGATATTAAAATTTTGTTTTGGCTTGGCTTAAGCAAAAGTTTAAAATGTTGATAGGTATAAATTATACTATGTTTTGATAAATTTTTAAGTGTAGTTTTGAGTATTTCTTAGATGATTATCATGTATATAGGCTTAGAATTATGTTATTATTGGTGTTTGTTTATATTTTAAGTATTTGTGTGGTTTTAAGCATGATTTGGATCTTAATTTTATGTTTCAAGAGATTTGTGATGTGTGTTTGAGTGTATGGAAAGAGGAAATTGAAGAAAAGAGAAGAAGTGGAAGTATGGAAGTAGGTCACGATCGTGCCTTGCTTGTCATGATCATGACAGAGAGTGCAGACAACAATTCCAAAAAATTTCAGTTGTTCTAGCACGCGATTCTTTTTGTAATTTTAACATTTTATGGCTGTTTTTGGAACAAGATTAAGTGGATAAAACCTAGAAAGAACCCTAGAAGCCTTAAGAACTATTTAAGAATATAAAACACTAAAAAAAGAGCAATCACCATCTTACATTCTTGGATCAAAGAAGGAGCATCAAGGAGAGAATTGGAGATTTCTAGATTTTGAGTTCAAGTTCCAAATCAAGTTCTTCTTTCTCTCTTCTTGTTATTTTCATTAAACTTTATGTATGGACTGAATTTGATGATGTTCTTCACGTTCATTATGTTCTAAAATTTTCAGATTAGGGTTTGTTCTTGAATTATTTTGTGACTTTGATTTCAGTTGATTCAACACAAATTATGTGTTGTGTTAATAGTGCATTTTATACTTTGGCAATAAATCAAGAGGGGGAGTCAAAAGAAATCAGATTAATTTGCGCAACGAGAGTTGGTAGATTAATATGCCACATGATTAACAAATCAACCATCATTTGAAGAGAGATCTTGTGTGAGAACTTGATTATTGAGTAGATCATGTCAAAACTAATTAAAATTGTTAGGGAAAGAGTTGTGAATTGAGACATTGCAATTTTATAATTTTCATATTCAATTAATTGATTAGGTCTTAAGAAAGAGTAGCTAATCCCTTATAAGATCTAGAGTCAACATATAATTGAATCAATTGGGGTTAAAGGAACAAAATAATGATATAATAAATCCTATGCTTCATCCTTGATTTTCCTCACATATTTGTGGTAGCTCATTTGTTATTTGATTATTTGCTTGATTTAATTATTTTAATTTTCTGTTACTATTTTATTTTAATCATCTTTTATCTCCATAGACAAAGTTAGGTTTATTTAGTTCTAATTATTTCCTCATGGGATCGACACCTTTAATACTACAAGTTACAATCCGTATACTTGTGGATATTGAGGGTTTTATATTAGATAAAACTTGATCAATAATTAGAAATATGGTATCTACAACCAATATCTTTTTAAATGAAATTTATATAATGGGAAGTAGATGAAAACTAATAAATATGCTCATACTTTGATTATAACAAGTACCTACTTAATAGTTACTTATATTATCTATAACGAAGTGTATACTATTTTTTGGTCCAATATGCTTGATAATGTTAGAAAATAAATCAAATAAAGTATAATTACTTTTACCATATTAAAGACTTCAACACACTTGATAAAAATTATTTCAATATTTCAATAACTAATATATTAATCAAAGTTCTTTGTCTTTGATCAATCCACCCATCTACCATAATAGTACATTATGTTATTCCTTAAATAGTTATATATCTCTCTCTCTCTATGTGGGCGTGTGTGAGTGTGTGCACATTGTCTATATATATATATATATATATATATATCTAAAGGCACATAAATCTCATAATAAGAAGGTGCCTTAAATTTTAGACCAATCAGTGTTATAATACTTATAGCTTCTTGAAAATATGATGAATTTAAAATATTAAAAGGAATACATGAATGATAAAACTACCTAACCCAAGTTCTTTTACATTACAAAATATCATCATTGTCAATTAAAACACTTTTAAACTGGCATTGAGAACTAGGAGTGTTTCTTAGAATAAAATAAGAATATATGTCCATAATAGCTTTCTTTTTTCCTTTACCTAATTTGTTTGTGCTTCATCATCTCTAAATGATACATTACGGGTTATTTTATTTTATTTTTCTCTTTTTACTTGTTGTTGAAAATAATTTTCTATCATCTTACCTGCATTTAAAGGTTCTTCTTTTTAACAAGAAACAATATTACAGTTAACACTAGTAAGATATTATTTCATTCTATGAATTCCCCTAGGTATTCAGTTATAAAACATATAGTTATATTAAATATTTCCATCATATATTTAAGAAGAAGAAAAGTAATTATGTGCTGGATCAATTTTACCACAAGTAAAGGGTGTTAAGTTCATTGAATCTTTTTCTAATATTTTTGTATTTATTATTATAATTTTAACTTTAAAATGAGAAAAATACTTTACAATTTGACTAATAGAATAGTCAAATATCCTTTTGAAATAAAACTTTTATGTTGTTTCATTATTAAGTTTACAAGATAAGTATACAAGCATAATATAAATCACTGCCTGAAAAGATGCCATGAATATAATGTATAGGAACCAATAGCTAATGTGTTAATTGATCATGTGGACTATTATTCTTTATAGAGCAAGAGTCGAAGAAAATTGTTCTAGAAACTATACATCAGTACAACTTACGTCATTGAAGTTGAAAAGGACACACTATTTAACCATGTTGAGTGATTTGTAATATGATTTAAAAAAAGTGTTAATAATGACAAAAGTTTTAGTCTAAATGCAAATTTCTCTTATGATGAAAGTTGGAAAGAAGTTGATAAGCCAATTTCAGATATTATATTAATAATTAAAAGGTGAAACATCTTTATTTCATACTCTTTAGGGATACACTATAAGCTACATTTAAGCCAACAACAATGAATACTCAAATAGATTGAAAAAAAATAAGGAATATGTCAAATAATAAATATTTATACAATAAGAAAGGTATATTATGGCTTAAAAGCAAAAGCTTTAGTATTAAGAAGTATACCTATGATTAATAAAATATTTAAGTGTCAAATAAATATTTTTTATGCAAAGTGATATCGAGAAAACACAAAAGAGAAAAGGATATAGTTCCTTATTGTAATCAAATGAGTGATAGTAAAACCTTAGAGAAGAGTCAGTTTGGTGTTGCATAATTAAGCATTCACAATCATTTCAGTTTAGCATTGCATCTTAAGCATTCATTACCATGAAAGAACATGGAGATATTATCATAAATTAAGATAAATGTTCAAACTACCATGTTGATAATATATCTGACCATATTATATTGGATACAAAGAATATTCTTCATAACCTATTCAAAGAGTATGATATTGTACAACATAAAGGGTTGTCAACTTGTGATTGAGTGAGAAACAACTAGAGAACAGGTAAAAGTGCTAATATTTACAAGGCCATGGTCTTAATGGCAAGTCTACAATAAAGCAATTGGTTCATAACTGTTAAAATAGTTACATGCTACACTTAATTGATTTAAGTCATGTTATAATGTGTAAGAGAAATTTATGTATGATGAGAAACTTGAGCTATCGAAGAAGTGTAAGGCTCCTTTTAAGATAAATTCAACCCTAACCAATTACCATACTCATATCCTATAACTAAAACATAATTTAAACTAACCAAACTTAACATCGTACAAATCCTGAAACTAAATATAAGACTTCCTAAGTAAAATGAAATAAAAATTTTTATTATACTTTACATGATTTTCTAAAGCGTTTATAGTTATCATTTCATACACCTCACAACTATATGGAAATATACATACCTCGACAAATACATCTTACAATAACAACAAGACAAGCCATGTCCTTTTATGCATATTTTTATTGATACATTGCTAAATGTGCCATTAAATTATTGTCACATGTCTAATAGGGGGTCCTTGATACACATCTTAAGGGCTAGGGAGAATTGTTATATATATTACTTTATTAGAGCTTATAGTAGAGGAAAAGGATTCAAAGACTATAAGGGTCGAAAAGGATAAAAAAGCTAGATGTATAAGAAAAACAATATTCTATATGATTTCAGCTGATATCCTAGATCATTTCCTACTCTTAATATTTCCTTCTTTAAAGTTTTATTTCTTAGACTCTCACAAGTTTTTTTTACATCAAGGTTATTAGTCGAACGATAGTGATCTAGTGAGAAAAAATGGAGCGGAAGAGTGTTAGACCCCTAAATCTAAATTGGGAAATCGCATGGCCAGTGTTTTACACTCTGGACGACATGATAAGACAAAAAGTCACAAGTAAGTAAGGAAAACGAGCATTGTCGATGAGTTGGCATGTATTGGTGCCCATTGGCATAAATCTTCAATAAGATGTAGGATTCAGATGCGAGACTAAAAGATAGTTTGAGATAAACCTTGGGTTGATCACATGCATGAGGGAGACATATGAAAGTTTTATGGACTTAATGTGTGCTCAAAGAAACAGATGATGACTAATGGACTTGACATAGGTAAGCATTGGACAGAAACAGTGTGTTATGAAAGGCTTTAGACTTAGATGACTCATCATAAATGGATAGAGATCAAGAGAATATCTTAGATGATGTGGCTGATAAGATCACAATAAATATACATCAGCTTTAAAAGATATAGACTAAGTGGGAAGATCATTTAAAGATAGTAGAGTTCTTCATAGATGTAAATGTATCTTTCTTAATTAAATATAAACTCTTATCTTGTTAGTTGTGATGTAGCTAAATCCTATTAGATAGAATTCTATTTGGATGAGGGTGTCATCCAATTGGTTAGTCTAATGTAATCTAATAAGGATAGAGCTAATCTAATTAGTCCAATTCAATTAGGATTCTGAATCGTAAAGTCAGAGATGTCTATAAATAGCATATTTGAGTCTTGCTCCTGAGAATAAAGATAGAAGTGAGAGGAACACATTGAGGGAGAGCATTCTTTTGCATACTTTTAGGGAAGTAATAAAGGTTAATTTTTACCGTAGCTCTAATATGTTTATTATTGGCGATGATTATTTAATACTTTTATAGTATTCTTACTCGAGTGTGAGAGTTAAACACTATAGGGGTTGTAAGGTGTTCAAAAACAAGGTTTTGTTAGATTGAGTCTCACTTAAACGGACATAAGAGAGATTGTTGAGCAAAGGAGTAAGCGCGACTTGGTATAAGTTTGGTTTCTAGGAAAATCTTAGTAACAAAGAGTATGGTAGAATGCAAAAGACGAGACAACACAGTTCTTTTTATTGAAGCAAAATGAATATATAAATTGATATATTATATAAAAGATAACACATGTACATGAGTAAACATAGAACTGAAAATGCCGACCTAATTAAGATTAAGCAAGCTAAATTTTAAGAAAAGAAAAAAATAACAAGAGAATAGTTTAAGCCAAGAAAGAGCAAAACTAGATATACGATATAACAACAAGATGAATAAGTTAAAAGGCAAGGTTAATAACCTTTAAGACCTGTCTAAAACTTCAATTGAAACACTTGCAACTCCTCACTCTCTAAACCTATAAAAAAATTCCTGCTTTCTTCGGTCAGCAATCATATACATATAAATGAAGTTTTAGGGGGCGTTTGGTTTGAGGGTTTGGGAATGAAGGAATGGAATGATTGTAAAAAAGAGTGTTTGTTTTGGGGTTTTC